>CALYLW010000077.1:2634553-3180480 GCA_944989445.1 Ampullaceana balthica
CAAAAAAAGAGCTCACCATTCTGCAAAAAAAGGGTGCCAGATTCTGCAAAAAAAGTGCTCACCATTCTGCAAAAAAAGACCTCAACATTCTGCAAAAATAGGGCTCACCATTCTGCAAAAAAGGGCTCACCATTCTGCAAAAAAAGGGCTCACCATTTTGCAACAAAAGGGCTAACCATTCTGCGAAAAGTGCTCACAATTTTGCAAAAAAGGGGCTCACCGTTCTTCAAAAAAAGGGTGCCCGATTCTGCAAAAAAGGTAGCCCGTGTCTGCAAAAAAGGGTGCCCGAATTTGCAAAAATAGGGCTCACCGTTCTACAAAAAAGGGTGACCGATTCTGCAAAAAAAGGGCTCATCATTCTGCAAAAAAAGGGTGCCCGATTCTGCAAAAAAGGGTGCCCGATTCTGCAAATAAATGGGCTCACCATTCTGCAAAAAAAGGGTGCCCGATTCTGCAAAAAATGGCTCACCATTCTGCAAAAAAAAGGCTCACCATTTTGCAAAAAAGGGCTCACCATTCTGCAATAAAAGGGCTCACCATTCTGCAAAATGAGGGCTTACCATTCTGCAAAAAAAGGTCTCACCTTTCTGCAAAAAAAGGTGCCCGATTCTGCAAAAAAGGGCTAACCATTCTGCAAAAAAGGGTGCCCGATTCTTCAAAAAAAAGTCTCACCATTCTGCAAAAAAAGGGTGCCCGATTCTGCAAAAAAGGGCTCACCATTCTGCAAAAAAAGGGAGCCCGATTCTGCAAAAAAGGGCTCACCATTCTGCAAAAAAAGGGAGCCCGATTCTGCAAAAAAAGGGCTCACCATTCTGCAAAAAAAGGGCTCACCATTCTGCAAAAAAAGGGTGCCCGATTCTGCAAAAAAAATTCTCACCATTCTGCAAAAAAAGACCTCAACATTCTGCAAAAATAGGGCTCACCATTCTGCAAAAAAAGGGCTAACCATTCTGCAAAAAAGGGCTCACCATTCTGCAAAAAAGGGCTCACCATTTTGCAACAAAAGGGCTAACCATTCTGCGAAAAGTGCTCACAATTTTGCAAAAAACTTTGCTCACCGTTCTTCAAAAAACGGGTGCCCGTTTCTGCAAAAAAGGGTGCCCGAATTTGCAAAAATAGGGCTCACCGTTCTACAAAAAAGGGTGCCCGATTCTGCAAAAAAAGGGCTCATCATTCTGCAAAAAAAGGGTGCCCGATTCTGCAAAAAAAGGGTGCCCGATTCTGCATAAAAATGGGCTCACCATTCTGCAAAAAAAGGGTGCCCGATTCTGCAAAAAAAGGGCTCACCATTCTGCAAAAAAAAAGCTCACCATTCTGCAAAAAAAGGGCTCACCATTCTGCAATAAAAGGGCTCACCATTCTGCAAAATTTAGGGCTAACCATTCTGCAAAAAAAGGTCTCACCTTTCTGCAAAAAAAGGGTGCACGATTCTGCAAAAAAAGGGCTAACCATTCTGCAAAAAAGGGTGCCCGATTCTTCAAAAAAAAGTCTCACCATTTTGCAAAAAAAGGGTGACCGATTCTGCAAAAAAAAGGGCTCACCATTCTGCACGAAAAGTGTGCCCGATTATGCAAAAAAGGGCTCAACATTCTGCAAAAAAAGGGTGCCCGATTCTGCAAAAAAGGGCTCACCATTCTGCAAAAAAAGGGTGCCCGATTCTGCAAAAAAAAGGGCCCATCAATCTGCAAAATAAGGGCTCACCATTCTGCAAAAAAAGAGCTCACAATACTGCAAAAAAAGGAAGCTCATTTCTGCAAAAAAAGGGCTACCCATTCTGCATAAAAAGGGTTCACCAATCTGCAAAAAAATGGCTCACCATTCTGCAAAAAAATGGCTCACCATTCTGCAAAAAAGGGAGCCCGATTCTGCAAAAAAGGGCTCACCATTCTGCAAAAAAAGGGAGCCCGATTCTGCAAAAAAAGGGCTCACCATTCTGCAAAAAAAGGGCTCACCATTCTGCAAAAAAAGGGTGCCCGATTCTGCAAAAAAAGGGCTCACCATTCTGCAAAAAAGGGTGCCCGATTCTGCAAAAAAAGGGCTCACCATTCTGCAAATAAAGGGTACCCGATTCTGCAAAAAAAGGGCTCACCATTCTGCGAAAAAAGGGTGCCCGATTCTGCAAAAAAAGGGCTCTTCATTCTGCAAAATAAGGGCTCACCATTCTGCAAAAAATTGGTACCCGATTATGCAATAAAAGGGGTCACTATTCTGCAAAAAAAGGATGCCAGATTCTGCAAAAAAAGGGCTCACCATTCTGCAAAAAAGGGCTCACCATTCTGCAAAAATAGGGCTCACTTATCTGCAAAAAAAGGGCTCACTATTCTGCAAAAAAAGGTGCTCTATTCTGCAAAAAAGGGCTCAACATTCTTCAAAAAAAGGGTGCCCGATTCTGCAAAAATAAGGCTCATCATTCTGCAAAATAAGGGCTCTGCAATTTTGCAAAAAAAGGGCTCACTATTCTGCAAATAAAGGGTACCCGATTCTGCAAAAAAGGGGCTCACCATTCTGCAAAAAAGGGGCTCACCATTCTGCAAAAAAGGGTTACCGATTCTGCAAAAAAAGGGCTCACCATTCTTCAAAAAAGGGCTCACCATTCTGCAAAAAAAGGGCTCACTTATCTGCAAAAAAAGGGCTCACCATTCTGCAAAAAAGGGTACCCGATTCAGCAAAAAAAGGGCTCACTATTCTGCAAAAAACGGGTGACCGATTCTGCAAAAAAAGGGCTAACCATTCTTCAAAATAAGGGCTCACCATTTTGCAAAAAAAGGGCTCACCATTCTGCAAAAAAAGGGTGCCCGATTCTGCAAAAAAAGGGCTCACCATTCTGCAAAAAAAAGGTGACCGATTCTCTGCAAAAAAAGTGCTCACCATTCTGCAAAAAAGGGCTCACCAATCTGCAAAAAAAGGGCTCACACTTCTGCAAAAAAGGGTGACCGATTCTGCAAAAAAAGAGCTGACCATTCTGCAAAAAAAAAGGCTGCCCGATTCTGCAAAAAAGGGCTTACCATTGTGCAAAAAAGGGTGCCCGATTCTGCAAAAAAAGGGGCTCACCATTCTGCAAAAAAAGGGTGCCCATTTCTGCAAAAAAAAGGGCTCATAAATCTGCAAAATAAGGGCTCACCATTCTGCAACAAAAGGGTGCCCGATTCTTCAAAAAAAGCGCTCACCATTCTGCAAAAAAAGGGCTCACCATTCTGCAAAAAAGAGCTCACCATTCTGCAAAAAAAGGGCTCACCATTCTGCAAAAAAAGGGTGCCCGATTCTGCAAAAAAGGGGCTCACCATTCTGCAAAAAAAGGGTGCCTGATTCTGCAAAAAAAGTGCTCACCATTCTGCAAAAAAGGGCTCACCAATCTGCAATAAAAAGGCTCACCATTCTGCAAAAAAAGGGTGCCCGATTCTGCAAAAAAGGGCTCACCATTCTGCAAAAAAGGGTGCCCGATTCTACAAAAAAGGGATCACCATTGTGCAAAAAAAAGGGTGCCCGATTCTGCAAAAAAGGGCTCATCATTCTGCAAAAAAAGGGTACCCGATTCTGCAAAAAAGGGGCTCACCATTCTGCAAAACAAAGCCTCACCATTCTGCAAAAAAGGGCTTACCATTCTGCAAAAAAAGGGCTCACTTATCTGCAAAAAAAGGGTGCCCGATTCTGCAAAAAAAGGGCTCACTATTCTGCAAAAAAAAAGGGTGCCCGTTTCTGCAAAAAAAAGGGTGCCCAATTCTGCAAAAAAAGGGTGCCCGATTCTGCAAAAAAGGGCTCACCATTCTGCAAAAAAGGGTGCCCGATTCTGCAAAAAAGGGCTCACTATTCTGCAAAAAAAGGGTGCTCTATTCTGCAAAAAAGGGCTCAACATTCTTCAAAAAAAGGATGCCCGATTCTGCAAAAAAAAGGCTCATCATTCTGCAAAATAAGGGCTCTGCAATTTTGCAAAAAAAAAGCTCACTATTCTGCAAATAAAGGGTACCCGATTCTGCAAAAAAGGGGCTAACCATTCTGCAAAAAAAGGGTGACCGATTCTGCAAAAAAAGGGCTCACCATTCTGCAAAAAAGGGCTCACCATTCTGCAAAAAAGGGCTCACTTATCTGCAAAAAAAGGGCTCACCATTCTGCAAAAAAGGGTACCCGATTCAGCAAAAAAGGGCTCACTATTCTGCAAAAAACGGGTGCCCGATTCTGCAAAAAAAGGCTAACCATTCTTCAAAATAAGGGCTCACCATTTTGCAAAAAAAGGGCTCACCATTCTGCAAAAAAAGGGTGCCCGATTCTGCAAAAAAGGGCTCACCATTCTGCAAAAAAAGGGTGACCGATTCTGCAAAAAAAGTGCTCACCATTCTGCAAAAAAGGGCTCACCAATCTTCAAAAAAGGGCTCACACTTCTGCAAAAAAGAGTGCCCGATTCTGCAAAAAAAGAGCTGACCATTCTGCAAAAAAAAGGCTGCCCGATTCTGCAAAAAAAGGGCTTACCATTGTGCAAAAAAAGGGTGCCCGATTCTGCAAAAAAAAGGGCTCACCATTCTGCAAAAAAAGGGTGCCCATTTCTGCAAAAAAAAAGGGCTCATAAATCTGCAAAATAAGGGCTCACCATTCTGCAACAAAAGGATGCCCGATTCTTCAAAAAAAGCGCTCACCATTCTGCAAAAAAGGGCTCACCATTCTGCAAAAAAGAGCTCACCATTCTGCAAAAAAAGGGCTTACCATTCTGCAAAAAAAGGGTGCCCGATTCTGCAAAAAAGGGCTCACCATTCTGCAAAAAAAGGGTGCCTGATTCTGCAAAAAAAGTGCTCACCATTCTGCAAAAAAGGGCTTACCAATCTGCAATAAAAAGGCTCACCATTCTGCAAAAAAGGGGTGCCCGATTCTGCAAAAAAGGGCTCACCATTCTGCAAAAAAAAGGGTGCCCGATTCTGCAAAAAAGGGCTCATCATTCTGCAAAAAAAGGGTACCCGATTCTGCAAAAAAGGGGCTCACCATTCTGCAAAACAAAGCCTCACCATTCTGCAAAAAAGGGCTTACCATTCTGCAAAAAAAGGGTGCCCGATTCTGGAAAAAAAGGGCTCTCTATTCTGCAAAAAAAAGGGTGCCCGTTTCTGCAAAAAAAGGGTGCCCAATTCTGCAAAAAAAGGGTGCCCGATTCTGCAAAAAAGGGCTCACCAATCTGCAAAAAAGGGTGCCCGATTCTGCAAAAAAGGGCTCACCATTCTGAAAAAAAGGGCTCACCATTCTGCAAAAAAGGGTGCCTTATTCTGCAAAAAAAGGGCTCATCATTCTGCAAAAAAAGTGTGCACGATTCTGCAAAAAAAAAGGCTAACCATTGTGCAAAAAAAGGGTGCCCGATTCTGCAAAAAAAGGGCTCACCATTCTGCAAAAAAAGGGCTCACCATTCTGCAAAAAAAGTGTGCCCGATTCTGCAAAAAAAAAGGGCTCAACATTCTGCAAAAAAGGGCTCACCATTCTGCAAAAATAAGGCTCACCATTCTGCAAAAAAGGGCTCACCATTTAGCAAAAAAAAGGTTCCCGTTTCTGCAAAAAAAGGGTACCCAATTCTGCAAATAAAGGGTGCCCGATTCTGCAAAAAAAAGGGCTCACCATTCTGCAAAAAAAGGATTCCCCGATTCTGCAAAAAAGGGGCTCATCATTCTGCAAAAAAGGGTGCCCGATTCTGCAAAAAAAGGGCTCACCATTCTGCAAAAAAAGGGCTCACCATTCTGCAACAAAAGGGCTCACCATTCTGCAAAAAGGGGCTAACCATTCTGCAAAAAAAGGGTGCCCGATTCTGCAAAAAAAGGGCTCATCATTCTGCAAAAAAGGGCTCACCATTCTGCAAAAAAAGGGCTCACTTATCTGCAAAAAAAGGGTGCCCAATTCTGCAAAAAAAGGGCTCACCATTCTGCAAAAAAAGGGTGCCCGATTCTGTAAAAAAAAGGCTCACCATTTTGCAAAAACGGTGCCCGATTCTGCAAAAAAAGGGCTCACCATTTTGCAAAAAAAGTGTCCCCGATTCAGCAAAAAAGGGCTCACCACTCTGCCAAAAAAGGGTGCTCGATTCTTTAAAAAAGGGCTCACCATTCTGCAAATAAGGGTTCACCATTCTGCAAAAGAAGGGTTCCCGATTCTGCAAAAAAAGGGCTCACCATTCTGCAAAAAAAGGTGCCTGATTCTGCAAAAAAGTGCTAACCATTCTGCAAAAAAAGGTCTCACTATTCTGCAAAAAAAAGGGCTCACCATTCTGCAAAAAAGGGCTCACCTTTCTGCAAAAAAAGGGTGCCCGATTCTGCAAAAAAAAGGCTCACCATTTTGCAAAAAAGGGTGCCCGATTCTGAAAAAAAGGGCTCACCATTCTGCACAAGTGGGGTGCCCGATTCTGCAAAAAAAGGGCTCATCATTCTGCAAAAAAGGTGCCCGATTCAGCAAAAAAAGGGCTCACCATTCTGCAAAAAAAAGCGCTCACCATTCTGCAAAAAAAGGGCTCACCATTCTGCAAAAAAGGGCTCACCAATCTGCAATAAAAGGGCTCACCATTCTGCAAAAAAGGGTGCCCGATTCTACAAAAAAAGGGCTCACCATTGTGCAAAAAAAGGGTGCCCGATTCTGCAAAAAAAGGGCTCATCATTCTGCAAAAAAGGGCTCACCATTCTGCAAAAAAGGGCTCACTTATCTGCAAAAAAAGGGTGCCCGATTCTGAAAAAAAGGGCTCACCATTCTTCAAAAAAAAGGGTTCCCGATTCTGCAAAAAAAAGGGCTCATCATTCTGCAAAATAAGGGCTCACCATTCTGCAAAAAAGGGCTCACCATTCTCCAAAAGAATGGTGCCCGATTCTGCAAAAAGGGCTCACCATTCTGCAAAAAAAGGGCGCCCGATTCTGCAAAAAAAGTGCTCACCATTCTGAAAAAAAGGGCTTACCAATCTGCAATAAAAGGGCTCTCCATTCTGCAAAAAAAGGGTGCCCGATTCTGCAAAAAAAGGGCTCACCATTCTGCAAAAAAAGGGTGCCCGATTCTTCAAAAAAAGGGCTCACCATTGTGCAAAAAAAGGGTGCCCGATTCTGCAAAAAAGGGCTCACCAATCTGCAAAAAAAGGGCTCACCATTCTGCAAAAAAAGGCTCTCCATTCTGCCAAAAAAGGTGCCCGATTCTGCAAAAAAAAGGCTCACCATTCTGCAAATAAGGGCTAACCATTCTGCAAAAAAGGGCTCACCATTCTGCAAAAAAGGGCTCACCATTCTGCAAAAAAAGTGTGCCCGATTCTGAAAAAAAAAGGATTTCCAATTCTGCAAAAAAAGGGTGCCCGATTCTGCAAAAAAAAGGGCTCACCATTCTGCAAAAAAGGGTGCCCGATTCTGCAAAAAAAGGGCTCACCATTCTGCAAAAAAAGGGCTCACCATTCTGCAACAAAACGGCTCACCATTCTGCAAAAAAAGGGCTCACCATTCTGCAAAAAAAGGGTGCCTGATTCTGCAAAAAAAGGGTTCACCATTCTGAAAAAAAAGGTTGCCCGATTCTGTAAAAAAAAGGGCTCACCATTGTGCAAAAAAAGGGTGCCCGATTCTGCAAAAAAGGGCTCACCATTCTGCAAAAAAGGGCTCACCATTCTGCAAAAAAAGGGTGCCCGATTCTGCAAAAAAGGGCTCACCATTCTGCAAAAAAAGGGTGTCCGATTCTGAACAAAAGGGCTCACCATTCTGCAAAAAAAGGGCTCACCATTCTGCAAAAAAGGGCTCACCATTCTGCAAAAAAGGGCTCACCTTTCTGCAAAAAAAGGGGTGCCCGATTCTGCAAAAAAAAGTCTCACCATTCTGCAAAAAAGGGTGCCCGATTCTGCAAAAAAAGGGCTCACCATTCTGCACAAAAAGGGAGCCCGATTCTGCAAAAAAAGGGCTTACCATTCTGCAAAAAAAGGGTGCCCGATTCTTCAAAAAAAGGGCTCACCATTCTGCAAAAAAAACGCTCGCCATTCCGCAAAAAAAGGGCTCACCATTCTGCGAAAAAGGGCTCACCATTCTGCAAAAAAGGGTGCCCGATTCTGCAAAAAAAATGGCTAACCATTCTGCAAAAAAAGGGTGCCCGATTCTGCAAAAAAAGGGCTCACCATTCTGCAAAAAAAGTGCTTACCATTCTGCAAAAAAGGGGCTCACCATTCTGCAAAAAAAGGGCTCACCATTCTGCAAAAAAAGGATGCCAACAAACAGAAACGAAAGCGAGTTAATAAAACGTGGTAATATAGATAAAATAAAAAGTTCAATAATTTAATAATGGTAGATTAGATTGATCTGAAATTTTTGATATTATGCAATGCCATCCAAGATCTATCTGTGTTAAAATTTTGAGATCTCTAGGGCCATTAGAAGTGGTTTAATTTTACGTTGGCAGATTTGAAAAATTGGGTGACAGACAAACAAACAATGCCACAGGAACGAAAGCGAGTTAATAAAACGTGGTTAAAAAACCATCTCCAGTAACTGCTCACAAAAAACAGGAAACAGAATCTATATATATAATTATCTTCGTGGTCGGACCCTGCGAGGCAACAAGAAGCTGCATGTGCAACAGAGCTGACAAATGACCCTCGCTCGGGTCAACTAAACACTGTTGGCAAGCGTGGTTTGGATGAAATGAAAAAAAGGGGGGGGGTGGGAGTGGGTGGCAACAATGCACTTGCGTTCACTTGCATTGTCCTTCACAGTAAATGTGAGATTCGTAGTGTACTGGTTATCACGTCCGCCTCATACGTCGATGGTCCTGGATTCAAGCCCCAGCGAAAACATTGTTTTGTTTTTTTTAATTTTTAAAAATGTCTGTTTGTGCCCGTTCTTTTACCCCTTTATTGCCAAACAGCTAGCTGATTTAGTTACGGGTGAAGACTTCCTGAAAGACACAGTTGTCAAAATGTGATGGGTTTGGGCAAACGACTGTGAGTGAATGAAAAGAAGGAATTCTGGAGAGACCCGCGGCGTAGCATACGCCGCAGACTTGCTCATAATAGACAGTGCAAAGAATGGATGGGGGGTGAGAGTACAGACACAAAAAGCAGCACAAAGTAAGTAAAAAATAAGAGTAAACATGGAGACAAGCACACTGAGGTTGTTGTTACCCGCCTCCATTTAATACTACCATCCCTTAAACATAAACTGTGATTCGCCGACCCTAGCGAGGGTTAGTCATGTTTAGGGTTGTTAATTGCGTGTTGTTGTTTTTTGTTGTTTTTTTAAACCGATTATCGATTATGTAACTCTGATTTTAAACCGATTATCGTTTTATAGCTGACTTCATAGAAGTTAGGGGTGTACCGAATTTCGCCTGCAAACGTCTCGAAACCAACAATGAGTTGGCAGTCCCCCCCCCCAACTGACGTTCACTCGCGTTGTTTTGATTTCTTCGTGCTGTAGTTTGTGTCCGTTATTTCTCCACTTTCTTTGCACTCTCCATGAGCAAGTCTGCGGCGTATGCTACGCCGCGGGGCGTCTAGTGTGAATTAAAAGTGGCAAATTTTGTTGAAAGGAAAAAACGTGCCACTAAAGTTAATGGACGACATCTCTTCTGCAGACACGCAATCTCTGTGTTCCTAAGACACGAACTAAAACTTTTGGCGAAAGGTCATTCTCTTTTTGTGCAGCCCGGTTCCTTACTGGGATACATCGCTATATAAATTATCAATTATTAATTATTATTATTATTATTATTATTATTATCTCGGAAAATGTTGCAGATTGGTTTCCTGATTCAAAAATCGCCAAAGAATTCAGCTTTAAATGAACAAAGGGATCTACGATGATAAAAAAAAATTATTGGCACACTGAACAAAGAAGATTTGTCCACTAAGTTGACATCATGTCATTTTACTCTGTTTGTTGATGAATCAACTGATATATCAACCACAGAAAAAATGGCCATGGTGGTGGTTTACTTCGTTGTTGAAATTGGTAAGGTTCAATATAGATTTTATCGTTTAGTTGATTTTAAAAAGAAACAAAATCAGAGTTCATTTTTGCTGCAATCAAGGCATGTCTGGACGAAGATAAAATACCACTAGCTAATGTAATGGCACTTGGAACTGATGGAGCTAACGCAATGATTGGAGCCAAAATTCCGTGCTTTCACGTTTCAGAAGTGTACAACCAAATATAGATCATATACACTGCACATGCCATGTAGATGCTCTATGTTCCGCGTATGCATGTAAAACATTTCCCAAATTTATTGAAAGGTATGCAGAGACATTAACAACCATTTTTCACATATCTACAAAAGATTACAGCTGTACCAAGAGTTTCAAGAGTACGTGGAAGCAGACACTCTACGAATATTGCAGCTGTGTTTCCACGAGATGGTTGAGCCTGTCGGAGTGTATTAATCGTATTTTTAACCAATATGATGCACTTTCAAGCTATTTTCAATCAAGTGATGAGTGTGATTGGTTGGTTACAGTAGATAGAATTAGCAATCAATTGCAAAATCCTGTCATTAAATGTTATTTTTTGTTTTTGAAAACAGTGCTACCTATGTTTACTCAGCTCAACAAAACTTTTTCAATCAAATTCTCCGATTTTACCAGATTTATATGCAGAGGCAAATCAACTGTTGAGAAGTGTGTTGGGTTACTATACGACCACGGGTACTGTTTTTAGTTGAAGACTTAACGAGTTTTGATCACTTGAAAATACAAACCTTAAATCACGCGATAACATATTCATTGGTTACCAAACAAAACTACAGCTGCAAACAGTAGATGATCCATCGACTGTTGAAATGTTTTATGTTGATGTTCTTGTATTTTATACCAATGCAGTCGGTGCAATCCAGAAAAGAATGCCTATTAACAACAGAGTTCTGAAGCTCATGTCAGTACTAAAACCCACTAACAGAATATCGGTGGAACAGTCGGAAATTTTTTAACTGGCCCAGCTTTTTCTGCAAATTGTGTCTCCAGCAGATTTTGATTGTTTAGAGGCTGAGTTTGATTACCAAGTTGCGGATTTAAGCAATGTCAAGGCCGACGGAGGTTATGATGCTGTCTGGCATCAAATTTGACAAATGACCAGAAATATCGAAAACAAAGAGTACAGATTTCCGCTACTTTCGAAGTTTCCACAAACAATGTTGGCGCTTCCACATGGAACAGCAGAAGTAGAACGCGTTTTTTTGCTGTTAGTTTATTGAAAACCAACTTCAGAAAAAAATGTCTACTCCAATGTTGGAAAGTTTAATGACTATGAGAAATGGACCGGGAAAAATTACACCCACAATGATCGGCAGTGTAATGTTTCTATGTATGATCGTAAGCAGGAGGAATTAAACACTGTCACTGATGATGAATGTCATACAATAAACTAACGGTATAAAATATGAGCATGGTAATAGAGACGTGCTCATATGGATACATAACATTTTTTAGCTACAATGATTGGATTATGCTTCATATTCGTTCGTTTTAAGGTCAACATTTTATGTTAAATGTGTCCGCAAAAATTGTTTTTGTCCGTAAATTTTGTTGAGAGTTCTTATATTTGTCAGTAAATGCTATTTTATTGAGTTTGCAGCCCTGGATCTCTGGGAGGTTTACAACTTGCAATCAATTTTATGACTTAGAAGCACTTTTTTTTGACATTGTAATATAAATTTTTTTTCCCGTAAATTACGAACATTTATATGATCCCGTGTAACAGAAACAACTCTTAGCTACTCTCTAAGACAAACGTTCATTCGATAAACTCCCACTTCTGTAAACTCCTCACCTGACCTTTGTCACACGCATAAACATGCAGTTTTATTTAAGCATTTGAAATTTAGTGACCATCGACTACCTTTGCTGTTAAGACGTTTAAAGTATAATTTGTCGCACATTTTACCAATAGCATAATGAGGAAGTGGCAACAAACAAAAGTTACTTAGTCATTATTCATAAAATGATGCGCGGAACTATCATTAACACCAAATCCTCCTACACCCTTTGTGTGGAATGAAAGACAGCAACAAACTGAAAAGAAATGTTTTCTGTTTATTTATTCTAAAACTTTAACTTTGCATAAAGAATGATAAACTAACAAGTACCAAAATTCGTTGTCATTCCATCTGTCATTATGTGTTGTGTGAGAAGAAAGAGTAAATTTTCACCGAAAAGAGAACAGACGATTTATCATTTTATGTAACCAAAACATTTGTAAAAAACACTGCTGATTTGATATTTACTAAGCAACATCAATTGCTTGCTAAGCTTATAAGCACATTTCCCACATCGTTTTAACTATTTTATTTACAAATATTGTTTTTAGGATACAAGAAAATGATTTTCGGTTTAAATTAAAATGCATGTTGATTGATTCAAAAGGCGTGGACTGCAACACAATTTTAAAAAATAAAATGTGATAGCAAAAATGTTAGACGTATCAATTATTGTGTAAAGAAGGGTGCAAATAAATAAAATATATGTCATTTAAACAAGGAATATATACAGATAACGGTGCAATGATTTGGCTGTGTTTCATAATTAAAAACTTTCCTTTAAAAATATGTATTGAAATAAAACGTATGCATTTCCCACAAAACAGAATTAATATACAGTATTCCCTCAATATTCAGGGGGAGGGGGCGAGTTTACTTCCCCCCCCCCACCAGCGAATGGCAAAAATCTGAGAATAGTGGATGCAGTTTTAAAACGCCTATGATGAGATTTCATACGGTACTACTAAATGCTTCTCAAACACTTTCTTAGGACACTCTTCCTCATTGATAATGTAGTGACGTTGCATGGAGTTATATATTTCACAAATATAGTAATAATGTCAACACATTTTAAATAATTTTGTATTGCAACAATATTTTATTTCTTTTAAAAAATATAAGTACAGGACAATAATAATAACACCGCATAGCAAAGTTACCGATAATGTAGTACTGTACCATAAAGTCATTTTTTTTAATGTACACAACATATGTATTCGAATGGAAAGAAAATGGAACAAATTTAAAGGCTATTTGACAGATAAATATAGTACGCACTGTTCAGGTAATAATAAGTACAGTACAGTACGATGACATAGGGTTAAGCGCCTAACCCGCGAATATGCGGGGCTGCAAATAGGTGAAGGTATGCTGTAAACAGCTAAAACAATTACCTGTTTAAATTCTTCTAGTTAACTCTCTCTCTCACTCTTTTATTATCCTTCTTTCCTCTCTCTCTCTCTTTCTCTCTCTCTCTCTATCTCTATATATATATATATATATATATATATATATATATATATATATATATATATATATATATATATTTATATATATATATATATATATATATATATATATATATATATATATATATATATATAATATATATATATATATATATATATATATATATACATATATACATTACTCTTTTGTCAGTTACGCTATTCTGCAGAAGCACGTATTCTTTCCTTTTGAAAAGACACTTACTAAAATATATGTAGAAAAAGCTTTTTTTCTGCTCCAAGACAATGGTTTTCTCTCCAATACTCATTAATAATATACCTACTTTTGAGGTCTTCAAAATTGTTCTCCAAACGCATCTTTTCCAACTGTACTATTGAATATTCATTCTCGTTTGGGTCGAGATCTAGACTCTTAGGACCCGGGAGTCGCGCCTCATCAAGCTGGGATCGCCATAAAGGTATTTTTCACCAGGTAACGGAACGTCTCCATCCAAATCCCTGGTCACCTTGAGGCACTTCTCGAGCACGTGGGCCACCGTTTCCTCAGAGTTTCCACACAAACGACAGGCCAGTTCCCTTCTCGTGTTAAATTTGTAAAGGTAGCTCCGTGTGGGACAGTGTTCAGTTCTCATCCATGTTATGAACGTCTGATTGCTACGTCCAATTTCCCACCAGGGGTCGCCATTCCTGGGTCGAGGCATAAACTGGTAAACTTTTCTAACCGTGTCTCCAGATGCCCAGCCCTCTGTATTTAAGCAACAATCTGGCACCCAGCTGGGTCATCGGCCGGTCGGGTTGGGGCAACCCATCTCTTGCCAACTGATCTACCTTTCCCGATTGCGGCACACAGATGTGCCCAGTGATATACTGAAGGATTATTCTGTCACCACGTGCTAGGATGTCACCTAGGATGTCATCCAAAATGACACCGACCGTCTTTGCTTTCGGAGAGGATCGACCCACGGCCTCGAGTAAAAGTCGTGAGTCGGTGAGGACAACAATGGTCGGGAAAACATTTCGCTTAGCTAGAAGTCGGTGCACTACCTTCCGGACTGATAATTTGATATTTGTTTGAACCATAAACGTAGCTTAGGTGTGCACTTCGTGTCACTATCTGATTTTAATAATTTGCAAATGTTTAGTATTTTTCTCAGGTTTTTTATATGAAGTGGTGGGTAAAGCACTACAGGAGTACAAATTTTATTTTATTAACATAATTATTATTACTTTTTTATTATTATTATTTTAAATTTAACACAGCAAGGTTTATAATCCAGCATTTTGGCAGTGTGATTTTAGAACAATATGCTCAATGGAATATTTGTTTCTTTCTAAAATTATCGGTTAGACGTTATTGCATTGTTAATAGGGTAATATTACAGACATTCAGTTGATTTTTTGACAGGAGCATTCTAACAAATGGCGAAATTTTCTTTTAAAGTTCATTGGACAAATCTAAAAAACACTCAAGTGCAAAGTAGCAAAACAACAATTTTTTAAGTAATATTTCACAAAATTTGCTGCACGGTAATTCTAAACTGCTGCGCGGAGTCAGTCACGTATCTGCATGGCCTCGCAGCAAAGTGAACATTGCAGATGGCGTATAATTAAAAAAAGACAGACCATAAACCGCCACTTGAATGCTGCTTTGCTACATGTTCTTACGTCATTACTCGGTCAGGGGTATAAATTCAGCACTTATTAAGTATATAGTCCTGGACAAAACACTTGCACCTAAAAGTATATAAAAGACATTAAAACTTTAGTTGAGTTACCCAAGTGATTGCCTTCGTCCTGTCGTCAGGCTGTCGAGACATAAGTCTCGCTGAGTTAAAAAAATTAAACCAACAACGAAGAGAAAATGCTCGCACTAACCATTATCTTTACCATGATTGGTAAGTCATTTATTTCTTTGTTTAAAAAGGTTATTATTTAGATAATATAATAAAAATACACATTCATTTTTTTGGGAGTGGGAATTCTTTATGGTTGCCATTTATCAAACATTCATTCGGAAAGTAGTGGAATTAATATTGTCAAGACTAATAATAATCATTGTTTTATCTCATTGGCAAGATTGTCTATCGCCTATTGCGAAAACATTTTCATTTAAAATTAGCATGATTTAAAAGAAAAAACGTTATTCAGACGACATTCTTTGCAACATATCAACAGCCACTAATCTGTTACATCAACAGCCACTAATCTGTTATATCAGCAGCCACTAATCTGTTATATCAACAGCCACTAATATGTTATATCAGCAGCCACTAATATGTTATATCAACAGCCACTAATCTGTTATATCAACAGCCACTAATCTGTTATATCAACAGCCACTAATCTGTTATAACAACAGCCACTAATCTGTTATATCAACAGCCACTAATCTGGCACTGACGGAGCAGCAGAGTAAACTGTTGAAGAGAATCGTCAATGGCAATCCATCTGAGCTCTTCTCTAGACCATACCAGGCGTCACTACAAGCCCTCTATTTGGGCGACTGGTATCACTTTTGTGGTGCTGTTATCATAGATGTTGATAGGGTGAGTGCTGCTGGTATCATAGATGTTGATAGGGTGAGTAGTGATAGTATCATAGATCTTAATCGGGTGAGTGGTGCTAGTATCCTAGATGTTTATAAGTGCGAGTGGTGCTAGTATCATAGATCTTAATCGGGTTAGTGGTGCTAGTCACATAGATGTTAATGGGTGAGTGGTGCTAGTATCATAGATGTTTATAGGGTGAGTGGTGCTAGTATCATAGATGTTTATAGGGTGAGTGGTGCTAGTATCATAGATGTTTATAGGGTGAGTGGTGCTAGTATGGCATCTGTCCGTCTACGAAAGACGATAGATTTATCTTTATTATTTGCAGCTCTTGGTGTGGCTGATGAGACCAATCCTTGAGTGGCAGTCTCTTCTGCATGACACACACACGAAAGCAGTGGGGCAGTGTTGCCTGGCCTTTCTCCTCGCTCTTTTCCCGACTGCTTCTGCCCTAGTTTGCTCCTCTGCTCTTAGTGATCCTTCTTTCACTATAGCCCACCACATGGACCTATCCTCTGCCAGGTTTTCCCAGTTTTGTATATCAATGTTGGCTACTTTCATGTCTCTCTTGCATATGTCCACGTATCTGAGACATGGCCGACCAACCGACCTTTTCCCTGTCGCCAGCTCGCTGTAAAGCACATCCTTGGGTATGCGACCACTTTGCATCCTCTTGACGTGTCCAAGCCAACGGAGGCGTCTTTGGCTTAATAATGCTGCAATACTACTCATGCTTGCTTGAGCCACGACCTCTGTGTTGGGGACTTCCTCTTGCCATTTGATGTCTAGGATGCGACGCAGGCATCTGAGGTGGAAGCTATTGAGCCATCGTTCATGCCTGGTATAGGTGGTCCAAGTCTCGCATCCATAGAGGAGTGTGCTCAGTACGCAGTCCTGGTATACCTGCAGCTTAGTCCTTGCTGTGAGTTTGGCATTGGACCAGACTCTTTTGTACCGTCTAGCCATAACAGTTGCTGCCTGCCCTATCCTACTACTTATCTCATCTTCCAATGGGAGGGTGCTCGAGATGTTTGATCCCAGATAAGTAAAACTGTCAACAGCATCCAGGTTGCAGTCGTCAATGGTGATAGTCGGTAATGAGTGGTGCTAGTATCATAGATTTTAAGGGGTGAGTGGTGCTAGTATCATAGATTTTAAGGGGTGAGTGGTGCTAGTATCATAGATCTTAAGGGGTGAGTGGTGCTAGTATCATAGATTTTAAGGGGTGAGTGGTGCTAGTATCATAGATTTTAAGGGGTGAGTGGTGCTAGTATCATAGATTTTAAGGGGTGAGTGGTGCTAGTATCATAGATGTTTATAGGGTGAGTGGTGCTAGTATCATAGATTTTAAGGGGTGAGTGGTGCTAGTATCATAGATTTTAAGGGGTGAGTGGTGCTAGTATCATAGATCTTAAGGGGTGAGTGGTGCTAGTATCATAGATCTTAGGGGTGAGTGGTGCTAGTATCATAGATGTTTATAGGGTGAGTGATGCTAGTATCATAGATTGTAAGGGGTGAGTGGTGCTAGTATCATAGATGTTTATAGGGTGAGTGGTGCTAGTATCATAGATGTTTATAGGGTGAGTGGTGCTAGTATCCTAGATGTTGATAGAGTGAGTGGTGCTAGTATCATAGATATTCATAGGGTGAGTGGTGCTAGTATCGTAGATGTTGATAGGGTGCGTTTTGCTAGTATCCTAGATGGTGATAGGGTGAATGGTGCTAGTATCATAGATGTTGATAGGGTGAGTGGTGCTAGTATCATAGATATTCATAGGGTGAGTGGTGCAAGTATCATAGATCTTAATCGGGTGAGTAGTGATAGTATCATAGATCTTAATTGGGTGAGGGGTAATCGGTAAAAAGATTTAAGGATGTCTGCCAGAGAGACATGAAAGCAGACAGAATAAACATAATTGACTAGGAATGCAAAGCAGAAAACCGATCTACACGGCACACAGTTGTCAAAGAGGGCGTCATAGCAGCCGAGGAGCGAAGGATGGAGGAGGCTACAGGCAGAAGAGCTAGGAGAAAGGCCAAAATATTGGGAACCACAGAACTCGTGTGTAAAAGCTGTGGTAAGGACTGTCACTCAAGGATAGGACTGCTCAGCCACACGAGGAAATGCAACCCAACCCAACGGCGATGCACCATCGTCTCGCGAGACATGCAACCCAACCCAACGGTGATGCGCCATTGTCTCGCGAGACAATCAACCCAACCCAACCGGTGATGCGCCATTGTCTCGCGAGACATGCAACCCAACCCAACGGTGATGCACTATCGTCTCGCGAGACGGAAGGATGCCGACAATTGACTTTTAAACCTTTTTAGTTTTCAAATAAATTCACCTTAAAGGGAGGCAATATTTTCATTTTTTTAAATAATCAATTATAAGAAGGAAAATTAAAACGTTCTATGACTGCTGTTTTTTTAAAATGTGTATATAAATATCTTCCCGTTAAAAATATCCTTTAACTTAAGTGAAAAGGCATCTGTCTACTTATAACTGCCATCCATCCATCCATGTGACGCTACAGCCCATGTAGGGCTTAGGCCTGCCTATCTATATATATAATTCTCTTCGTGGTTTGGCTATACGGTGTTATCGGCCGCAAGTATGTGCAACAGAGCATGACGAATGACCCTCGCTCGGGTCAACTAAACACAGTTAACGGTTGACAAGTTAAGGTAGTGGAGGGGTGACCAACAATGGCCCTTGCGTTTTAGTTGCGTTTTTCCTTCTCAGAAAACGTGAGATTCGTAGTGTACTGGTTAACACGTCCGCCTCGTGCGAGGAAGGTCCTGGGTTCAAGCCCGGCGAATATATTGTTGTTGTTTTGTTTTTTTTAATGTCTGTTTCTGTCCGTTCTTTTACCTCTTTATTGCATAGCATAGGCCGAAGACTGGCTCATCATAGACAGTGCAAAGAATGGTTGGGGGGGGGCAGAGAATACAGACACAAAAAGCAGCATCAAGTAAATAAAAAATAGCGAGTAAACGTGAAGGCATGCACACTTACGTTGTTGTTACCCGCCTCCCATTTATTACTACCATCCCTTAAACCCTTAAACATAAACTTTGTTTGGCCGATCATAGCGAGGGTTAGTCATATTAAGGGTTGTTAATTGCGTTTTGGTTTTTTTTTGGGGGGGGCCCAAACCGATTATCGATTATGTAACTGCGATTTTAAACTGATTATAGTTTTACAGCTGACTTCATAGAAGTTAGGGGTGTACCGAATTTCGCCTGCAAATGTTTCGAAAATAAACAATGAGTTGGCAGTTCCCCCCCCCCACCCCAAACCGACGTTCACTCGCGTTGTTTTGATTTCTTAGTGCTGTAGTTTGTGTCCGTTCTTTCTCAACTTTCTTTTACTCTCCCTGACCTAGTCTGCAGCGTATGCTACGCCGCGGGGCATCTAGTTTATTTATAACAGCCAATTTCTTTTAAAGTCACTTCGTATACATCTAAGAACGCGAAAAAAAATTATGTAACAAAACAATTTCTCCACATAAAATAAATAATTACAGTCAACCGGTTAGTTATGCATTACGTCAATAACCATCAGAATGATAGATGCATAAATCTCTTTGCACAAATTGAGCAAGTTCTAATATATTCTTTCTCAGCTTTTGACAGCTGCTCATTGTTTACGCCGGCCAGCTGAGATCTTAAGAGTTCAAGTTGGACAACTCAATTTGAGAGCACCGCCCAGTGAATACATGCAGACGCTGTATATTAAAGCCCACAAGGCCCACGAGGGTTTCATCAGAGATATCCCCATGGGTGTGCCTAACGACATTGGTATACTCTACACAAAGACACCGATTCAATTCAATGCAAACGTACAGGTGAGTGGCACGTGTTAAACTAACGTTCATCCATGTCTAATGTCGAAGGAGTGAATTCATAATCATTTCATTTTAATACTAGTTATGATTTATTTTATTTTCGGCATAGAATTTCGACGCCTCAACACAAAAAATAAGACTTTAAATTTTTCCAAAAATGCTGCCCATCCATTTTAAAAACTCTCGAGAAACCTTTTAACCGCTCATTTTCTCCCAAGTTATTGGAAATCATTTAAAATATGTCCAGAAACTCAATATTTTAAATGACTCCAGGTAGCAAAAAAAAATATAAATAACTACCAAATACAAGAGATTTGAGACGAGTAGAGCGTCAAAATTTTGTTATATTTTATCGCTAACCAATTAGTTTAGTTGACCCACCAAACTTAACCAATCCAGTTACGGGCAGAACAAACAGCCATTAATATGTAATTATTGTAACAGTTATTCCAATTTAGCTTATGTCAGACAAACGCAGCCTGAATGTCAGTGAGATCCTATATAATAAAAGGCTAAGTTCTGTCCCGTCATCTATAGCGATTGGTCTCTCAAACACACATGACTCCTACAGCAAATCATATCAAGTTTACGCGGACGTTCAAAACGAGTTATTTTTGCTGCAGTATTTCTTCCAAGACTTTATTTTGAGTTATGCGCGTTGGGATTTATAGTCAAAAGCTCTGTTTTTACGAGTTATTTATTTTAACTATAATGAATAGTATTTTTGACGTGATGCACATGTATGCCGGTCGAGACGGCTGTTGAAGGGGAGTTACAACATGCCACCGAACGGTGGCGGAACGTCCTTGGACGGGCTTGGTTGCTCGTATAATATAATCTTATATATATTTACCCTCAATTATCTCTGACTCACTGTGGCCTAACGCTAAGGGACATCACTCTGCTTTTTTTTAAAATTGAAAATATAGACTTAAAAATCATAATCATTTTGGTTTCCAGATTAACATTAACCAAAAAACGCACGAACCTTTGACGTCAGCATTTGTGTTGTAAACAGTGCTGACTGGCTCAAAGAGTTATTTTTTGGTGCAGTAATTTGGTGCGCTGCTTTCTAAAATTAGTTTAAAAAATCGTGTGGTGATTAGCACAGTAAAAAAATATTATATAAACTAGAATTTTATCACCCGTCAAAAATGACGGAAGTTTTCAAAATAAATACACATCAGATTTAAAAAATAACATAATACAGAACTTTCATTTATTTTATTTATATTTATTTGATTCATTTATTATCATATTGAACAGTTTTATGCGGAACGTTCGAAAAGTGTTATTTTTGGTTCACCCGTCAAAAAATGACGGAATTTTTCAAAATAAATACACATCAGATTTAAAAATAACGTAATACGGAACTTTCATTTATTTTATTTATTTTTATTTTATTCATTTATTATCATATTGAACAAATTTATGCGGAACGTTCGAAAAGTGTTATTTTTGGTGCAGTAATTTGGTGTGCTGCTTTCTAAAATTAGAAACAGCATTACATTACAATCATACAGACGACGGGAATTATGTATATTGATACTTTGTGTACATTTCAGGAATATTTCGTGTTTATCATACACGGATAAGTAATTTGGGCTTTTGACCCAAAAAATTGGGCACCGCAGGCGCCCAACAACCTCTATTATAAAATACTTTGTGTACATTTAAGAAAGTTTAATATTACGTATTTATTATAAAAGGACAAGTTAGTTGGGCTTTTGAAAAAGGTGGGCGCCGTAGGTGCCCTAAAAAAGTGTGCGCCGCAGGCCCCACGGCGCCGTAGCACAACCTAGTCCTATATAATAAAAGGCAAGTTTCTGTCCTTTCTGTCCCGTCATCTATATCAATTGGTCCCTCAAACACATATGACTCCTACAGCCAATCACTAGCGGAGAAAAATTTACATATTACGCGGAGGTTCAAAACAAGTTATTTTTAGTGCAGTTTTTTTGTCATTATTTATTATGTTGTTCCCATCTTGAAGTGATGCCTGCCGCTTATTCCAATGACACTTCTGCTTTTTCCTTGATGATCCTGTGGGGTAGTGGCAAGAGTTTTAAGTGTTGTTTGTTTTTTGTTGCTGTTATTGATGTTGTTTTTTGTTGTTGTTTTGTTGTTGTTGTTTTGTGGTTGTTGTTATTGTTGTTGTTTTGTTTTTGTTGCTTTTTGTTGTTGCTGTTGTTGTTGTAAGTGTTGTTTTGTTGTTGTTGTTTTGTTGTTTTTGTTTTGTTGTTGTTTTGTTGTTGTTGTTTTTGTTTTGTTGTTGTTGTTTTGTTTTTGTTGCTGTTGTTGTTGTTTTTGTTGTTGTTGTTGCTGTTGTTGTTTTTGTTGTTTTTGCTGTTTTTGTTGTTGTTGTTGTCCACATCCCTTGCCCTGCGACGACAATGTCCTGCAACCGCTTCAGCATAACAACTACCAAAACATAGCGTCCATGAACTTCACAGGTCACCCTACACTTATTCCCGTCCTTGGGCGGGCTTTGTTAGTAGTAATGATATAATATCCTATATAATAAAAGGCAGTTGTCTGTGTGGTCCTCTATAGCGATTGGTCCCTCAAACTCCTACAGACTCCTACGGCTAATCACTAGCGGAGGAAAATTAAATCTCAATTACATATTGAACAAATTTACGCGGACCTTCAGAATGAGTTATTTTTGGTGCAGTATTTTTTCCAAGACTTTATTTTGAGCGGTGAGCGTTGGGATTTATAGTCAAAAACTTTGTTTTTACGGGTTATTTATTATAACTATAATGTATAGTATTTTTAAATCCCTTATATTAACTTCACAGTCGTCTCTTAGTCGGGCGGGCGGAAAAACAAAAGTCAATAAATTAAACAACCTGTAAAAATAAAGTATCTGACTATTAATCCCTTATATAGGAGACAAAACTAAAAGTATTGATTATAGGCAATATAATGTGCACCGCGCGACAATCATTTACAGACAGAAACTGACTGAACTCTCCTTGCTGTAATCACGGGATGTTGTCATCGATGGCTGGAGTGAACAGACTGCGGTGTGGAGTGAGGAGGTAGGTTCTCCGGACAGACGGCGGTGAAGGGGGAGGTAGGGTTTCTGGACAGACGGCGGTGAGGGGGGATGTAGGGTCTCTGGACAGACGGCGTGAGGGGGGAGGTAGGGTCTCTGGACAGACGGCGGTGAGGGGGAGGTAGGGTCTCGGGACAAAGCCTTTGGTTGAAACGACGACTGGTGACGTTTCATTTTCATTTTGGAGTCAGTTAATGTGGATTTTGGGATGTCCTACCCTGAACTTCACAGGTAACCCTACACTTATTGCCGTCATGGCATGGGCTTTGTTGCTAGTGATCACATGATTTACAGCTTAATATATTTTTATTCGTGAAAATAAAATCACGTCCTTTTTAAAGCAAATCTGCCTGTCTGTCTATCTATTTGTCTGTCTCTCACTCTCTATCTCACTTTTTCTCTCTCCCTTATCTCTCTCTCTATATATATATATACTAGGGGCAAGTACCCGGCTTTTCCAGGGTTTAACAACAACAGCAACAACAACAAAAACAACAACAGCAACAAAACAACAAAAACAAAACAACAACAAAAACAACAAAATCAACAAAAAAACAACAACAAAACAACTACAACAACAGCAACAACAACAAAGCAACAACAACAAAACAACAACTACAACAACAACAGCAACAACAACAACGACAAAAACAACAACAGAAACAGCAACAGCAACAAAACAACAAAAACAAAACAACAACAAAAACAACAAAATCAACAAAAAAACAACAACAAAACAACTACAACTACAACAGCAACAACAACAAAGCAACAACAACATGAAGGACATTGTCATCGTAGGGCAAGGGATGTGGAGAACAACAACAATAGCAACAACAACAAAAACAACAACAGCAACAAAAACAAAACAACAACAAAAACATCAACAAAAAAACAACAACAAAACAACAACTACAACAACAACAGCAACAAAAACAAAGCAACAACAACAAAACAACAACTACAACAATAAAAGCAACAACAAAAGCAACAACAACAAAGCAACAACAAAAAAAACAATATTTTATGGCGATAATCGCCTTCTTGTTAATCTCGACACCAAAATGTTTATTATTTTGCGTCATTATTTTACGTCTTAATTTTCAATAAGTTTTATTTTATATAGCTCATATAAGGAAAAATTACATTTTGGGCCCCCGGCCCCCAGTATCTTATATATAAAAATATGGAACGAAACCTGTTTAATAACCTTTCCGGTATAATTTTGTGTACGTGTACCAAATTTCACGTTATTTGGTTGTCTGGATCTTGAGTTATTAGGGAACAGACAGACAACCAGACAGACAACAAATGCGTCTTATATTTATAAAAGATGTATATATATATACTAGGGGCAAGTACCCGGCTTCCCCCGGGTTTAACAACAACAGCAACAACAACAAAAACAACAACAGCAACAAAACAAACAAAAAAAAACAACCAAAACAACTACAACAACAACAGCAACAACAACAAAGCAACAACAACAAAACAACAACAACAGCAACAACAACAGCAACAGCAACAAAACAACAAAAACAAAACAACAACAAAAAACAACAAAATCAACAACAAAACAACAATAAAACAACAACAAAACAACAACAAAACAACAACTACAACAACAGCAACAACAACAAAGCAACAACAACAAAACAACAACTACAACAACAAAAGCAACAACAAAAGCAACAACAACAAAGCAACAACAAAAAAAATTATTTTATTGCGATAATCGCCTTCTTGTTAATCTCGACACCAAAATGTTTATTATTTTGTGTCATTATTTTACGTCTTAATTTTCAATAATTTTTATTTTATATAGCTCATATAAGGGAAAAATTACATTTTGGGCCCCCGGCCCCCAGTATCTTATATATATGGAACGAAACCTGTTTAATAACCTTTCCGGTATAATTTTGTGTACGTGTAAAAATTTCACGTTATTTGGTTGTCTGGATCTTGAGTTATTAGGGAACAGACAGACAACCAGACAACAAATGCGTCTTATATATAAGATATATATATACTAGGGGCAAGTACCCGGCTCCCGCCCGGGTTTAACAACAACAGCAACAAAACAAAAACAACAAAAACAAAACAACAACAAAAACAACAAAAACAACAAAACAACAAAAACAAAACAACAACAAAAACAACAACAAAACAACAAAAACAAAGCAACAACAAAAACAACAACAAAACAAAAACAAAACAACAACAAAACAACAACTACAACAACAACAACAAAACAACAACTACAACAACAACAGCAACAACAACAAAGCAACAACAACAAAACAACAAATACAACAGCAACAACAACAAAGCAACAACAACATGAAGGACATTGTCGTCGCAGGGCAAGGGATGTGGACAACAACAACAACAGCAAAAACAACACAAAAGCAGCAACAGCAACAACAACAGCAACAACAACAAAAACAACAACAGCAACAACAACAAAAACAAAACAACAACAAAAACATCAACAACAAAACAACAACAAAACAACAACTACAACAACAACAGCAACAACAACAAAGCAACAACAACAAAACAACAACTACAACAACAAAAGCAACAACAACAAAGCAACAACAACAAAAAAAATATTTTATGGCGATAATCGCCTTATTGTTAATCTCGACACCAAAATGTTTATTATTTTGCGTCATTATTTTACGTCTTAATTTTCAATAAGTTTTTATTTTATATAGCTCATATAAGGGAAAAACTACATTTTGGGCCCCCGGCCCCCAGTATCTTATATATATATGGAACGAAACCTGTTTAATAACCTTTCCGGTATAATTTTGTGTACGTGTACCAAATTTCACGTTATTTGGTTGTCTGGATCTTGAGTTATTAGGGAACAGACAGACAACCAGACAGACAACAAATGCGTCTTATATATATAGATAGATATATATATATATATATATATATATATATATATATATATATATAGAGAGAGAGAGAGAGAGAGAGAGATAGATAGATAGATACTAGCAGACCCGTCGTGCGTTGCAACGATCTCAGTAAAAAGGAATACATATGGATAAAAAAAGGAATTACAATAAGGGTCGTCGGGACTATCAGTTTAACATATGAAGTTAAAAATATGTTCATTTCAATAAATTTCATAACAAATATATAAATATATTTATCTATATTTATCAATATCGTGTAAAATTGAATGGGGAATACAATATTAAAAGTTAGTAAAAAAAAACACATTTAGGGCCCCCAGTCCCGAGGAAATGGAAATTAGCAGTTCAGTGCCATTTGTTATTTTAATATGGGCTACCAAGTTTTTTTATACAAATTTTGGTTAAGATCCAATCATTTACTCAGTAGCTAACGCATAAACTAATTTTATATAGAAGATATAATCAAAAAATGACATTAAGTGCCCCAGGGCCCAATTAGTGCAAGATATAAAGTTCAAAACACATATTTATTTCAATCAATTTCATTGGGGATATATTTATCGATATTTCTCAAGATCTTTAATAATTGAATTGGGAATAAAATCTTAAACGACGTTTATGAAAAAATATATTTTGGGCCCCCAGCCCTGAATAAATGGACATTAGGCTATCAAGTTGTTATGTACCAAGTTTTGTCAAGATCCATACATTTTCCAAGCAGCTAAGCCTTAAACTAATTTTTATATAGCTCAGATAAGAAAAAATCCCTATTATGGGCCCCCGGCGCCCCATGAGTGTTTTTTTTTAAGTAGCCTATTTCCATCCCGGGAGCGTACTCAAAAGTCTCCAAAATTTTCATGGCCACCGGATGAATGGTTTAGACAGCTATAACAGACATGCATACATACTTTGATTTATATATATATATATATATTAATTATATCTAATATATAAAGCTCAGTTGTTTGTATGTCGGTATGTTTCACTTTTCAACTTACTGTTCGTTACACAGCCACGGAAAAACCAAATGACGGACGGGGACCAAATTTGGCAGGACGGTTCCTTTTACCCCGGAGATGGTTTTAAGCTATTTTTTGTAATTGTCCCTTTTGCCCGAATGCCATAAATTAAATAATCGGAAAATGCAGAGACAAAGAATGAAACATTTAACCGCACTTCTATATTGAACAACTTTATGCGGACGTTCAAATTCCGTTCAAAGCTAGTTATTTTTGGTGAAGTTTTTTTTATTCCCATAATGCTTTATTTTCAGCGGTGCGCATTCAAAAAATATTATATTGTCTAATTACGGTGCGCACATTTTCGTGTACGCTTCTTTAAAAAAAAATATATATAAGCATAAAACAATGACGTAATTTAATATTTCTATACAATCCATACAGACCACGGGAATCTATATACATAATTAACATAAGTAACTTATCCGTTTTTAATAAATACTAAATATTAAACTTGCTGAAATGTACACAAAGTATTTCATAATAATTATAAATCCTCAAATCTATTTTTACATCGTTGCCTTTTCAAAAATTAAAATATAAGCATAAAACTATGACGTCATTTAATATTTTTATACAAAATCATATTGTCTAATTACGGTGCGCACATTTTCGTGTACGCTTCTTAATTTGAGCTGTGCAGTACAAAGAATTGTAATTTTCTTTACTGTTACTTTCTATATATTATAGACACGTAAAGATATATGTAATTACAACTGCCACACAATGCATTAGGTTTAATTGTTTACATGTCTACATTTAATTGCGAATTTGTTTTAATTATTTTCTGTTCCATAAGTCGACATTTAATAAAATCCTATTTATGTAATAATTGTGTCATAATTTTTTTCAAGGCTTCATTTTTAGCGGTGCGCGTTCTAAAATCTTTTATCGCGCACATTTTCGTGTATGCATCTTAAATTTAGCTGTGTCCTATTAATATAAAATTTATATTTTGTTTGTCTTTTACATAAGTTATTTTAGTTATTTCTTTTACATAAGCTATACACTTATACAATTTAAACTTAGGCTACTGGACCTATTTAAATAGGACATTAAACTAAATAAAACGATCCTGAAAACGCTTAATTATTTATTTTTTTGCGAATTGAATTTGTTATGTTCATTCCTTTGTAGTGTGATTTTAATAGGTCATTTTTAAAATCAATTATTGTCATTGTTTCACATTCGTTTTTTAACAGAAATATGATTTTTTAAATTATTTTTTTTAAATGTGGAATATAATTTCTTTATTTTTTAGAAACAAAATCTGTTGTGGTGCAATGAAACTTGACTCAAAAAAAAATTTCATTCCTTTATGATATTATACCAATTGCATAAAGCCCTAAATTTAAATCGTAAATGTAGACACAAATATATATAACAATTCAAATATTATTTCCATGTTACAACAACTATAAATAGATTACAAAAGGAGAGTTATTCTTGGTCCAGTTGTTATGAGCAGACTTTTTATTACGTCAGAATATTAAATTATATAACCATTTATTATTATTGTCTAAATACGGTGCGCACATTTTCTTGAATTCCTTTTAATACGACTGCTTTAGTTTCTTTCAAGTATTTTATAATTTAATTTATTGGCGCTATATGTCAATAAACTTACACTTTAAAAAAGTTTACATAAGCTATACATATATATAGATATACACTATAGGCCTACATTATAAACTTTCGCTACCGAACGTATTAACAGAAGTTGACTAAATTTAATAAAGTGATCATGAAAACGCTTAATTAACATGAATTGCGAATTAAACATAGTATGTTCATTTCTTTTTAGTCGGAATAACATAGCCCATTTCGAAAGTTGCTTTTTAATCATTTTTCAGATGTGCTTATTAACAGACGGTTGAATCTTTTTTTAATGTGGATAAAAAAAAATTCTGAAACAAAATCTCGTGTGTGTGTGTATTGAATATAATTTACAAAATATGATTCCTTATCAGAAATAGGGAACAAAAAAAATTCCTTTTTGAAATTATGCACATTGCATAAAAACCGTAAATCTAAATCGTACAATTTAGAGACGTAAAATTTTTAAAATATTATTTCCCTGCTGCAATACATACCAATGCGTCAAAAGGAAGAGTTATTGTGGTCCAGTACATTTACGTTATAACAAGACTTTATTTTATGCGGCCAGCTTTCTATAATCTTTTATTGTCTAAACTAGCAAAATCCCCGCGCTCCGCTGTGGAAGTTAGAATTTTAGTAAGCGTTGAAAACCCGTTTCACACCAATTCAAAACACCAATAGATTTTAGTCTGAATCATGATCGATATACTTGTTTTTCAATATTTGTCAAAGTCATGTAAAATTAAATGGGTACTAAAATGACATTACGGGCCCCCGTGCAAAATGGATGCAGGATGTGCATATCTCATAAGGTCTGAGGATTTCAATCTAGGTCATGATAGAGAAATGTGACTATATTTATTTGAATTATTTTTAAGGTAACGAAACTTTAAATGTTTACAAAAAAAATATTTTGGGTCCCGGCCCCAAAGGAACAGACGTTAGAAGTTCATTACCCTATATAATTATTTTTTTTTAAATCAAATTTGGCCATAGTTCATCCATTTACCTAGTAGCCACATTTTAAGTTACCTTTTATATAACTAATGTTAAAATATGGCATACGGGCCCCCAGACCGGAATAAGTGGTGTTTTTAAAACTTTTACTTTTAATGCCAGAAACCTTCAATGGAGCGTACCCAAAAACTTCCTAAAGTTTAATGGCCGTGGGATGAATAAAATACGTTTACAAATAATACGTCTTTAAATAAAACTAAAATAAGGGCCGGGGGCCCTTTCGGGGTAATATGTATAGTTCAAAACAACAGCTTATTTCAATTTTGATTATGATGAGTAATTTTGTTAGTAAACATTTTTTTTAATTGAGTGATATCAAATGGTTAAAATGTCTTAAACGTTTACAAAAAAGAGATTAAGGGCCCTCGGCTACAAAATATTGAAAAAATATAATTTTAATGCACTAACGAATTTTAATATAGGCCATCAAGTCTTTATCTTCGAAGTTTTGTAAAATTACATTTACACAGTATCCAAAGTTTTTTTTATTTGTAATTTAGCTCATATAAGTTAAAAATATTACTTTTGTGTCCCGGGCCCCCAGTGAGTGATATTTAAACAAAACAAATTCGCCTGTTACCATCCCGGGAGTGTATTTAACAACTTCCCAAAATTTCATGCTTCTAACTACACGGGAAAATGGAGAATCTGTAATGATTAACTTTTTATATAAGAAAAAAATTGGGCCCCCGGCCCCCAGTGAGTGAAAATTTAAATATTTGTTGGCATGTTACCATCGCGGGAGTGTACTCAATAATTTCCAAAAGTTTCATGCTTTTACCTACACGGGAAATCAGAGAATTAGAATTGAGTCAGTTTTTATATAAGAAAAAGTACATTTGGGCCCCCAGTGAGTGATAATTTAAACATTTCTTTTGCATGCTACCATCGAGGGAGTTGACTCAACAAATTCCCAAAGTTTCGTGTTTCTACCTATACGGGAAAGTGGAGAATAAGGCAATTTTTCAGTATAAGGGAAAAAAACGCTTTTGGGTCCCCCGGCCCCCATTGAGAGTGAATTTTAAAATTCTTTTACGCCACTTTGAATCGCGAGAGGCTACTCAACAACTTCCCAAAGTTTCATGCTTCTACCTACACGTGAAGTTGGAGAATTCATGATGATTCAGCTTTTAATATTAGGAAAAAAAGTCTTTTGGGCCCCGGCCCCCAGTAAGTGTTAATTTAAATATTCTTTTTACCTGTTACAATCACGGAAGTTTACTTATCAACTACTCAGAGTTTCATGCTTCTACCTACACGGGAAATAGGAGAATTAGTGATTTTTAGTTTTTATATAGCTCATATAAGGAAAAAACTTCATTTGGGCCACCGGCCCTCCTGGAAGTGATAATTTAAATACTTTTTCACCCGTTACCATCGCGGCATTGTACTCAACAACTTCCCAAAGTTTCATGCTTCTGCCTTCTCGGGAAATAGGAGAATTAGTGATATTCAAATTTTATATAGCCCATATAAGGAAAAATAACGTTTTTGGGCCCCCGGCCCCCATGAAATTGAATTTTAAAATTCTTTTATTCTAATTATCGCCGTGAGAGGCTACTCAACAACTTCCCAAAGTTTTATGCTTCTATCTACGCGTGAAGTTGAAGAATTAGTGATGATTCAGTTTTAAATGTTAGAAAAAAAGTACATTTGGGCCCCCGGCCCCCAGTAAGTGTTAATTTAAATATTTTTTTCGCCTGTTACCATCACGGAAGTGTACTTATCAACTACTCAGAATTTTCATGCTTCTACCTACACGGGAAATAGGAGAATTTGTGATTTTCAGTTTTTATATAGCTCATATAAGGAAAAAAACTTCATTGGGGCCCCTGGCCCTCAGGAAGTGATAATTTAAATATTTTTCTCCCGTTACCATCGTTGAAGTGTACTCAACAACTGCCCAAAGTTTCATGCTTCTGCCTACTTGCAAAATAGGAGAATTCATTATTTTTCAATTTAATATAGCCCAAGTTAAGAAAAAAAATGGTTTTGGGCCCCCGGCCCCCATTAGTGTGAATTTTAAAATTCTTTTACTCCAATTTTCGTCGCGAGAGGCTACTCACCAATTTTGCAAAGTTTCATGCTTCTACCTACACGATAATTTGGAGAATTAGTGATGAATGAGTCAGTGAGTGAGGGCTTTGCCTTTTATTAGTATAGATATGGTGTGCACATTTCTTAATATCATTTTAAATTTTAATACGACGGCTTTTTTAAAAAAGTATGTTAGAAAGTACATTTATAATTTTATTTATTGTCGCTAGGAGTTATGTAGTCTTTGCCTTTTTAAGGGATAGCGCCATATGTTCTTTATCACATAGACACGGTTACACATATTGTATTATTTACAATTGTGTTACTATGCAGTGCAGTGGCGTAGCTAGAACTTTTGCCGCCCGGGGCGGTCTCCAATTTGCCGCCCTTTTAAGGGGTCGTCTATAAATGACGTCACGCACCTGGGGGGGGGAGTCACATACGTTTGTGACGATGTGTAAAGAAAGGGGGGGGGTGTTTAAGAAATGTGACGTCACGTCAAAACGCGCAACTTTAAATAAATTCCCACTTAAATATTTTATTACTGACACTTTATTTAATGACGTTTATGTAAAACGCGTGTTACGATATTAGAATGCAGCGTTACACTAAAAACATACTTAAATGGCAAAATTTTAATTTGAAACATGCTCATTTTTAAACAGAAAATACGGCTTTTATGGGGGGGGGGTCAAAGCTTTGTGACGTCTTATTGAAGAAGGGGTCTAAGTTTTTGTGACGACGTGTGACGAAAAAGCATTAAATATGAGGCAAAATAGCGTGCTTCACTTATGGACGGCCACTTAGTCGATTATATTATGGTTTTTAAAAATTAATAAACATGAATAGATAATTGTAATTAAAACGAAGTAAAAGTGGGGAACATGTTTACCATTGCATGCCATATTTATGTAAGCAGTAATAAAAGAGGCTGCATAAGATTATATACCTATAAATACACATTTATAAAAATACAAGATACTTTTTTAAAAGGCCACAAGAAAGTTACTGAGGTCGCAGGTCCCCTCCCCCATGAGACAAAACATATTCCAAATTTACACACACACAAAAAAAAACATTACCAAATACTATTCTTTTACTTTGTATTTATAAATAAATGATTTTTTTTTACAAACAAAGAAATTGTATACATTAGCAGTGGCGTAACAACAGCTTGGCATTGGAGCAGTTGCCAAGGGCGCCGTCCTGCGCCAGTTCAAAAGGGCGCCGCTAAATCTCTAATTTTTTAGTTTTTATTTAAATAAAAGGTGCCAAAAATAAATTAGGCAGGGCGTCAAAAACTCAGTTACGCCTTTGTACATTAGTATCCTATATAATAAAAGGCAAGTTTTTGTCCCTTCTATCCGGTCATCTATAACAATTGGTCCCTCAACACATATGATCCCTACAGCCAATCATATTGAATACGTTTACGCGAACGTTCAAAACGAGTTATTTTTGGTGCAGTATTTCTTCCAAGACTTTATTTTGAGTTATTCGCGTTGGGATTTATAGTCAAAACCTCAGTTTTTTACGGGTTATTTATTTTAACTATAATGAATAGTATTTTGGACGTGATGCAAGTGTATGCCGGTCGAGACGGCTGTTGGAGGGGAGTTACAATATGCCACCGAACGTCCTTGGACGGGCTTTGTTGCTCAAGTAAACATATTTAAACATTTACTTTCCTAACTTTCATAATAGAAAAATCGTGTATTATGCTATTAAAATTAAAATTATTTGTAATATCTTGCTCTATGGACACTATTGCAAGATTTTGTTGTCTTTAATCGCTCATTGTGGAACAAATATATTTTTTTATCAACTTCAGTTTGGAGAAGCTCCTTTCACAACTAATGACACTGATAGCAATAGTTGAAAAATATTCATAGCAAAATTACAATGTTGGGTACAGAATTTTCCAATCTATACTGTTGAATAAATGTTTAATAGATCAAATGTGCCTTTCCCCCCGTTTTTCTAACATAATGCTTCTTCTTGGAGTGTAGGTACAGCCATAAAAACCTGGATCCTTTTTCTTTCCATATTGAACTGTCAATGTCAATAAAGTAATTTAATTTGATTTTCAAATGCTTCATTTAGTAGGTTACATGGTATTATATACGAATATTTTCTTGCAAGGACAGGCAACTCATCAAAGCGTTATTTTTTTTTCTTTTATAATTCCAGCCATGGATAAAAACATTTCTCGTTGTACTTCTTGTTCTAAAGATAGAACCATGTCTTCTGAATTTTCCCTACTCATATTTTTTCTCCTTCTAACTAGGCGTTCAGTTGATATCTCCATCTCTTCACAAATCTTGGCTCATATAATAGCATTTTATATTAGCACATCTCTTTGTTCTATGCAATGGCTTTGCATTAATTTTAAAAAAATGATGGGTTTCCATAAATTGAGATAACACATAAAGAAAAAAAGATTGCATTGAATTGAGTAAAATTCCAGCATCTGATCTTGTTTTCCTAGTTACTTCTTCAGATGTCAATTTTTCCAAGAAGCTTGAAAAATTAAAGTGTGTCTTTTTCAAATTATTATGCCTGTTTTGGTGTTTATTAACAGAGAAATTTGAATATTTACATATTCTTGTCATAAATCTTAATAATTTTCCATAAAATAGACGAATTCAAATTATTTACACATTACTATTACTTTAATTGGATAGGCTTATCATGCTTAATAAATAACCGTATTTTAATGAAAAACAACAATTATGTGTGCTACTTTAATGTAATAAAAACAAAATAAATTTAATTTTTAATAACTTTCCTTACAATAATTTACTGAAAACTGAAACAGTAATATAAATTACTACTTGCAAGTTAAACACAAAATTTGAACCACCATGCCTAGTAGGTACCTTTTCGCGCATCATTCTGCGAATGTCGAAATTCCACGTAAAAACTGTCGTGGCGATATTAATAGCACACATTATTCGACCCAGGTGTGATGTGTTTTTGGGTAGTTTTCTTATAAAAGCGTCATCTGTGACTTATACCGCTTTGTTTTCCAAACAAATGGATACTTTTTTTGAGCGATTAAAAATTTTTGAATGGTTTTACGTTAGTTGTAATATTCACTATGTAATCAAACAAATGGTGTGCGAATCTGTTAATTAAGACTCGAAATTACGAATATTTTTAATCACCTTGGTTTTCCCCTTTCAAAAGTACAAGGGCGGTTGTCGGAAATGGTTGTGCTTTTCAAATGCCCACAAATGCCGCCCCTAAAATGAGTGCCGCCCGGGGCGGACCGCCCCACCGCCCCCTAGCTACGCCACTGATGCAGTGTAGTAATTATACATGAAATTTTTGAATGACGAGGGTGGTAGAGCTCTTTCGGGAAACCTATCAGTTATGTTTATTTAGTACAAGTTGGAATGAAATAGTAAATTTAGTTATTATGTTCGTCAAGATTCATTAATCATAAATCATATATTTTAAATAGTAAGGTAATGTTCAAAGGCACTGCATTAAGTGGAAACAACTCATGCTGTAACATGGTAAAAATTAAATAATTGTGTCTGTTGTTGTTTTTTTTCCTCTCTCTCTCTCTTTTTCTTAAATAGATTTAATTTTTTGTCCTTAAAATGGAATATCTCTGTTTACCATAAGATTTGAACTAATAAATGAATCTGAAATATAACTTGGCAAATAAAAGTTGTAATAACAAGCATCTAATACTGGGAAAAAGGGTCAGCACACTCCCGCTACGTAGAGCGGGTATATCTCTAGTATATATATATATATATATATATATATATATATATATATATATATATATATATATATTAATGTATATTAGGGATGCGGAAATAAACGACTAATTTCTCGATTAATCGTTAAAAATTTTAACAATTAACATTTTTTTAACGATTAATCGACCCACCACTTATAAATGTACTGGTTGTCAAAAAGTAAAATATATGGGCCGATAAAAAAAAACTAATTTCTTGACGATTACACGAACATTTTGGTTTTAAACTATTGACTGACGTGAATGTTCAAAATGTTGATAAAGGTTATCGTGTCCATTGAGAGAAATCGTTAGCCTACCATGCAACGTTCCCTCTAAGTCTAAGATTCGTTGGTCCGTGTGCAAAGTTTTTAAAAAATTCGAATGCGAATTTGCACAACGTCCATTTTGTGCAATAGTTTACAAAATTTGCTGCGCGGTGATTCTAATCTCCTGCGTGGCGTCGGTCAAATATCTGCGCGGCCTAAAGGGAACATTTCTACCATGATTCTAACACTTCGATTAAATACCACCTGCAAACCAAACATTCACTGCAGTATCGGAAACTTCAGCTGAGACAATCTAAAGCTTGTGAACGGGTATTTAGTTCCACTGGTTATATTGTCAACATGACCAGCTGATCACTCGAACCAAATAATATCTATATAGTTGTCAGTTTGCTTTGTTTGTTAAAAGATGTCATATAAAAAAGACATTCCAGAGTTATTTCGATTTTCGACAAGTAATTTAATAAATGTTACTTATGACACCATAAATTTCAATTTTTGGCGTTATTCGAAATTAACGATTAATTAATCGTTAATTTTTCAATAGTTATCGATTAAATTTAAATTAATCAGTAACAGCCCTAATATATATATTATATATACTAGCACAATACCCGCATGCCGGAGCTGAAAAATAGCATTTCAGTTAGTATCAAATTTCTGGAAGATGGGACCTTATGTATAAAGACCGTTGGAATGGTTTAAATCTGGTGAACAAATTGTGTGAAGATTATGTCATAAAAAGAATGTTTAACGTGCCCAACGTTGTCGATCGTTAAGTGAGTTAGGTGTAGATTTACAAATGTAACCTATTTACATTTGGACATCTTTTGCGTTATATTTTCTCAATTTCAATTATCAAAATCTAATGCACCAAGTTTGATAAAGAAACGCCCATTGTTTAGACAAAAAAATTTGGGATCCTGCACCAAAAAGAATGGACATTAGGAGTTAATTGCCCTATAGAATTTTAATATGGGACATCAACTTTTTTTGTACCAAGTTTGGTCAAGATCCGTCCATTTAAACAATAGCCAAAGTTTAAAACTAATTTTTATATAGCTCATATTAGGAAAAAAACTACATTTAGGCCCACGGCCCCAAGAGAGTGATAATTTAAATATTTTTTCGCCTGTTACCATCGCGGGAGTGTGCTCAACAACTTCGCAGTTACATGATTCTACAATCACGAGAAGTTGCAGAAATAGTGATGAGTCAGTGAGTCAGGGCTTCAATCAAATGGGATACTAATTGGAGTATGTCTTTCATTCTAGAGCGTGTCAACTGTTAAGATTAACAAAAACACAAAAACAAAAAAAGATTAATGCAAAATATTTCATTCATGGAAAACATTTAATCAAAACTAAAGTTGCAAAATGATTGGGAATAACAATAAATCAGAAATTATTACGGAATTCCCATGTCAATGAAGTAATTTTTAAAAATAAACAAAACTCTAGGCTTTATAAAGAGAAACTATTACAGATGTAATCAACATACATAATTTGCTATTTTTATCCCGTCCCGTCCGTGACGCTACTAATTTTAGAAAGCAGCGCATCAAATTACTGCACCAAAAATAACTCTTTTCGAAGGTTCTGCATAAAATTGTTCAATATGAAAATAAATGAATAAAATAAAAATAAATAAAATAAATGAAATGTATGTATTACATCATGTTTTATTCTCATTTGTATTTTTCCAAAATTAATAAATTTCAGCTGAAGTGTATTTATTTGGAAAACTTCCGTCATTTTTGACGGGTAATACACTAGTAAGCATATAAAACTAATAAGAATGTAACACTGAAAGGCTACCTTGCTCTTCCGAGACCTGTACTGGAATATGTATATTCTGTAAGGGATTCATCCACCAAATAAAACATATGTGATATACAACATATGACACATGTTATACAACTAAAAAGAAAATAATAATCATTAATGCTTTAATATCATCATTCAGCCGGTGAAAATAGCTCCAGACGGACAGACATTTGACAACACAAAGTGCGTCATTTCTGGTTATGGCAAAACATCAGCAATCGGGGGCGCATCACCTGATCTCATGGAGGTGGCAATGACAAAGATTACCCTCGAGGAATGCAAAGCGTTCTTCAGACCGCTTAACGTCTCACTGACAGACAACGCCATTTGTGTCTTAGATGGAGACAGTAAGTAGATAGATATGTGTGTCTTTGATGTAGACACTAAGAAGATAGATATTTGTGTCTTTGATTGAGACAGTAAGTAGATAGATATTTGTGTCTTTGATGGAGACACTAAGTAGATAGATATTTGTGTCTTAGATGGAGACAGTAAGTAGATAGATATGTGTGTCTTTGATGGATACACTAAGAAGATATATATTTGTGTCTTTGATTGAGACAGTAAGCAGATAGATATTTGTGTCTTCGATTGAGACAGTAAGTAGATAGATATGTGTGTCTTTGATGGAGACACTAAGAAGATATATATTTGTGTCTTTAATTGAGACAATAAGTAGATAGATATTTGTGTCTTCGATTGAGACAGTAAGTAGATAGATATGTGTGTCTTTGATGGAGACACTAAGAAGATAGATATTTGTGTCTTTAATTGAGACAGTAAGTAGATAGATATTTGTGTCTTCGATTGAGACAGTAAGTAGATAGATATTTGTGTCTTTGATGGAGACACTAAGTAGATAGATATTTGTGTCTTTGATTGAGACAGTAAATAGATAGATATTTGTGTCTTCGATTGAGACAGTAAATAGATAGATATTTGTGTCTTCGATTGAGACAGTAAGTAGATAGATAGCGCGTATTCCCTTATTTCAGCGCATTTAAATTTTTTAGAACAAAATAACTTACTTTTACTAATTTAAACACTTAAATCAGAAATAAAAAAAGTATTTAATGTTTTACAATTTGTTTTTCGTGTGTTTTGTTGAGTTTAAAGAGGTTTTTAACTTAGAAAAAGGTTTTTAAAAGCAGACTTCCAACAACAACAATGGCGCCGTTAGTCACAGAAGATAGTGAAATATATACATTTTTATTTCGTACAAATCGTAAAATAGTAATTTTATTTCAACAAAAAAATAATGTTTTAATTTTAAAATAGATTTCATAATAATTATTAATGAAGTAAGTTTGAAACAATGTTTTTTTTGATGATTTGAAATATAAAATGCGCTGAAATAAGGGATTACCGCCCCCCTTTTTTTTAACAATGCATAGAAAACAATGCTTTTTTGACAAAATATAGATAATCTAGCCGCTAGCCTATAGTTTTATTGTGTATGGGGTGATATTCACGTGTACACACATGAATAAGACACTCGATAAAGTTTAAATGTAAATCAATTATTGAACTTCAAAATACAAAACTAGCATACAGTTTTATTTACAAGTCCTAATGACAAACATCCACAACATTACTAGCAGTGATGCGGTTTGATGTTTACGTCGTATAATACACCAGAAAGCTGCCATGCAAATAACCGGGCAGTAAAATTGCACCCGGGTACCCGTGAACAATGTTCCCTTTAAGGTTCATTGATCCGTGTGCAAATTAAAAATAACCTCGTGTGCAAAGTTGCACAGCATCTATTTTTGTGATATATTTTACCAAATTTGCTGCGCGCTATCTTTAAACTGCTGCGCGGTGTCGGTCTGTATCTGCGCGGGGAACATTGTTCGTGAAAATATTGCAGCAATATGTATACCCACGGTGGTCATCTTGCGACTCTTCTGTCTTAACATTGCGGCTCGAGAACAATTTATTGTGTGTGTGTGTGTGTGTGTGTCTGTAACTTTGTAACTCAAAATATTTTATTGCTCCATAGATCCACCGGGTAAAAATCCCAGTTCTTGTCCAGGAGACAGCGGTGGCCCCATGCTGTGCCGTCATCAATCAAGAGAGTACCTGGCAGGAGTCACGAGTTTTGGAGACTCTGATTGTGCTGGTAAAGCCAAATGTTTATTATCGAAATTTTAAAGTAATCAAGAGAGAAAATATCTTGTTTTATAGAAAACCGAAATGGAAGGAATATTTACTGTTTGTACAAGCCCCCTTAAAGAAATACACGGCAGAAGAATAAAGAAGGATCATAATAACATTTCAATATAAATTGATGAAAATTTAGATACGAAATCAACAATGAAAAAAAATGTTATTATACTTAAATTGTTTAAAATCTTGGTAAGGTAAAGTTAAAGGAATATTTATCATATCATGAGTTTTTATAAAGTAGAAGAATAAATAATCCCGATTGGGACAATGTTTGAGACCAAAGTTAATTTTTAAAAACCTCACACAATTAAAATCAGCTCTATTTATAGTTGTTGATTAGGCAGTAAATAACTGGAGAACTCTGTATGGGAAAATGACGACATAGCACAACAGTTTTATTTTAGTTTTCTTCATTTTAAAAAATTACATGATAAAAATAATGATATTTCCTAAATCCGTACTGGCAATTTGTGTATGAATACATCCAATAAGTCTTAGTGTATCATTAACGAGGAAAGTTTTATTTAATACTAGCAGACCCGTCGTGCGTTGCAACGATCTCTTTAAAAATGATTAAATTGAAAGAAGCCAAAGATTGGTATGTTTTAAAAGAATTATGCCATAAACCTTCGGGGAAGTGAGAAAAAAAGTCCAAGTTTAATAGCAAACTGTTACATAAATTAATAATTAAAAACGTACAAAATGAAAAACGATATTAAGAGGCCCAGCCAAAAAATGAGTGATAATTTAATTTTTTTATTGCCATTGTACTCAAGCTAAATTTCTCAATATCGTGTAAAATTGAATGGGGAATTAAATTGTTACCGTGCAGTAAAAATGACATTTGGGGCCCCCAGCTCCGAGGGAATGGACATTAGTAGTTCAGTGCCCTATAGTAATATATTATAGGTTCTTAACTTTTTATATACTAACTTTAGTCAAAATCCATTTATTTTCTCATTATCTAACGCTTAAACTAATTTTAATATAGCAAATATAGTGAATAAAACTACATAAAGGGGCCCCGGGCTTTTTCGCTGCGAGATGTCAATTTCAAAAACCTTTACATTTCAATTCAGTTTCATCATGGATATATTTATCAAGATCGTTAAAAAGTGAATGGCAAAAATATCTTAAACATATATGAAAAAAGACATTTGGGGCCCTCCGTCACCGAAGAAAACGTCATTAGAAGTTCAAAAACCTTGAGTATTTTAATATGGGCTACCAAGTTTTTTATACAAAATTTGGTTAAGATCCAATCATTTACTCAGTAGCTAACGCATAAACTAATTTTCATATAGTTCGTATAAGCAAAAAACGACAGTAAGAGATAGAGGGTCCAGTTATTGCAAGAAATAAAGTGCGAAACACATGTTCATTTGAATAAATTTCAAAATGCATAAATTTGTTTATATTTATCAATAATGGTAAAATTTGACTGTGCGATAAAATATTAAACATACATTTTGGGCTCCCTGCCCCAAGGAAAAGAAAATTACGAGTTCAGTGCCCTATAGTAATAAAATATAGACCCTCGAGTTTTTATATAATAAGATTGGTCAAGACCCATTAACTTTTTCAGAATTTTACGCTAATACTAATTTTTATACAGCTAATATAATGAAAAAAACGAAATTTATGGGCCCCTGGGCCCATTCGGTGAAAGATTTCAATTTAAAAAATGCTGTTCATTTTAATTCAGTTTCCTCATAGATATATTCCTTAAGATCGTGAAAAATTAAATGGGGAAAACTATCTCAAACATATACGAAGAAAAGACATTTGGGGCCCCAGGTCCCGAAGGAATGGAAATTTGAATTTCTGTGCCCTATAGTATTTTAATATCGGCTACCAAGTTTTTGTATACAAATTTTGGTTAAGGTCCATTCATTTACTCGGTAGCTAACGCATAAACTTATTTTTATATACCTCATATAAGCAAAAAACTACATTATGGGCCCCAGGGCCTAATTATCGCAAGAAATAAAGTGCGAAAGACATTTTAATTTGAACAAATTTCAAAATACATACATTTATTTATATGTCTCAATATTGAATGAACGAAAAAATATTGAACATTTACTAAAAATGAAATTTTGGCCCCCCTGCCCCAAGGGAATGAAAATTAGGAGTTCAGTGCCCTATAGTAATAAAATATAGACCCTTAAGTTTTTATATATTAAGATGGGTCAAGATCCATTAAAGTTCTCAGTATTTAACGCGAATACTAATTTTTATACAGCTAATATAAGGAAAAAAACGACATTTAGGGGCCCCTTTAGTGAAAGGTGTCAATTTCAAAAACCTGTTCATTTAATTCAGTTTCCTCATAGATATATTCCTCAAGATCGTGAAAAATTGAATGGGGAAAAATATCTTAAACATATACGAAGAAAAGACATTTGGGGCCCCCGGCACCGAATATATTGACATTAGAAGTTTAGAAACCTTAATTATGTCAATATGGGCTACTAAAATTTTGTATGCAAATTTTGGTTAAGATGCATTCATTTACTCAGTAGCTAACGCAAAAACTAATTTTTATATAGCTCACATAAGCAAAAAACGACATTAAGGGCCCCTGTGCAAGATATAAAGTTCAAAATACCTGTTCATTTCAATCTGTATAATAATGGATACATGTGTCATTAGTTGTCAATATTGTTAATAATTGAATGGTGAATAAAATCTTAAACGTTTAAGAAAAAGAATTTTTTGGGCCCCCAGCCCCGAAGGAATGACTATTAGGAGTTCAGTTTCCTTTAGTGTTTTAATATTGGCTATCAAATTTTTATATACAAAGTTTGGTTAAGATCCATCAATTTACACAGTAGCTAGCGCTGAAACTAAATTTTATATAGCTCATATAAGCAAAAAATGACATTATGGGTCCCCGGCGCCCCATGAGTGATAAATTTAGAAAAAAAGTTGCCAGTCTCCAAAAATTTCATGATGATCGGATGAATGGTTTAGTCAGCTATAAAGGACATGCACACAGACATACATTGAATTTTTATATATATAGATTAACAAAAACGACATTAAGGGCCCCAGGGCCCAATCGGTGAAAGAGAATAACTTTAAAATACCTGTTCATTTCAATCTGGATCATGATAGATATATTAGTCAATGCTTTTCAAGATCGTGTAAATCATAACGGGAATAAAGTTTTTAACGCTTACAAAAATAAAGATTTTGGGCCCCCGGCCCCGAAGGAACGGACATTAGGAGTTCAATGCCATATGATACTTTAATATAGGCTATCAAGTTGTTATGTACCAAGTTTGGTCAAGATCCATTCATTTTCCAAGCAGCTAAGCCCTAAACTAATTTTTATATAGCTCATATAAGAAAAAATTCTCATTATGGGCCCCCGGCGCCCCATGAGTGTTAAATTTTGAAAAAAAGTAGCCTATTTCCATCCCTGGAGCGTACTCAAAAGTCTCCAAAAGTTTCATGGCGATCGGATGAATGGTTTAGTCAGCTAACGGGAATAAAGTATTTAACGCTTACAAAATAAAGATTTTGGGCCCCCGGCCCCGAAGGAACGGACATGAGGAGTTCAATGCCATATGATACTTTAATATAGGCTATCAAGTTGTTATGTACCAAGTTTGGTCAAGATCCATTCATTTTCCAAGCAGCTAAGCCCTAAACTAATTTTTATATAGCACATATAAGAAACAATTCTCATTATGGGCCCCCGGCGCCCCATGAGTGTTAAATTTTGAAAAAAAGTAGCCTATTTCCATCCCTGGGAGCGTACTCAAAAGTCTCCAAAAGTTTCATGGCGATCGGATGAATGGTTTAGTCAGCTAACGGGAATAAAGTATTTAACGCTTACAAAATAAAGATTTTGGGCCCCCGGCCCCGAAGGAACGGACATTAGGAGTTCAATGCCATATGATACTTTAATATAGGCTATCAAGTTGTTATGTACCAAGTTTGGTCAAGATCCATTCATTTTCCAAGCAGCTAAGCCCTAAACTAATTTTTATATAGCTCATATAAGAAAAAATTCTCATTATGGGCCCCCGGCGCCCCATGAGTGTTAAATTTTGAAAAAAAGTAGCCTATTTCCATCCCTGGAGCGTACTCAAAAGTCTCCAAAAGTTTCATGGCGATCGGATGAATGGTTTAGTCAGCTAACGGGAATAAAGTATTTAACGCTTACAAAAATAAAGATTTTGGGCCCCCGGCCCCGAAGGAACGGACATTAGGAGTTCAATGCCATATGATACTTTAATATAGGCTATCAAGTTGTTATGTACCAAGTTTGGTCAAGATCCATTCATTTTCCAAGCAGCTAAGCCCTAAACTAATTTTTATATAGCACATATAAGAAACAATTCTCATTATGGGCCCCCGGCGCCCCATGAGTGTTAAATTTTGAAAAAAAGTAGCCTATTTCCATCCCGGGAGCGTACTCAAAAGTCTCCAAAAGTTTCATGGCGATCGGAATGAATGGTATAGTCAGCTAACGGGAATAAAGTATTTAACGCTTACAAAATAAAGATTTTGGGCCCCCGGCCCCGAAGGAACGGACATTAGGAGTTCAATGCCATATGATACTTTAATATAGGCTATCAAGTTGTTATGTACCAAGTTTGGTCAAGATCCATTCATTTTCCAAGCAGCTAAGCCCTAAACTAATTTTTATATAGCTCATATAAGAAAAAATTCTCATTATGGGCCCCCGGCGCCCCATGAGTGTTAAATTTTGAAAAAAAGTAGCCTATTTCCATCCCTGGAGCGTACTCAAAAGTCTCCAAAAGTTTCATGGCGATCGGATGAATGGTTTAGTCAGCTAACGGGAATAAAGTATTTAACGCTTACAAAAATAAAGATTTTGGGCCCCCGGCCCCGAAGGAACGGACATTAGGAGTTCAATGCCATATGATACTTTAATATAGGCTATCAAGTTGTTATGTACCAAGTTTGGTCAAGATCCATTCATTTTCCAAGCAGCTAAGCCCTAAACTAATTTTTATATAGCACATATAAGAAACAATTCTCATTATGGGCCCCCGGCGCCCCATGAGTGTTAAATTTTGAAAAAAAGTAGCCTATTTCCATCCCGGGAGCGTACTCAAAAGTCTCCAAAAGTTTCATGGCGATCGGATGAATGGTTTAGTCAGCTAACGGGAATAAAGTATTTAACGCTTACAAAAATAAAGATTTTGGGCCCCCGGCCCCGAAGGAACGGACATTAGGAGTTCAATGCCATATGATACTTTAATATAGGCTATCAAGTTGTTATGTACCAAGTTTGGTCAAGATCCATTCATTTTCCAAGCAGCTAAGCCCTAAACTAATTTTTATATAGCTCATATAAGAAAAAATTCTCATTATGGGCCCCCGGCGCCCCATGAGTGTTAAATTTTGAAAAAAAGTAGCCTATTTCCATCCCGGGAGCGTACTCAAAAGTCTCCAAAAGTTTCATGGCGATCGGATGAATGGTTTAGTCAGCTAACGGGAATAAAGTATTTAACGCTTACAAAAATAAAGATTTTGGGCCCCCGGCCCCGAAGGAACGGACATTAGGAGTTCAATGCCATATGATACTTTAATATAGGCTATCAAGTTGTTATGTACCAAGTTTGGTCAAGATCCATTCATTTTCCAAGCAGCTAAGCCCTAAACTAATTTTTATATAGCACATATAAGAAACAATTCTCATTATGGGCCCCCGGCGCCCCATGAGTGTTAAATTTTGAAAAAAAGTAGCCTATTTCCATCCCGGGAGCGTACTCAAAAGTCTCCAAAAGTTTCATGGCGATCGAATGAATGGTTTAGTCAGCTAACGGGAATAAAGTATTTAACGCTTACAAAAATAAAGATTTTGGGCCCCCGGCCCCGAAGGAACGGACATTAGGAGTTCAATGCCATATGATACTTTAATATAGGCTATCAAGTTGTTATGTACCAAGTTTGGTCAAGATCCATTCATTTTCCAAGCAGCTAAGCCCTAAACTAATTTTTATATAGCACATATAAGAAAAAATTCTCATTATGGGCCCCCGGCGCCCCATGAGTGTTAAATTTTGAAAAAAAGTAGCCTATTTCCATCCCTGGGAGCGTACTCAAAAGTCTCCAAAAGTTTCATGGCGATCGGATGAATGGTTTAGTCAGCTAACGGGAATAAAGTATTTAACGCTTACAAAAATAAAGATTTTGGGCCCCCGGCCCCGAAGGAACGGACATTAGGAGTTCAATGCCATATGATACTTTAATATAGGCTATCAAGTTGTTATGTACCAAGTTTGGTCAAGATCCATTCATTTTCCAAGCAGCTAAGCCCTAAACTAATTTTTATATAGCTCATATAAGAAAAAATTCTCATTATGGGCCCCCGGCGCCCCATGAGTGTTAAATTTTGAAAAAAAGTAGCCTATTTCCATCCCGGAGCGTACTCAAAAGTCTCCAAAAGTTTCATGGCGATCGGATGAATGGTTTAGTCAGCTAACGGGAATAAAGTATTTAACGCTTACAAAAATAAAGATTTTGGGCCCCCGGCCCCGAAGGAACGGACATTAGGAGTTCAATGCCATATGATACTTTAATATAGGCTATCAAGTTGTTATGTACCAAGTTTGGTCAAGATCCATTCATTTTCCAAGCAGCTAAGCCCTAAACTAATTTTTATATAGCTCATATAAGAAAAAATTCTCATTATGGGCCCCCGGCGCCCCATGAGTGTTAAATTTTGAAAAAAAGTAGCCTATTTCCATCCCGGGAGCGTACTCAAAAGTCTCCAAAAGTTTCATGGCGATCGGATGAATGGTTTAGTCAGCTAACGGGAATAAAGTATTTAACGCTTACAAAAATAAAGATTTTGGGCCCCCGGCCCCGAAGGAACGGACATTAGGAGTTCAATGCCATATGATACTTTAATATAGGCTATCAAGTTGTTATGTACCAAGTTTGGTCAAGATCCATTCATTTTCCAAGCAGCTAAGCCCTAAACTAATTTTTATATAGCACATATAAGAAAAAATTCTCATTATGGGCCCCCGGCGCCCATGAGTGTTAAATTTTGAAAAAAAGTAGCCTATTTCCATCCCGTGGAGCGTACTCAAAAGTCTCCAAAAGTTTCATGGCGATCGGATGAATGGTTTAGTCAGCTAACGGGAATAAAGTATTTAACGCTTACCAAAAAAAGATTTTGGGCCCCCGGCCCCGAAGGAACGGACATTAGGAGTTCAATGCCATATGATACTTTAATATAGGCTATCAAGTTGTTATGTACCAAGTTTGGTCAAGATCCATTCATTTTCCAAGCAGCTAAGCCCTTAAACTAATTTTTATATAGCACATATAAGAAACAATTCTCATTATGGGCCCCCGGCGCCCCATGAGTGTTAAATTTTGAAAAAAAGTAGCCTATTTCCATCCCGGGAGCGTACTCAAAAGTCTCCAAAAGTTTCATGGCGATCGGATGAATGGTTTAGTCAGCTAACGGGAATAAAGTATTTAACGCTTACAAAAATAAAGATTTTGGGCCCCCGGCCCCGAAGGAACAGACATTAGGAGTTCAATGCCATATGATACTTTAATATAGGTTATCAAGTTGTTATGTACCAAGTTTGGTCAAGATCCATTCATTTTCCAAGCAGCTAAGCCCTAAACTAATTTTTATATAGCTCATATAAGAAAAAATTCTCATTATGGGCCCCCGGCGCCCCATGAGTGTTAAATTTTGAAAAAAAGTAGCCTATTTCCATCGCTGGAGCGTACTCAAAAGTCTCCAAAAGTTTCATGGCGATCGGATGAATGGTTTAGTCAGCTATAACAGACATGCATACATACATACTTTGATTTTTATATATATAGATGAGGATAACAGTTACAATTTAGTATAAGATTATTAACAGTTATGATAAGGGGTCGTCCTTAAATAACGTCACGCGATTTTGGACGATTTTTCACTCCCCCTCCCCCCTCGCCACGCGTCGTTCTAAAACTTAAACCCCTTCCAATATGACGTCACAAAGCATTGCCGCACCATAAAAGCTGCATTTTCTATTTGAAAAAGATCATGTTTCAAATCACTTTTTTGTCATTTTAGAATGTATTTAGTCTAAGGTTGCATTCTAGTATCGTAACACACATGAAGCCATCTAAAAAGTCATAAAATAAATTGTAAGAAATCAAATATTTAAGTGGAACTTTTTTTTAAGTTGGTAGTTTTGATGTGACGTCACATTTCTCAAACTCCCCCCTCCCCTCGTCACAAATTGTAACATATGTGTGGACCCCCCCCCCTAGATGCTTGACGTCATTTATGGACGGCCCTTGACATAATTGACAGCTTGGATACGTGCATAAAAGAACAATTTTCCCATATTGTTTTTTTTTAATTTATCGTTTTTTGGATTATTTAGAATACTAACAGTTTCTTATGCGATGTGAAACTTTCCGATCCAACTGTTTCTTATTCCTATTTTTGCAATGACATTGATCTAAGAAGTGATGCACATTTTCCTATTCATCGCTTGTCTCTCCAGGGTTGATTCCAAGTGTGTATTTACAAGTGGCCCCTTACATTTCCTGGATCAACAAAAACAAGTATTCACCCTTAGATCAACTGCTATTGGAGCCATAGGATTGTGATAGAAAAATAAGATCTTTCGAGGAGAAAGTTGTTTTTTTTTCCTAAAACAGTGGATAATAAAAGAAATCTTAACGTTTACAAAAATTCGTTTTTAAATCATTTATATTAACTCGTGGTTTCTGGTTGCTTGATTGCTTGTTTGCTTGATTGCTTGTCTGTCGCCAAAACTTTGGATCGATTTTTAACCCACTTCCTCGTAAGCTAGCGAGCTGAATTTTTGCAGGCAGTTTTGTACCGATGATAAAAACTATGTATCAAAATTTCAGATCGATCGCATGTACCGTAATTAAATTATTGATTTTTTAGATTATTTTATTTATTCCTATTATCATGTTATTTTTTTAGATAGAGTGTAAGGGTGCGCATTATATTGAACAACCTTTCTGTCGCGCAATAAGGTGCGTATTTTATTGAAAACACTTTTTATAAACATATTCCTGATCGGTGCGCATTATATTATAACATGTTTTACGACACAACTACAATTTTGTATTTTTGGATGGTCTTGCGCTGCGTATTATAATTATAATGAACATTCTTTTAGTTACTTCTCGTACATAAAGGATTTATAGTCAAAAACTTGGTTTTTACGGGTTTTTAATTTAAAAAATTCACACAAAATGTGTTAATTTTATGATTTTCCCTCAGTCTTACATACGTTGAATCAAACAATAAATTTTTATGTAATTTATTCAGTTAAGATAATTCAAATATTGATTTGAACATTTTCAATAATACTTTTTTGTTTACGTATGCACGTCTAAATAAATAATAATAATACGAGGGAAAAGTATGTGAGTAACAAAAATATAAAATAATTAATAATTATATAGCAATATAATGCGCACTGCGCAACAATCTAACATAAGCATTCACAAAGCGGGAAAACCCCATTAACTGTCATTCTAGATTACATTAAAAGTCATTTCAAATCAATAATTTTGAAACTAAACAAAACAATTGCTATCTACAAAATGCTGTTAAAATTACGGGAGTCGAACAAAAATAGATTTTTCAAAAATTCCTTCTGTAACATTGTTCTAAACATTATTAACTACCGATGGCGTTTCTTTCAATCCGATAGATGTTCCGGTTGGCGAGAAATTGACAAAATACTGATATTTATTCTGGGTTTTTTTTCCCAAGAAATCCAGTAAATCTCTTCGGTAATTTTTTTTTGCCCGTTCACATCCTTGTGGCCTCCTTAACATATTTGTAAAATTCCCAAAACCTCTATCTTGTATGGTTCAGTTGCTGTTGGTATATTTAATAACTTCAACAAAAAATTAACACATTAATTTAATAAGATAAAGTCATTTGTAGGGGCCTCCCGTTGCTTAATCTTTTCCCCATACCTGCAGCAAGAATATATCTTATCTACTAATTATATTTCTTTAAGAGTTGGAAACATGATTTATATTCTTGAATATTAAAACACTAGGGGTTTTAGGGCGCCTATTGGGCGTCCACTATTGTTGGGGTTAAAAGCCCAAGTAACTTTTAAATTATCCTTGTTTGATAAATACGAAATATTAAACTTCCTGAAATGTACACAAAGTATTTTATAATTATAAATCCTCAAATCCTCTTTTAACATCGCTCTCTTTTCCAAAATTAAAATATAAGCTAAAACTATGACGTCGTATATTTTTTTAGGATCTTTTAGAATTTTTAGAATTTTGCACACCTCCTGATGCGCGCCTTGTATATATACATAAATATAAGCTCAAAAATGACGTCATAGCGCTACGGATCCTTCCTTCCAGCCTGTGACTTGGGCTATTATATTGTTTATGAATCTTTATAAAACAAACAAAAAATCTAAAATATTTAATTGATATTCATTACAGTACAAAGTTTTAATAATAAGACTCAAACGAAATATTTTATAAAATGTTTTTAAAATTATATTAAATATCTTACATTTAATTGATTCTTTTTCTCTTTTTTATGTGAAGGGAGGTACATGGAACTTTGTATTTCCTAATCTATTATTATTACAATTATTATTATTATTACAATTACATACTCATTATTATTATTATTTTGTTTATTTAACCAGCATTTAGACCTAGTTGTTTTAGAACAATAATATGCTAAATGGACTAATATTTCTATTGGCAATAAACGATAAGAGGATTGCATATTGTTTGTGCGTTAACACAATAAAACAATCAGTTGATTACCGGTATGTGTTGTGTTGTTTGTCCGTTATAATCGACGAGGACCGCTCTCGTCATGTTAGTTTTATGCTTAAGCAGCCGCGTGTGTCCTCTGGTGTCTTATTAGCCACATTCTTGCACGAAAGGTTTCACTGCATGCCGGACAAAAGATGGTTGGGATGCCATCAGGAGGCTTTCGAACACCATCCGCCCTGACCTGATATCTAGACTTGGCAGCCTGTTGTATCACAGACTGCTGCGCCGTTCCGAATCATAAAACGCCAGCTAGGTCGCTGGCTGCTGCCTCCCAAAAATCATGCCCAAGGTCGGAGGCCTTCAGTGCGGTTTTAAACGTTATATCTTTGAGCACTTGCGTGGAGCTCCATGTGCTCTCTCCCCATCATAGAAGAGCCTCTTTGGGAGCCGATGGTCCCGCATGCGCACTGCAAGCAGATTTTGTAAATACTGGGTAGTTCTGCCCTGACTAATGCGTCGGTGTCTGGAACTTTTTCTACAGTTGTTTGTTGAGAATTTTTCTCAGGCTTTTGGTATGAAAGTGGTTCAGCAACCTCGCATGGCTTTGGTATATGGCCAATGTTTTGCATACGTATATTAAAGTAGGCAGCACTACAGCTCTGTATACTTGTAGTTTAGTTTGGATGCTGATTCCCCTTCTGTTCGAGACACTGTCATAAAATCTGCCAAATGTTGCACTTGCTTTGGAGATTCTCACGTTAACCTTATCATTCATGTTTGCATTCTGAGACAATGTGCCACCAAGGTAAGAAAATCGGCTTACTGCGTTGATTTTTTTTCCATTGATGATTATTTTAGGCTCAGTGTAGGGTGTGCCTGATGCCGACTGTTACAGAACTTTTTTGTAATGATGGTGAGTATTGGTGAGTAGCCTAAATAGTTTGAGCACGCACTGTAAAATGTATCTATGCTAAGTTGCAACTGTTCTTAGTAACTGAGAAGGTTTTAGAGGCCTCTCCATTGTCTTTGAGACGAACCTGCATGTCATCATGGAACTGCCTTACAAGAGCTATAAACATCCTTTGGCAACAATACAGGGCAATAATCCTCGACAGCCCTTCCCTGCAAACTGTGTCAAAGGCTTTTGTCAGTTCAAAGTATATGAAGAAGAGGTCCATATTCTGTTCTTGGCACTTTTCTTGCAGCTGTCTTGCTCCATGCAAAAACCCTGTCAATGGTCCCACGTTCTTTCCGGAATCCGCATTGGCTTTCTGGAAGTAGTCCCTGGCCAAGATGTGCATTTGGCGATTCGGGAGAATTCTGGCAAGTACTTTTACTGCAATTGATAGTAATGTTATTTTGCGCCAATATTAAACAATACATTGAGTCTGCTCTGGAGGACAAACTAAGATCCACCACCCTGAACAATACGAACGTTGAGACTGTATGGGCCGTTTTCAGAGAGTTAATCTACGCAGCTTCTATAATCTTTTGGCCCGCGATCTGAAAGCATCAAGACAGGTTCGATGACAATTGTGACGAGATCAAGCAGATGTTGGCAGAGAAACATCAACTCCAGCCACCTCAACAAAGCCCAGCTCCTCATCCATGAAGGACTCATCTATACTAATAAAAGGCAAAGCCCTCACTCACTCACTCATTCATCACTAATTCTCCAACTTCCCGTGTAGGTAGAAGCATGAAACTTTGGGAAGTTGTCGAGTAGCCTCTCGCGACGAAAATTGGAGTAAAAGAATTTTTAAAATTACACTCATGGGGGCCGGGGGCCCAAAAACGTTTTTTTTCCTTATATGGCCTATATAAAATTTGAAAATCACCAATTCTCCCATTTCCCGAGTAGGCAGAAGCATGAAACTTTGGGAAGTTGTTGAGTACAACCCCGCGATGGTAACGGGAGAAAAAACATTTAAATTATCACTTCCTGGGGGCCGGGGGCCCAAATGAAGTTTTTTCCTAATATGAGCTATATAAAAACTAAAAATCACTAATTCTCCTATTTCCCGTGTAGATAGAAGCATGAAACTTGGGGTGGTTGTTAAGTTCACTTCCGCGAAGGTAACAAGCAAAAAATATATTTAAATTATCACTGAATGGGGGCCGGGGGCCCAAATGTAGTTTTTTTTCTTATATAAAAAAATGACTCATCACTAATTCTCCAACTTCCCGTGTAGGTAGAAGCATGAAACTTTGGGAAGTTGTTGTGTAGCCTCTCGAGACGAAAACTGGCGTAAAAGAATTTTACAATTTTACACTCATGGGGGCTGGGGGCCCAAAAACGTTTTTTTCCTTATATGGCCTATATAAAATTTGAAAATCACAAATTCTCCTATTTCCCGAGTAGGCAGAAGCATGAAACTTTTAGAATTTGTTGAGGACAAACCCGCAATGGTAATAGGCGGGAAAAAAATATTAAATTATCACTTCCTGGGGGCCGGGGGCCCAAATGAAGTTCTTTCCTTATATGAGCTATATTAAAAGTGAAAATCACAAATGCTCATATTTCCCATGTAGGTAGAAGCATGAAACACTAGGTAGTTGATAAGCACACTTCCGCGATGGTAACAAGCGAAAACAATATTTAAAATAACACTTAATGGGGTCCGGGGGCCCAAATGTAGTTTTTTTCTAATATAAAAAAACTGACTCATCACTAATTCTCCAACTTCCCGTGTAGGTATTAGCATGAAACTTTGGGAACTTGCTGAATACACTCTCTCAACGATAATTGGCGAATAAGAATTTTAAAATTCACACTGTTGGGGGCCCAGGGCCCAAAAACGCTTTTTTTCCTGATATGGACTATATAGAATATGATATCACTAATTTTCTCATTTCTCGAGTAGGCAAAAGCATGAAACTTTGGGACGTTGTTGAGTAAAAACCAGCGATAGCGACGGGAGGAAAAAAAAATTAAATTATCACTTCCTGGGGGCCGGGGGCCCAAATGAAGTTTTTTCCTTATATGAGCTTTATAAAAACTAAAAATCACAAATTCTCCTATTTCCCGTGTAGGTAGAAGCATGAAACTTGGGGTAGTTGTTAAGTACACTTCCATGATGGTAACAGGTAAAAACAATATTTAAATCATCACTTAATGGGGTCCGGGGGCCCAAATGTAGTTTCTTCTTTTATTAAAAAAGACTCATCACTAATCTCGGATTTAACGCGTAGGTAGAAGCATGAAACTTTGGGAAGTTGTTGAGTAGCCTCTCGCGACGAAAATTGGCGTAAAAGAATTTTTAAATTAACACTCATGGGGGCCGGGGGCCCAAAAAAGTTTTTTTCCCTTATATGGCCTATATAAAATTTTAAAATCAACAATTCTCCTGTTTCCCGGGTAGTTTTAAGTACACTTTCACGATGGTAACAGCTAAAAACAATATTTAAATTATCACTTACTGGGGGCCGGGGGCCAAAATGTAGTCTTTTCTTATATTAAAACTGACTCATCACTAATTCTCGGATTTCCCATGTATGTAGAACCATGAAACCTTGGGAAGTTGTCAAGTAGCCTCTCTCGACGACAAATGGCGAAAAAGAATTTATAAATTCAGCTTCATGGGGGCCGGGGGCCCAAAATCTTTTTTCCCCCTTCCATTAGCTATATAAAAATTTGAAAATCACTAATCCTCCTATTTCCCGAGTAGGTAGAAGCATGAAACTTTGGGAAGTTGTTGAGTACACTTCCGCGATGGTAACAGGCGAAAAAATATTCAAAATTTCACTTACTGGGGCCCAGGGGCCAAAATGTAGTTTTTTCCTTATATGAGTTATATAAAAACTGAAAATCACTAATTCTCCTAATTCCAGTGTAGGAAGTAGCATGAAACTTTGAGTAGTTTTTAAGTAACATTCTGCGATGGTAACAGGTTAAAAAACTATCTAAATTATCACTTACTGGGGGCCGGGGGCCAAAATGTAGTTTTCTTCTTATATAAAAAACTGACTCATCACTAATTCTCCAATTTCTCATGTTGGTAGCAGCATGAAACTTTGGAGAATTGTTAAGTACACTTCCGCAATGGTAACAGGTGAAAAAGATTTTTGAAATTCACACTCATGGGGGCCGGGGGCCCAAAAACGTTTTTTCCCCTTATTCTGGCTTTATAAAAATTAAAAATCCCTTATTCTCCTATTTCCCGAGAAGGTAGAAGCATGAAACTTTGGGTAGTTGTTGGATAACATTCCGCGATGGTAACAGGTGGAACAATTATATAAATTATCACATAACGGGGGCCGGGGGCCGAAATTTCTTAAATGAGCTATATAAAAACTGAAAATCACTAATTCTCCTATTTCCCGTGTAGGTGGAAGCATAAAACTTTGGGCGGTTGTTGAGTACCCTCCCGCAATGGTAGCAGACGGAACAAAATTAAATTATCAGCTCGATAGGATCACGGGAAGTGTGTCATTTTTTTACTTTTCGTTTTTGTTTTTCTGCGGGACTACAACAGACAGACAGACATGACGGTGAAGTTAATATATGTATTATATCCATCATGATCCATTTTGAAATCAATTTGTGTTTTGAATTTGTGTTACGCGGGTTCTCAATGCTTACTGAAATCCTAATTTACCGCAGCAAAGCGCGGGTATTTTGCTAGTATAACAATATACGCCAAACTATACAACAAAAACATCGCCAGATGCGAGACACATGGTTAAACAAGAAAGTTGACCAGATCCTTCAATACGAAGAACTTCTATAGTGCCCTAAAGAAAATGTACGGACCCACAACCTCAAACTCTTTCTCACTTCTCAGCGCAGATGGGATAACTCTAATTACTGACAGAGAGAAGATTCTAGAGCGTTGGGCTTAACACTTTCATGCTGTCGTAAACAGTAAGTAGTAATGGCGATGCTATCGGTCGCCTCCCTCAAATACCTATCAACTTGGCAGTGGACGACATCCCTATAATTCTTGAGACGCAAATGGCTATACATCTTCTTTGATTTGGCAATGCTTCGATTCCAGCTGAAATATACAAGGCAGTCGGCATGGCCCTCCTTGAAAAGCTTCATGATATTTTCTTAATTATGTGGCACAAAGAGTCAATTCCCCAGGTTTTGAACGATCCTTCTATGGTCCACCTGTACAAGAGAAAAGGGAAACAGCCCTGCGATAATCACCGTTGCTAAATTAAAGGAGAACTCTCCAGCTGGCGTATCATTAGATCAAACTAGCCAATAAACCACCACTTGACCGATGTTTATTACATTGCCTAATGTTATTACTCCATTTTGGACTCAACTCATGAATTTATGTTTCAACAAAAACTTCATTGTAAACAGAAACGCACCTAATTTATCAAATGACATAAATACGTTTTTGAAGGTAATCCATGACCACCTTGGTTCAGTCTTGAGGTTGTCCTGACCTAAATAGTGCACGTTAAGCGATTCCACCAAAGTCGGAGAAAATTCTTGCTCTAACCATAATCTTTAGTCTTATTGGTAAGTGCTTTCTTTCACTTCACTCTTTAAGCACTATATTTATGTTTCAATTTAAATTAATTATTCATATTTAACTTTTTTTTTCACTGTTAAAATTCTTTGTTACCACAAACGGCTTCGGAAATTCGTGAAATAAATGTTAGCAAGACTTTATTATACTTTATAAGAAATGCTGAAACCAAAACGCAAAATGATACTTTAACTTGGATTTTATGCTAACGGTTTTAATGATAAATGACACTAGTAATTAATGTAGATTCAAGTAACTAAAATACCACAGCTTTATTGAAAATTGTGAGTTTTATTTTATTTCATTTTTAAATCCTTTATATTAACTCGTGGTGTCTGAACCCTTGCTTGCTTGCGTGCTTGCTTGTCGGCAAAACTTTGGATCGTTTTTAACCATTTTCCTTGTAAACTAGCGAGCTGAAATTTTGCAGACAGTTTCGTGCCGATGTTAAAAACTATGTATCGAAATTTCTGACCGATCGCATGTACTGTAATTAAATTACTGAATTTTTAGATTAATTAATTTTTTTCTATGTATCATGTTGTTTGTTTTTTTAGATAGAGTGTAAGGGTGCGCATTATATTGAACAACCTTTCTGTCGCCGCAATAAGGTGGCTATTTTATTGACAACCCTATTTATAAACATATTCCTGATCGGTGCGCATTATATTAAACATGTTTTACGACACAACTGCAATTTTGTATTTTTAAATGGTCTGGCACTGCGTATTATAATGAACATTCTTTTAGTTATGTCTCGTACATAAAGGATTTATAGTCAAAAACTTGTTTTTTTCGGGTTTTTTTATATTAAATCCTTTATATTAACTCGTGGTTTCTGTTTGGTTGATTGTTTGCTTGCTTGTCGCAAATACTTTGGATCGATTTTTAAACCACTTTCTCGTAAGCTAGTGAGCTGAAATTTTGCAGACAGTTTCGTGCCGATGATAAAAACGATGCATCAAAATTTCAGATCGATCGCATGTACTGTAATTAAATTATTTAATTTTTAGATTATTTTATTTATTTCTATGTATCATGTTATTTTTCGAGATAGAGTGTCGCGGTGTGTATTATATTCAACAACCTTTCTGTCGCGCAATAAGGTGCGTATTTTATTGACAACACTTTTTATAAACATATTCCTGATCGGTGCGCATTATATTAAACATGTTTTACGACACAACTGCAGTTTGGTATTTTTGGATGGTCTTGCGCTGCGTATTATAATGAACATTCTTTTAGTTATGTCTCGTACATAAAGGATTTATAGTCAAAAACTTGGTTTTTTACAGGTTTTTTTTAAAGATACTAACTCCTATACTTTGGAATGCAATGTTCAATTCTCTGTTTACGCTTTTAATTTATTTGATAATGTGCAATTAATTATAAGCCTGTTATAAAATCATAAAGATTTATTTAATTTATAACATATCAAAAGCCACTAATTTGTTATATCAACAGCCACTAATATGTTATATCCACAGCCGCTAATCTGTTATATAAACAGCCACTAATCTGTTATATTAACAGCCACTAATATGTTATATCCTCAGCCACTAATCTGTTAAATCAACAGCCACTAATCTGTTATATCAACAGCACTAATCTGTTATATCCCCAGCCACTTATCTGTTATATCAACAGCCACTAATCTGTTATATCCTCAGCCACTAATCTGTTATATCAACAGCCACTAATCTGTTATATCAACAGCCACTAATCTGTTATATCAACAGCCACTAATCTGTTATATCAACAGCCACTAATCTGTTATATCAACAGCCACTAATCTGTTATATCAACAGCCACTAATCTGTTATATCAACAGCCACTAATCTGTTATATCATCAGCCACTAATCTGTTATATCATCAGCCACTAATCTGTTATATCCCCAGCCACTAATCTGTTATATCAACAGCCGATAATCTGTTATATCAACAGCCACTAATCTGTTATATCAACAGCTACTAATCTGTTATATCAACAACCACTAATATGTAATATCAAAAGCCACTAATCTGTTATATCAACAGCCACTAATCTGTTATATCAACAGCCACTAATCTGTTATATCATCAGCCACTAATCTGTTATATCAACAGCCACTAATCTGTTATATCAACAGCCACTAATCTGTTATATCAACAGCCACTAATCTGTTATAACAACAGCCACTAATCTGTTATATAATCAGCCACTAATCTGTTATATCAACAGCCACTAATCTGTTATATAAAAAGCCACTAATCTGTTATATCAACAGCCACTTATCTGTTATAACAACAGCCACAAATCTGTTATTATAACAGCCACTAATCTGTTATATCAACAGCCACTAATCTGTTATATCAACAGCCACTAATCTGTTATAACAACAGCCACTATGTTATATCAACAGCCACTAATCTGTTATATCAACAGCCACTTATCTGTTATATCAAAAGCCACTAATCTGTTATATCAACAGCCACTAATCTGTTATATCAACAGCCACTAATCTGTTATATCCACAGCCACTAATCTGGCACTGACGGAGCAGCAGAGTAAACTGTTGAGAATCGTCAACGGCCAACCATCTTAGCTCTTCTCTAGACCGTACCAGGCGTCACTGCAAGTCTGTAACCATGCTATGCTAGTATCATAGGCGTTGATAGGGTGAGTACATGTTGATAAATTATTATGGCTTAATATGTGTATTATAATGCAGGTAAGCGTAAAGATCATAAAAAAAATATCAATAGAATATAATTTTTGCGAAGCACTTATATTTCTAAGCACGCTGACCTACACTGAGTGTATACAATATAATTATCTATCCTCTATTGTTTTTTCTTTCTTGAATTTTTTCCTAATATCTCCATGGAATTGAAGAGGATGTTTCACTCTTTGAGTGGTTACATTACATGGAGAGAATTTCAAGAACTGAAGTTTTGAAGAAAGGAGGCGATGAACGCGAATGCATCAAATGTAGTCTGAATCTCCGTTTGGAACCTTTTCCATTCCCTAATTACCTTCGGCAATGAGCAAGGCCTGCGCATGTATTGTGTTATTTTTGTTTGTGTTCAGTGTTAGATATGGTACTGCTCGTCATGTAGTAGTAGTAGTCACTATGTATGTGGTATAGAGGGGATTTTCTGTTTTAATGTTGTAAAAGTGCCCTAACCATTTTGGATCTTTACCATCGTGTATAGAACTGGAGTAATCACCATCTTACTTTCAATTTTGAGATGTACGTGTTTAAAACATGTTGGACTCACGTGATGTCTTTCAATAGTGCTTTATAGACCGAAGTGACTTGGTGACTTTGGTTCTTTTGTTTTTAATTGAAGCCGATATGCATTTGCAAAATACATCCGAAATTAATCAAGATCCATTAATCCCCGTTTGCATATCGCCATAAGTTTCATTGTAGGTAAAATATTTTATCACAACACGGAGAGGTACAAAAATAATGTTCATTATTCTTTGTGGTGCACAGTATACATCCATGACAATAACGCTATCTGGTTTCATAACAAAAAACCTAGACAAAACACCATGTTTGTGTCAACATTCAATAACGTTTATAATTTAACAGGTGAGTCCCTATCAAAACACTTATACCCTTAAGTTATATTTTAGGGTAACTAAATTGATCAACATTATTTACTTGTGTTTCTTTCTTCCACACTTACACCAGATACGTAAAATAACATTTAAAAAAAATTAACCTTCGCTAAACAAACATTTACAGTTGATTGTTTAAATATATTTTTATTGCTAATCTTGATTAATAACTACTTTTTAATTTAATTTTAGGGGAAATTTGATTTAACCAAACTTTCTAGTAATTTTTAATAGCTCAGAATGTCAACTTTGATTCTGTTTTCTTTTTGCAGTAAAATATTCAAACTACAAACCTGCATGAGACCCAAGTTAATTTTAAAAAACTTCACACAATTAATATTAGCTCTATAGTTGTTTATTTAATTCAATTGATAATAGTAGATAATTGTGTATGAAAATAATTATTTAAATATTAAATTGTATAGGTACATCAGTTCAAGTGGTTAAATAGTGTAAATTAATACAACGAAATACTTGTTACACTATTTGAAAAACTTTTGTTCCCAATAAATAATTAAAAGTTATTAAATTATTTCGCATAATATAATTTATTTTTTTTAAAAATATTTTATGTAACATCATGTAAATATCCCATAATAATAAAATTAAAAATATTTTAAAATACTAAATAAAACTTCAAAGAGACAACAACAATATTAAAACTTAATTAAAATTAAAGTTGTTTTTTTAATAAAATTTTTAATATTTAAAAACATTTAACATTACTATTTGTAACAGTAAAATCAAACTGTTGAATAGATTGTAATAATTTATTCAATGTTTTTTTCAACTTGTAATTGAAAAAAAGTTGTGCTTTAATGTTTATTTTCAGATTTTATGTATGTTTTCCAAGCTTATGTAAAAAAAAACAATTTCACAATGTGTATAACAGCAACAATTTTATTATTTCAGGTCAAGTTGTCATAAACAAATGGAAATGTTTAGAGACACCTTTCGGAAGGAATTCTTCAAAATAAGTAATGCTGTCACAGGTAGTAAAGTCACATGCAGTGGACAAAGCTCGTGGAAATTTTTCCACCAGCTACGATTCCTATGAGATGTGTGCTGCACAAGGCCAAGCAAAGGCCACATACAGCCTGTAGGTCAGTGTTCTTACACACATTCAGGAGACAAAGAAAACAGTTTTACAGATGAAATCATAATTAATAATGAATTTTATGACAGTTTAAATGCTAATGATGACATAATTGAAGATGTATCTCAAAAAGAACCTTTTACTTTTAAAAATAAAATATCTTATCAAAAACCAAATATGATAAGGAAAAGGAAAAATGTGAGGGATAAAGCAGAAGCAATAAATCAACTTGTAGTTTTGGAGCAAAGTAAAATAGAGGAACTTCAAAAGCTTAACAATAGATTAGAACAAGATGAACAAGAAAAACATGATGATGACTATCATTTTTTAATGAGTCTACTACCACATCTGTGTCAAATCCCAAAGAGGTTGAAGCTGGGATTGAGAGTTAAAATGCTGCAACTTTTGTCCAATACATGTATTGATGTTTCACAAGAAGAGGAGGGGACAAATTTATCTGAAGGTAATGATGATTGTTCATCAAATTCATCACCTAACATGAACCAAATGACCACAAGCAGGAAATAAATTGCATCTGACATGGGATTGCAAAATACCAATTAATTAATGCACTAATGTCATTTTGTCAGAATGAAATATACAGATTTACTGTTAATTGTTAATAGTATTACCATAAGTGTAAATGGTTTGAAATTAAGTAATAATCGTTTTTATAAGTGTTGAAAATTGTTATATTATAGTTAATATTAGAAATGGTTAATGAATAAAAAAAAATGTTTTCTTTACTATAAACATTTGTCACTTAAATTCTTTATAAAGAAATAATAAATTCTGTGCGTTACAAAGTAGTTTTAAAACTCACATTACATAATCATAATGAACATTAATGAAAATTATCTTTACTGATCGAGATTCAAAAATGTGTCAACAAATTTTTTAAATACATTCCTTTATAAATAAAAAAAAATATTTCCTTTGCTTGTTTTATGTTCACATGGAAGATAATATCTATAAGCAAATGTTTCCCTTTTACATATCTCAATGGAGTAGCAAGTTCACAGAACTAAAGGCAAGTTAGAAGAATCAGATGTTCATAAAAACAAGCAGATCACGCTGCACAAGTGGACAGCTATTACAGAAATGCCAGGAGTTGAGACCCGCGAGTTGAGGCACTGATATGAGACGCTTGGAACAGTCTTCCATAATGCTACAGTGAGGTGAAGAAGTTGACATGTGGAGATCTGACAATCTTTTGGTCAACCTCCTCATGCAAGCAAGCAGTAAAATAAGAAGCCAACTAACCAAAAACGTGCTTGAAACTGAAAACAATCAGTTATGACTATGACCCAGATTGATTTAACCAAACTTTCAAAACTCATATCAGGGCCAAGCCTGGTAAGCCAAAAATTGAGGAAGATCAGGGTCTCAAAGAGTTTGATGTCATTACAAGAAGTGGAATTGATCGCCTGGTGAAACCAGTTTTAGTGCCTATAGTTGATGCTGCCCCAGACGACAATCCGAGATATCAAAAAGTTATTTAGGTTTAGTTCACAATTTTGTACAGTGTGACTTTGATGCTTTATTCATTGCTACCAATGCTCCAGGAAGGAGTGCATTTAATATGGTCGAGAGAAAAATGGCTACGCTCAGTAAAGAACTTTCTGGATTTATATTATCACATGACTGCTAGGTAATCATTTGAACGAAAGAGGAATTACCATAGACACTGATTTAGAGAAGAAGAATTTCCAATTTGCAGGAAACACTCTCCCTGAAATTCAGTCACCTTTGATAGTCGATAATTTTCCCAAAGTAGCTGAATTCATTGATCCAACAGAGTCTGAACTCGAAAAACAAATGTTTTCCAGAGATCAGAAATGGTATGACGTCCACGTGCGAACAAGCCAATTTTTAACGCAAATTGTAAAATGCACCAACAACAAGGGCTGTTTGAAACCAAGAAGTTCCTATTTCAGTGTAGTAAGAGAGAGATTTCTGCCTCCTCCTGTACTAGTTGTTCAAACAAGCGCAGGTCTGAAAATTCCAGAACGGACAATAGATAGAATGTCACATAAATTCCCGTCTCTGATTGCAACTCAAAAGTTTGAAAGTGGATGAGATTCTTCCTGGCTCTTCAAATCCTTATAGGTGAATTCTGTATGATTTGTACTGTCAATCATTACAATCCATGTTTGGTTAGAGGATTTTCAAGAAATGTAACATGTACTTCGTGTTGTTAGTCATGCTCCACAGTCATTCTTTAACACCCAAGGAAGAAACAAATATTCCTCCCAAACGTATCAGGCCACTGAGTTGCTGCAAGTCAGCAAAGTGAACTAATGGTTTGTTATCGCAAAAGAAGAAAATTGAGAGAGTGCAGATTGGATGAACAAAGAAGATCTTGACCTGAATGGAATATCCATTCCACAGGGTGAAGAGATCCATTCTATCCCTATTTATTCCATGTTGGAACATTTTGCTTCACCATGGGAAATTTTTTGTTTTGTTTTTCCTTTCTTTTTATCTTTACGTAACTGTTTTCTTGATATAGTATGTTTTAATAATTTAAATATAATTGTAATACTTATTTAAGTACTGTATGTCAATTGTACCGATGAAGGCATTAGCCGAAACATTTACTGTTGTATTAGTTAAATAATAAAGCTTAAATTTGTTTTCATCACACATTTAGAGTTGAAGATATCGACTGAACGTTGAGTTAGAAAGAGACAAAATATAAGTGGGGAAAATTCACGAAATATAGGGCTATACTTAAAACATAAAGTATGCAGAGAATACTTTTTTTTCTAAGGATAGAATAATATAGGAAATAAAAGAACACTGATTAGTTGGATGTCTTTGCAAGAAAATAATCTTGTATAATACCATGTAACTTACTAAATGAAGAATTTAAATGTCAAATAAATGACTTTATTGACATTTATAAAGAACAGTGACATACTGAAGGAAACAGGATCCAGGTTTTTATAGCTGTGCTTAAAAGAAGAGCCAAAATGTTGGAGAACCAGCGGGAAGGCCTCCTAAATCTACCAAGACTTTTTCAACAGTATAAATTGGAATACATGTATTCTGTACCGAACATTGTTATTTTGCTATGAATTTTTGTAGCAATTGCTATCAGTGTCACTATATTATGAAAGGAGCTTCTTCCCACTGAAGTTAGTAAAACATTATCTACATTCAACACTGAGGGATTTAAGACAGCAAAACCTTGCATTGTTGTGGATAGAACAAGAAATTAAAAGTAATATTAATTCTGAGACCTGTTGGTAACCTGACAAGCTAACTATGACTAGCAAGGCAAGCAGCTTAACCCATCCAAGGCGAGAGATGGAACCTCATGTGTCCCATGAAATAATGGGGGTGAGACTGCAACCAGGCTTTTAAATTAGTAAATGTTTAACATATAAACAGGGTATTAGTTAGCCTGACAGGACGTAACACAACAGTGTGTTTGCAGTGACAACCTGATTGATTGGCCACACCCACCCTCTCCTTTCCTATATAAGCTGTTACTATTCTCTCCTTATGTGACGAAATTTATGGAGTCACGGTCATTTGCAACAACGGTAGCCGGGTAAACAAAAGGGAAGTCACTCCTGTCTGCCCAAGAGGTCACATATGTGGTAATCGGAACAAATTATATATGCCAACGGGGACCCGTGGAGGTCAAGATCGCATGACCATTGCAGGCAATTAAGGACGAATCAGAAAAAAATTGAATACATTACCCTTAAAGTATAAATGCGGATGTAACATAAGGCCCCGGCCTCTATCCGCCCAGATGTTAGTAGTGTGTATTCGCCATTGTGAATCTAATTCATAGGACCGAATCTACATTCATCCTTGGAGTGGAAGAGCCGGCATAATTCTTACTGACCAGATTCCGTGTAAGTTGGACTCTAGCTTTGTTTCCCTCGTTTATGTATATATATTTCCTACTATTATTTAGATATTAATCATTGAATAAATGCCGTGTTGAAATTATTAGAATACGTTAACCCCATGATCGCCGTACGGGGCCACGTGCGATATTTAAATATCCCACGTCTATTTTCTAACCAAGTGTGATTACACACGCTCCATCAGATAGATGGATCGGGTTATATTTATTTAGAATAAATAACATCACTATATTTGTATCTCAATCCACGTATGAGGTGTCAGCCAGATAGGTCGGTGTATATCTATCTCCCTGGGCCAGTTTTTGCTCATGGACAATTATGTGTCGCAATAACTCGAGGCAGATATCATGAAAATTTTAAAGTGTTAGTTAAAAATACTGATCATCAAAAAGATTTGCTAAAGAACTCGATGATATTTACAAGAAACATTGTTATTAAAGAAAAATTGAACTAAATACATGTAAATAATTATTCCTTTTTTGAATCTATTGTTTTTTTAATTATCTTAAATATTAATTTTTACAGCAGTAATTTTATATTGAACTCGAACCAAAAAAGATTCCGTCATTTTTTACGAGTTATCTCTAGTATATATATAATTCGCAAGAGCAATACACCAGAGCAAGTAAGACGCAGACAAACCCTCCCTCCCTTTCAACTTTGGTCTCGGGACATGCTCACTGCGGTTGAGCTACCACCCCCTTCTGCACCACCCTGGCTTGCCAGCCATGCGCCCACCTCAAAAAGCTCTAAGCCAGCTCCACTTTGGTTGATTTGCTTTGCCAACAGGTGTGTTAACGCCAGTTGCATTAACAAACATCCTTTGTGGCCTAACATGCATGTCCTTGCACTGACAACAGATATGAGAGCTCTTCCTCAAAACAATATTTCGCTAAATGGCTCCAGGGTGAAGGAGACGAAAAAAATGGAACATTTGTTACATCACCTTCATTTGTTTTCCTGTTAATTTTAATCCCGTATAACAAGAAATGGCTACATGGACTTCTTAACTGTCACTTCGGAACAACTCAATATGCAAGCTATATTAAGCCTCACCAACGGAGACTCTACATTTTCACGAGTGGTGACTCCATTGTCACAGACGATCCCGCTTATCAACTGTCATTCCCTGAAGAATTTCTTAACAGTCTTACTCCCACAGGCAGGCCTCCGCATAAACTCAAAATTAAAATTGGTTCAGTTGTCATGCTTCTCAGAAACCGCATGTCAGCAAGATGTCTCTGTAACTGTAATGGCACTAGACTGTTAACAAAATTCCCTGCAATATGCTAGAGTGTCAAACTATTGCAGCTGCTATTGCACAAACTGCCATTCCCTGGATTTCCTTCAGATTAAAATTTACCTTTTACTTTTACACGGCGACAATGTCCTCTTAGATTAGCCTTTGCAATGACATTAATAAGGCACAGAGACAAACTTTCAAAAAGATATGCCCTTATCTACCAAAACGAGAAGCAGTTGAAAGGGCACATGCGCTTAAAGTGCTTGGAAATAGAATGGGAAAAGTTAAGAGAGAGAGACCCAAGGCGCCAGGAAGTGGTTAGGTCATAGATTCTAGAACTAGACACATTCATCATTTACTATTATTTCCTCTGGATCCTTTTGACGAACGATTGGAGTCAATAGAGGTTTATTTGGATTGTTTTGAACAGTTGGCACGAATGCATGAACTCCCCGAGGACAAGTGAAATCTTTGCCTATCCCATGCGTTAAAAGGAAAGGCTTATACAGTCTTTTCTAAGTTAGCTGAAGAAGATGCTAGGAACTACACCGCATTAAGATCAGCACTTTTGGTCAAGTATGAGTTAACTGCTTCAACCTATAGGAAAAAGTTCAGAAATGCAAGGCTTGAGAAGTCTGAGACATATAATCAGCTACTGGAGAGGTTAAATAAGTACCTCAAAAAAATGGTGAACATTGGAAAAGTATCCTGAGATATACTAAGGAATTGTTGACATGATGTTAGTAGAGAAAATCACAGAATGCATGACTCCAGAACTTTGGATTTTCATTGCAGCGAATGGAGCAACACAGATCGACAAAGTGAAAGAGCTAGCGGATAGATTTACTATTGCCCATAAAGAATACAAAGAGGTTATAAGGCAAATGAGCAACCCTAACCCTAAGAGCGACAAGATGCCACAGGAAGGCGGAGGAGTAGGATACCCTTACCCAAAGACATTTAGTAAACTTGGAAATTATCCAAGTAGAAATTTCAACCAGAAGGGTTGACTCAGTCATATTCCCCATCAGCTACAAATCGCACATGGTGCCAATTTCATCAATAATCTTCTCACAATGCTAGTAAATGTAGGAGAAGGAAGCCACAATCGGCCAACACAGTTGCAACTACACCCAAACCATCACAGAACAGAGTAGGAGCTATATCTTCCAGTCATCGGTCTGACAATTGTAATATGTATTTTTCACCTGCATGTGAAAAAATTTTAGGCAATGGCAAACCAGCCACTTGCCTCAGTGACACAAGATGTTCATATGTTGCTATCATTAAGAGATCATGTGTCAATTAAGCTGACATGACCAATGAAACCATTGACAACTAATATGCTAATTTGGAAAGTCCTCCGGTAACATTACCCATAGCTTGGATCCAAGTTGTAACCAGCTATGTAAAAGGAGAAATCAAGGCAGCAGTTATGGATTCACCTATCAATGATTTGATTTTAGGGTGCAGATATGTATTTTTAGGAAAACCGGAATCCCCAATTTCTATTGCTCCAGTGACCACACGATCAATGAATCAAGGAACCAACATTGAAGCCTGTCACAACACTATTCCACAAGAGATGAGGGCAGTACAGAGGAGTGACTCATCCTTCAAGAAAGTATTTGAGTACGCACAAGGAGAGAAACCGCATAAGGGAAAACATGTATTTTTCCTGAAGTCTGGTTTACTATATCATCGACCCAAAGAGGGAGAGAACATGAGGAGTCCATATGTTGTCCTCGTGACCCAGAGGCAAGAGGTCCTGTATGGAAGTGAGACCTGGACACTACTGGCAACCACTGAAAGCAAGCTACAGGCATTTGAAAACAAATGCATGAGAAAATTCTCCAGATCTCTTATCTAGAACACAAGGCCAACGAGTATGTATCGGACAGAATAAACGCCATTACTGATCGTCAAGAAACCATTATAGCGAAAATTAAGAGACACAAGCTGGCAATGTTCAGTCATGTATGTGCCTGAACATGATAGCCTGACAAAAATCATTCTTCGAGGCACTGTAGAAGGGGGCCGTAGAAGAGTTCTACAGCGGAAAAGTTGGTTTGACAACATAAAAGAATGGACATGGATGAGGTTGAATGAATTACTGGCCGCCGCTCAAGATAGGAAAATGCTAAGATCGTTGTCTGTTGATGTGACCATGCGCTCCCACCAACGACCTCAGCGGTCACGGGACTAATGATGATGAAAATTAGAGTCGTGCTGTAAACTTATGTCTCTTACTTCTAAATTTTCATTGTATTATTTGTTTACGTATTTACTCATATATATCTATTTATGGTTGTGTATACATTGTATTGAGTACATAATTAAGGCTCAACTTTCTAAGGTATGCCGTATTAGATTGATAAATCCCCATGGCGGGTTTCGTGAAAGCCAAAGAGGAAGTAAAAGCTGAAGCCAGAAGAGAAGGAGAATTCCTTCGATTGATGGGACAAGAACTCGTCAAGCATTTCAATGGGGAAGTTGATTTGTTCATTGAAAGATAAGGAGAACAGGCGGAAAGAGAGATGGCCAGAGATTAAAAGATGATATATGGAACACCGATATGTGTCAAGCTATATACCATCCCTCATGCTAAGGCAGAGATTATAAAGAAGTAGATCCCCCCATCTACCTCACAATACAAAGCCCCTGTTGTTTTGGTGCAGAAACAGGATGGAACCCACCAAATGTGTTTCAACTCTACGAAGGTTGAGCGCAGTGGTGGAGTTCCAGGCGGAGCCATTGCCGGACCCCTCAACTAATTTTGCTAAATTAAGTAGAGCTCGATGTTATAGCTAGTTGGACCTGAGTCGTGGGTACTATCAGATTGAAGTCGACCCCTGGTGCAATCCTCTTCTTAGCTTTAGTACTTACAAAGGGCACTTCAAATTCCAAAACATTACCATTTGGAGTGAATAACTCCTCTAAAATACACGAATGATGAGAAAGTTACTCAATAGGCCAGGATTGCCGAATTTATTACGATATGATAGTACCGAGCCCTGGCCAGAACTGCTAGAAACTTTGAAAGTGTTGTTGTCCAGACTAGTGGACACCAGGTCGACCGCAAGCCAATTCAAGTGCCTTATTGGTTTCTCGCACCTGAAATTCCTTGGACACATGATCAAAGAGCATCTGATAATGCCAGAACACGAGGAAGTGGAGAAACTCTGTGAAGAGTTTGTCCTCAGAACGGACCCTAGTGGTTTAGAATTAGGCGATGTACTGCTTTCAGGCATATGACACAAATAAATAACATGCTTATGGTTAGATGTTCATTGGTGCAAAACCCATTTCATGGAATGAAGAGAAGTTTTAGGGTCGTATGTTATGGTGTGATTATGACTGTCTTAAATGCGCACATAATAGTTAATGTAGTGTGCGCACCAACTATTGTGCGACACACCAAGACGCACAATGATAAAAAGGATATAGAGAGAGAGAGGGCTGTTAGGAGCCGAATGTGGAGTGAGTGAATTAGCATGTGATGGATTTTTGGAATGTTATATTCACCAATCTTTTAAATCTCTCGACCCTTTGAGAGTATAATATGATTAAACTTGTTATACGGAAACCAAGTGTGTTGGTAACTAATTATAAATAATTACAGGTACTTTGGTGTTTACAATAACCAGCCGAGACTCTGTCGGAGTTGCCGACGCTGGTTACTATCTGTGGCCAAGGGTGGACCTCGATCCCCCAAGATAACGAATCTGCCACAAGAAGCAGTAATACAAAAGGCTGTTATAGCAGCCAAAACAATTTGTAAAGATTTGGAGATATTGACAGAACGTCAACATTGACAGACACAAGAGAACTAGTTGGGAGAGCTGAAGTAAAAAAAAATGAAGTATCTCATTTTACAGTAAGACCCCGCTAAACGCTGTTTCGGTTTAGCTCTCTTTTATTTCAACCCGGGGATTCCCCGAAATTGCTCAGAGCACTACGGGGATTCCCCAAAATTGTCCGCAGCACTAGGTTTTGGTGCGGTGCTGTATAGAGGCATTTTTATCATTTGAAACATTTGTTGACATTATTGTAAGTATAAAATTATATAATACTTTAACGATTAATACAGTGACAAATATGATTTTTAGTTTTTATCATGGGTGATAATGAAAAACAAGAAAAGAAAGCAACCGGAAAAAACATTTCACTGGAAACTAAAATGCCAAGTGATTAGAATATTAGATTCTGGTGAACGTCAATCTCAATTTAGTGCTGCATTGAATTTGGCAACTTCAACAATAAGGAAAATTCTTAAGAATAAAGAAAAAATAGTCATCGGCAACTGCAACTATGTCAAGCTCTGCAATTAGAATTACCCATTCTAGAAATAAAATTATAGAGGAAATTGAAAAACAACTGTCTATATGGATTGACGACAAAATTGAACGCAATATGCCATTAAGCCAATCTATTGTAGCCGTCTGCTAGAGTTAAACCTCAGCAATCCGCCTTAGTGACCGGCACGGGTCACGAGCGACTGATCAACTACCAGTGTTTTACTGCATGGGGAGGTCAGTCCCGTGATGAGCAGGGAAAAGCCAGTGGGCCAGTAACACACTGCCCCTGGTCTGTGAGAGATTGATATCCTAAGTAGTTAATAATGTGGTAGTGTGCACATCCACACAGCGCCACACCATGTGCGCCGCACCAAGATGCACTAGGTGGTATGAGAGAAGAAAGGAAGTAGAGAGAGAATGACAGTTGAGTGTGCCAAGTACAGCTGTTCCATTTGTGTTGAAAATAAAATGTTGCATATCCTTGCCGGGTGAATTGGACTTTATTGTGTTTTTACATTAACTTAGCCACCACTGGCTACAGTTACACTATCATAATGGAAAAAGCTAGAAGAATTTTTAATTACATTCAGGCTGAGGCAAGTGACATAAGTGAAACTTTTGTTGATAGTCGAGGATGGTTTAATAGATTTAAACATCGAAATAATCTTCACAACATAAAGATTACAGGAGAAGCAGTAAGTGGTGATACGAAAGCGGCGGTGGAATTCCCAACGACATTAAAAACTATAATTGAACAAGGAAACTATCCTCCAGAATTGGTTTTTAATGTTGATAAAACTGGCCTGTTATGGAAAAGAATGCCAAAACGAACATTTCTATCCCAAGAAGAGAAACAAGCATTAGGATTTAAAGCTGCAAAAGATCGTTTAACACTTCTACTGGGTGGTACCGCAAGCGAAGATTTAAAATAAAAACCACTCCTATTTTGTCATGAATGATCAATTTTCCCTTGTAATGTGTTGTGAGCTGCGCACGGTGGTGTGTTTGGTGGTTGTGTTAGTATTATTGGATAGACATTTAAGAAAGCATGCAAATGGAGTTGTTTTTGTTGACGTCATTAGAATGTGTGTAGAAGTTTAGAGAGTTGTGTGGTGTATAGTGTGTTGTTGCAAGGAGGAGGCCATTAAAGTTCTTTTTCCATTAGTAGTGTTATGTTACATTCTTGTGTAATCGGAATTTATGAATCTTGGAGCAAGTGGTCTATATATAATTATTAGGCAGCATGTGACATTTCTGGGGGCTCAGTCCGGGATTACACAGAAGAAACAAACACTGCTGAAACGACGAGAATGCCAGTCACAACTCTGGAGGAGATATTAGCACTGGTGGATGCCTTTCAACTCAGAGGTGAAGAAAGGAGAGAGTACATAGAGAGAGAGGTACAACGAGTGAGAGAGGCTGAGAGAGAAGCGGTCGATAAAGAGATGGCGGATAGGGCGGCATAGAGGGCGGATAGGGCAGCCGAGAGGGCGGATAGGGCGCCGAGAGAGATGGCGGATAGGGCGGCCAAGAGAGAGGCAAGGTTAGAAGCCAAGAGAATAGAAGCTGCAAATGGAGGAAATACAAATGGGACCGATAACAGACCCAGGCAGCCTAAGCTTCCACCATTTATAGATGGTGTCGACCAGCAGAATGGATACCTAACAAGGTTTGAAACTTTCGCTAGGACCAGCAAATGGCAAGAATGTGACTGGGAGTTGTCACTAACTGTGCTTCTGTCTGGTCGAGCCTTGGACGTATATTCTAAAATGCCTTATGAAGATGCATTGATATATGAAAGGGTGAAGAAAGTGCTCCTAAAGAGGTACTATCTAACTGAGGAGGGGTACAGAAACCTCTTCAGGAAGAGCAAGCCTCAAGCAGATGAGTCGCCATCTAGTTTTATATGAAGAATCAAGCGTTATCTTCTGAAATGGATCGACTTGTCACACATCGACAAAACATTTGACAATCTTAAAGACCTAATAGTGAAAGAACAATTCATGGACGTGTGTCACGAAGATTTGGCGATTTATCTAAGGGAGCGAAGCATTGGCAGCCTGGAAGAAGCTGACAGAGTGGTTGAATTATTCCTGGAGGCAAGGAATAGAAGCTTCAATCACGGCCCTGATGCAACACAAAATGGGGCGCGAGAACGGCGGAGAACGGAGCTCAGGTGTTACAAATGTAACAGGATTGGTCACATTGCCCGTAATTGAGCTAGTGAGGAACAGGAAGGGAACACTCCTTGACGTCTACAGCTGAATCGCATTTCAATTTCAGTGATGGAGAATGATGTTTTATCCCGTGATGTATATGTTCCGGTTAAAGTGTGTGGTGATAAAATGGAGTTTCTGATAGATACAGGAGCGGCGGTGACTGTTATTTTGAGAAAACAATTTTTCGAAATCCCGCATAAGTAACGCCCCAAAATTCGCAAACGGGACCCTGTGAACCTACAGACCGCAAATGGAGCAGCACTCAGGCTATGTGTCAAGTAAAATTGAAGATTGGTAACAAGGTTTATCCTTGGACTGTATATGTTGCTGAGAAAGCCGAGGACAGATACCTAGGTCTTGACTTTTTGTGAAAATTCAATTTTTTCTTCTCAATCTGCCAAGGCCTGACTTTGGGTAACAACAAAGTTCAAGTGGTGCATAAAGGAAAAGGATTTAGTTGTGAACCTTATAAAATGAACTCCAGTGCTTGTGTGTATAGTGTTTCTAATGGGGCAAAAAATATCCAGTCAGCAGAACCTACCCGCATGGGAGTGCACGAAGTGAGAATGAACAATAGACAGAGTTTAAGTCTAAGCAAAGTGCCTGGAGCTACTCCCCCCCCAGGGTAATCCTATGGTGCCATTACCCATCCCCTCGCTGGTATCCAGGATAACGACTATGGATAATACGTCCTTTAAGGGGTGTAAATTTGAACGACCTACTAGAGTCGTGACAGGGGCGACAATGCGGTAGCGGGAGAAAGGTGACGTCACAAGAGCAGCAACCCGCGCATTCAAAGTCGGCGACAAAGTTCAATTGTCCGACTCCATCAACCAAGCGTGTCGGGAAAACAAAAATCATTGTCATAATCAGTTCGTTAGCAGGAAATTCAAGGACAATTTGCTCGAAATCAGAGGAGAAAGACAGACAATGAAATTCATCTTGAAGGACCTGTCAAATGAACACTGAAATTACACTAACTTTTAGTCAATAGTTGTGTTTCAAAATGGAAAAAAAAATGGTTTCGTTTTAAAATGCTTTGTACATGATTTTCCTAATGTCTGAAATGTGATCAATGTTTAGGATTACTTGAGGGCAGATGTCCATAGTATATTTCAAGTTATAAAAGGAAGGGTATTCTGGTGTATAAATAAATTTGTAAATTTGTCATAAGAGATAATGAAAATTTGTCGATCTCAAAAAATTTCTGGAAAGGGGGGCATATGTTACGAATTATCAATTTTCCCTTGTAATGTGTTGTGCGCTGCGCACAGCGGTGTGTTTGGTGGTAGTTGGAGTTGTTTTTGTTGACGTCATTAGAATGTGTGTAGAAGTTTAGAGAGTTGTGTGGTGTATAGTGTGTTGTTGCAAGGAGGAGGCCATTAAAGTTCTTTTTCCATTAGTAGTGTTATATTACATTCTTGTGTAATCGGAATTTATGAATCTTGGAGCAAGTGGTCTATATATAATTACATGTATTAGGACACATGTGACATAGTTTACCACTCTAAAAACCCAAGAGCGATGAAAGGCATATCTAAATCAACTTTACCTGTAATTTGGGACTCTAATAAAAAATCATGGATAACTTATTAAGTAATAACTATGATTACTATGAAAATTTTCCAGGATTGGTTCACTGAACATTTCTGCCAGTCAGTTAAATGTTATTGCGAAATTAAAAAACTTGTACAAAGAGCACTACTATTAATTGATAATGCTACAAGCCACCCAACAAATTTATCAGACTTAACAACATGCATTCCAGTCGAAGAGGTTTTCTTGCCGCCTAACACAACTGCCTTAATCCAACCAATGAACCAAGGCGTTATATCAAATTTTAAGGCTTATTACTTGCGGCGAACATTTACGCAGATGTTTGAAAAAACAGACGGAGAAGAGAAGCAATCAATAAGAGAATTTTCAAAAAACTACAATATCATGAATGCTGTAGAAAACATAAACCTTTCTTGGAATGAGATAACAGAAAGATCTTTGAAAGGAGTATTGAAGAACATTTGGCCCGATTTAAGTAAGAGCAAAGACATTGGACACTGTTGATATGGATGAAATAGTGGAATTAGCAAAACAAACCGGTTTAGAAGAGGTAAATGTGGAAGACGTCGAAGAAATTGTTCAAGAAACAGCAGCTAGTCTTTCTAATGATGAGCTCATGGAATTAACTGAGCAAGAAGAAAACAAAAATATTGATAGTAGTGATTTTGAAGAAGAGCAAAAAAAAACTTTCTATGGCGATTGTAAAAAGGAGTCTGACCACTATAAGTATAACTGAAATTATTGACCAATTTGCTGAAAATAATCCAAATTTTGACAGGAGTTCAAAATCAAAACTGGGTGTTATAGATATGCTTTATCCACTTATCAACAACTTCTAACAGAACTCAAAAAAGGAAAACGCAAACTACATTAGATGCTTTCTTGACAAAAAGGCAGAAAATTGCAAACACAGAATAGACTGAATGATCTGACTGACTTAGAATTTTATTTGTTTTTATAAGTACATTTGTTTAGATTGTTTTTATTTTTTGTAAGAAATAAATTATTGGTTTTATTTTTATTGAAAAAAAAGTAATTATTGAATTTAATACCTAACCATTTTCTATCCATCTTCCCCTAACCCCATTATAGCCTCGTTTAGCGCTGTTTCGCATTATGCTCTACTTTGATGGAATGTATGCAACACGTTACGCGGGGTCTTACTGTACTTTTTAAAAAATAGAAATCCAATGCTTAATCCACAGCTGAATAATTTCATTATCAGTTCATTACCATACAATTATTTCACTAGTTTGGTTTTCTTAGTAAAATGGCAGCTTGTTATGATTCAAGCAAAAAAAATATCTTGATACTTTTATCATAATGCACCCGATTATCAATCAATATATATCTTATCTTATCTTATCTATACAGACGCTCCTTCTATGCAGAAGATAGTTGCGTCCACAGACCATGACAGATGATCTGTTGGCAAGTGATGCAGCATTCACAGGCCATGGCTTTATGGGTTCCACGCATTACCCAGCCGCCTAACTACATGTAGTGTTAGGTACCCATTCGGAGCGGGGTGACTCAGGGACGCCCTAGGCCCCGGGAACAAACCCTTGCCTTCACATGGATTCGAACCCGTGACCATCGGTACGACAGTCCAGTGTGCTGCCACTCGACCACCGCGTCCCCAGGCAATAAAATATTTTAGAAAGTGCTAAAAAAAAGCCTTGAAAAAAAATTACTTCACCAAAAATAACTTTTTTCAAACTTACACATAAAATTGTTCAATATGGAGATTTTATTTTTTTCTCTACATTTTCTGATTATTTACTTTACGGCTTTCAGGCAAAAGGGAGAATTACAAAAACTATACTAAAATCATCTACAGGGTAAAAGGATCCATCGCTAACTCATAATTATTCATCATTATTATTTGCCTCAATGGGTGCACATGTCTATTATTTATCAGGACGTGGGCCTTATGTAATCCGAGTTCATGGACAAATTTGTCATGGGACTGGGAAAATGCATCCAGAAGATGGAGCTGAAGGACAATATTGTCAACTTTTTTTAATCCATTCTGCTCATGGACAGTTGTATGTTGCTTTAAAACAAGGGAGTAATCATGAAAATCTCAGAGTATTCATTAAAAATACATTCCTTCAAGTAGATTTACTTCATAATTCAAGAATATATAAAGAAATGTCATTAAGGAATTGTTGAATTAAAATAAATAAAAGCTCTGTATTACATTATTATTTTAGTACGCTTCGACTCTTCTAGTTGCATGAAATCAAGGGAGATAATTCATGCCTTATACCACCCCTTTCCCCGTTTAACCAAGTAGCGTGCAAGAGGAACTTGAATTGTTTATTCCTAGGAATTGTATTATGTTGATCGTATCATTTACTGGTGTACAAATTGTAAATTAAAATTTATTTAAATTTCTAATAATCTTGTTCATTTGTGGAAATCTCTATTACGTTCCTTGTGAGTGTTCGGATTGCTTTAATCATAATATTACCCGACACGAAATCCAATCTTCTCACCACAAGGACATAAATGGGGGCCAAGCCGGGATCATTGATTCACTAGTGAATTCCCCATTAGGTATACATGTGATTATCTTGCCTTGCCAGTAACTTATGTCTCTTGATTAATTGCCTTATATTACTTAAGCATTGTTTTAGATAAGAATTGTATTTCTATAGTGTTTCAGCAAGAAATTTAGGGTTCATCTCGATAGACTTTGCCTTATATTTTGTATTTTGTAAGAACTCAACATGGCAAATTTTGTTACAGCTAAAGCCAAGGTGAAGGCGGAAGCAAGGAAAGAAGGGATTGACTGGACAAGAACTGGTCCTGTATATCAGTCAGGAGGTGGAATTCTTTATTGCAAGACAAAGAGAAGAGGCGGAAAGAGAGCTGGCCAGGGAAAAGGCAGAACGAGAAAGAGAGATGGCCAGAGAGACGGCGGAGCGAAAGATGGCCTGAGCACGAGAAAGAGAGGCAGCTGAAAGGGTTCATGCCATAAAACTATTTGAACTGGAATTGAACCCGAGAATTAAGCAAGGAAGGCCTGAGGCACCAGGAAGTGGATTGGTGTTTGATTCCAAGACTGGACACACACATCAGTCATTAATGTTCCCCCTAGACCCATTTGATGAGCGATTAGAATTCATAGAGGTATACTTAGACCGATTCCAACAGTTGGCCCGAAAGTACGAGCTACTGGAGGATAAATGGAACCTTCGATTATCTCATGCACTGAAAGGAAAGGCCTATGAATTTTATTCAAAATTAGTCGATGTGCATGGTCGCAACTTAAGAGCGGCAATGCTTCCACCAACAGGAAATAATTCAGGAACGCTAGGTTGGAAAAGTCCGGGCCTTTCTCATACCTTACTAGTTTACATAATTAAATTAAAATTCAATGTATTTAAATTTAGGCTCTCAAGTTTTTAAATACAAAGTTTGGTTAAGATCCATCCATTTACCCAGTAGCTTATGCTCAAACTAATTTTTACTTAGCTCATATAAGCAAAAAATGACATTATGGGCACCCCGCACCCCATGAATGTTAATATCAGTTACCATCCCGGGAGCGTACACAACAGCCTCCAGAAGTTTCATGGCGATCGGATGAATTGTGTAGATTATTTATTTAGATTTTTTAATTTAAAAAAACAACTCTTTCAACAAAAAGGCACGCAAATTTGATGACGCATATTGTCTTCACATTTAACCTTATTGTTGTTGTGACATAGTCTTTACAATTGTAAACAAGAAAGTTCAGTCTATTTACTGTTAAGATTTAGATACGTTTAGATATTGAGAATGAGTGCTGGAAAGAACGCACAGGAGGATGACAATAGAAACATGAACCGACGTGATGAAATGGGTACCAGCGTTGACAAAGAGGCGAGCGAATCTATTGACATTGGGAGTAGTGTGGATGAGGTGAAGGAAGAAATAAGTACTGTAATAATGGTAAATATGTTGATGTGTCCATGCGCTCCCCCCAACGGTCACGGGAATGATGATGATGATGATGAGGTTCTTGATGAATAAAAGAAAAAAGAAAATGAAAACATCCAACATGGTGGACGCTGTTTAAATCACTACATTGGCGAAAAGATTTTTTAATCAGAATCCACGAACATCTGCGTTAAATACAATCCAAACATCTTTGGAAAGTAAGATCTTAAGCCCTAAAAGGATCTATAACTGTTTAAAACGGATTTTAATTAATTCAATACCTTAAATCAAGATCTAGATTTAGATCTAGCTAGTAGACCAAAATTTACCAGATCATGGCGTTCGCACAGCTACCAGCCTACCCTGCATTCGATACTAAGTCAGAAGGTGTGGCTACTCGATGGCACAAGTGGGTGTCAAGACTAACAAATAACTTGTTTGTGGCATACAATGTCACCAATGAAGGCAGAAAAAAAGCCCTCCTACTAATATATGCAGGTAATGATCTGAATGATACAGTTGAATCACTACCGGACTCAGAAACAACTCCAACACTGGATGAATCAGCGTTTAATAAGCTCATTCAGGCATTGAATAGTTACTTTAATCCAAGAGTAAACAAAGAGATTCAAAGATATGCTTATAGACAGCTCCACCAAAAAACTGAGGAAACAGAAACCTTTTACACTGAGCTAAAGCAGCTGGCACCATCGTGCGAGTTCCATAGCCCAGACGAAGAGATAAAATCACAACTAATAGCTGATTGTAAATCATCCAAGGTACAGGAAAAAGAATTAAACAATCCTAACATTTTGTTGACAGACCTACTACAGGTTGCCAGAACTTGCGAAATTACGCAAAAACACGTTAAGCAGGTAGAAGGAAATAATTCATCTCTGCATAAAATTAGATCTACTTCTAGTTCCACTAGTCACAGCCAGCCCAAACAACACAATTATAGATCTACGCCAAAACAATACAGGGCTCCTCCCTCTAAATGTAAGTATTGTGGCAGAGCATGGCCTCATGAAGGTGGTCAGAAGTGTTGTCCAGCTTTCAATAAACAATGCCGAGCATGTGGCAAAAACAACCACTTTGCAACTGTTTGCAACAGCGCAGCCAGACCAGCATTTCAACCGAAACGCACCCCACACCAGAAACCAAGTTTTAAAAAGCATGTTAGAAACGTGAATGACACTTCAGAAGACGACTACGTGTTCATGTCCATCACCCAAGGAAGACAGAAGCCTTTATTTGATGTCAACATCAATGGGAGCATGATACAAGCACTAGCGGATTCTGGAGCAAGCATCAACATTCTGCCAGAACATGTATTTAAAAAGCTAACTCCCAAACCTCATCTGAATGGTAGCACAACCAAGATCTTCCCATTTTCATCAAGCCAACCACTAGATGTCATAGGGAAGTTCAATGCACCAATATCGCACAAGAATATTGACATATCTGCCGATTTCCTTGTGAAAACAAAAGAAATACCCATCATCGGTTGGAAAACTTGTCTGGAGCTTCAACTTCTTCAGAAAGTGACTGCAGTGAGCACCTGTGAGATTTCTGCACAGTTCCCGGATATATTTAATGGACTAGGCAGGCTGAAAGATTATTCAGTAAAACCATATTGATGAGACAGTCCCACCAGTTGCACAACGCTACAGAAGAACACAATTCCACATGCGAAAACAGCTAGACGATTATCTCAAGAAAGAATAGAGCATGGGTGTTTGAGCCTACTTTGATCCATCAAAAGAGACTCAAATATTTGTAGATGCAAGTCCAGTTGGGATCTCAGCTATCTTAACACAGAGCACACAAAACCAGCATCCCCAAATAGTTCAGTATGCTAGCAGAGCTCTCACACCAACTGAACAAAGATACTCTCAGACTGAGAGAGAAGCATTTGCAGTTAATTGGTCATGTGAACATTTTCACATTTATCTATATGAATGGCTCTCCATTGTTCACCATCTACACTTATCACAAGCCATTAGTTACACTCTGGATGCCGGACTAATGGACTTCTACTGTACAATAAGTTTAATTTTTTTTATTTACATAAATGACATTTAGATAAAGTAACTTCTTTTGGCATCTTAATTTTCTACATCTTTGCTTAATTTTAAGTTCTCATTACTGCAAAGTAATCAAGAGTTCTATAAGCTCATTTTATGTTAAACTTATAATTCAATTATTAATTGCTATGATTCCATATCCCAGAAAAGGAGGAATGTAATACATGTAATGGTTATAACTCTTAATGCCTTATTTTACTATATCATGAATGTATGAGTTGAGGTTCTTGATGAATAAAAGTAAAGAAAAAAGAAAATGAAAACATCCAACATGGTGGACGTTGCTTAAATCACTACAAGTACCAGCATGGTCCAGAAGGCAAGCGTATATGTTGACATTGGGAGTAAAGGAACCTGATGTTCCAGGTACCAGTGTGGAAAATTCTTGTGATTGTGATGACAAGTCGACCCTCATGAACAGATTCGGTTTGGACTCAACATTGTACATTGTACATTAAAATTTATTTAAATTGCTAATCATCTTGTTCATTTGTGAAAATCTCTATTACGTCCCTTGTGAGTGTTTGGATTGCCTTAAACATAATAATACCCTTAGACTCGAAATCCAATCTTCTCACCAGAGAGCCAGGATGGAGAATTAATTACAGAAAATAATTAAGTATTGGAGAGATGGGCTGAAGATTTTGAGGGCGTACTGAAAGCAGATAATAGACAAGATCATAATTAACAACCACCAAATGGAGGACCAGACCCTTTTATAAACCCGCCAACACTAGAAGAAGCTAAAGAAGTAATAAATCATATGAAAAACCATAAAGGCCCTGGAGAAGATCTTATCACAGCAGAACTTATTAAGTATGGAGGAGAAGAATTACACACTCATATACATAATCTCTAAACTTGAATCTGGCAAGAACAGAAAATACCAACAGAATGGGAAAGGCATTAATAACCCCAATACACAAGACAGGCTCCAAACTTCAGTGCGCAAAATACAGAAGAATCCCCTTATTAAATGTTTCCTACAAAATATTGACGAAACTTATTGCCAAAAGACTACATCCGTATGCTGAAAAAATACTAGGTGACTAACAATGTGGATTCAGACAAAACAGATCAACAACTGATCAGATTTTCACCATCAGATGCATATTAGAGAAATGCAATGAACATAACATCCCAGTGCATCAACTATATGTAGATTATAAAATGGCATATGACAATGACAGCATCAAAAATAAAATATCTATATGAGACTGATATATGTCACATTGAACAACTCAAAAAGCAAAGTTAAGGTTCAAGGAGAATACTCAAGGGAATGTAAGATTAGACAAGGCCTTGCAAGCTTTTCAACTTAACGTTAAAGAGCGTTATAAGAAAAATAAATATAGACACTTGAGGAACAATAATTGGATACTTCCAGGGGGAAACTCAAAAACCAGAAGCTAATGGCACTCTCAACAACCAACCCATCCAAAGTAATAAAGACATATTTAAGTCCTACACTGAATTAGAAGATACATCATTGCAAGCCGGGCTGGAAGTAAACAAGCAAAAAACAAAATACATAACCCAAGTAAGAGAAGAAATGACAGGTGAAGCCATTAAAAACAGCAACAAGACTTTTGAAAAAGTAAACCAATTCAAATACTTAGGATCGCTACTAAAAGAAAGGAATTAATTAATATCTGAATTTAAAGAAAGAATATCAGGTGGGAATAGAGCATATTTTAGTAGCCAGAAAATACTCAAACGCAAAAACATTTCAGAAACAAAGAAAACTCTATAAAACTATCATCTAGAAAATTAAAAAATATGCAAGTGAAACTTGGACCTTAACAAAAATCTGAAGAAAACCTGTTAAATACATGGGAGAGGAAAGTTCTCAGGAAAATATGTGCAGCAACAAAGGATAAATACGGATGGAGAATATGAACCAACAAAGAACTGTTCAGTCTATAGCAGGATCCCACGATAGTTACAGGAATAATTTTAAAAACCCGTAAAAAACAAAGTTTTTTACTATAAATCCTTTATATACGAGACAAAATGACATAACTAAAAGAATGTTCATTATAATACGCAGCGCACAACAATCCAAAATTTTAGTTATGTCTTGTAAAACATGTTAAATATCGGGAATATATTTTTAAAAAGTATCGTCAATATAATACGCACTGAATCGCAGAACAGAAAAGTATTAAAAAGGTCGTTCAATAATATACGCACCGCAACACTCTATCTCAAAAATTAACATGACACATAGAGATAAATAGAGATAAGCTAAAAATTCTATAATTTAATTACAGTACATTCGATCGATCTAAAATTTTGATACATCATTTTTATCGTCACTATGAGTCTGCCTGCTAAATTTCAGCTCGCTAACTTACGAGGAAGTGGGTTAAAAATCTATCCCAAGTTTTTTCGGTTAACAAACAATCAAGGCCTCAAGCAGACACGAGTTAATATAAAGGATTAAAAATGGGCAAACTGCGCTGCGCAGGACACTTAGAAAGAAGGGCAAATGACAGAGGAGTAAAGAGGGTACACCACCAAAACCCCAGAGGAAAACGACTCAAGGGAAGACCTAGGCTTAGATGGATGGATGATATAGAGAAAGATTTACAACGGGGCATCCAATGTTGGAGAAGATAGGTGTTATTAAGACTAAGTGGAAGGAGGTGGTGAGGCAGGCACCAGCCCTACATAGGCTGTAGCGCCACAGGGATGGATGGAATAATAAATACCATGTAACCTGCTATATGAAGAATTCAAATGTCAAATAAATGATTTTATTGAAATTTGGAAAGAAAATTTCCATAAGGAAGGAAAGAGGATCCAAGGTTTTATGACTGTATATGCCCAAAAAAATAGTCAAAATGTTTCGAAAATGGGGAAGGGACGTGCCCTTTTGATCTACAAAAATTTATTCAACAGTATAGATTGGAAAATTCTGTAGCCAACATTGCAATTTTGCTAAGAATTCTCTGTAACAATTACTATCAGTGCACAATGTTGTGAAAGGAGCTTCTTCACATTGAAGTTAGTAAAAAAATTATCTGCATTCCACAATAATTGTTTTAAGACAGCAAAATATTGCAATATTGTCCATTGAATAAAAAATCAAAAATATAACTTTTTGAGAACCTGTTGGGTAACCTGACAAGTCAACTGAGACAAGCAAGCAGGTCTGTAGCCTAACTCGTCCTAGACCAGAGAAAGAACCACACGTGTCAGATGACAGTGTTTGTGTGTACTATTACAACTAGGAACCCACCAGTTCATACCAGGGAAGCTGCCATTGTTATTTATTTATAATCTTAGTGGTATAAAGCAGTATGTATACACATATTTATTTTTATATTCATGAAATGTTATTGTCTGTCTTATGTCAGAGGAGATGCATGAGTAGTTAACTCTTTTTCTCCGGAATTATTTTCCTCATTCTGACGGAATTATCTATTCTGGAAATTGTCGCGGGCTACCATGCTAACTTAAAATGTTAATAACTTTTTTATTATTTAGCAGATAATGATATATTTGGTATTGAATTAAAGGGAAAAGAATGAAGTTTTCAGGCATCACAGACTCATGACTTAATTTTAATAAAATAATATGATTTTGTTTTAGTGAAAATTAAAAAAAAATTAAAAAACACAACATTTGTTTTACAAAACCTCTTTCAAAGTCACAAAAATTTAGATTTGTATCCAAAATGTAATAAAATGGTGTTTTATCTGAACTATATTCATATTTAAACCAAACAGAAGTAATTTCACTTTAAAAAAACAAACAAATAAAAAGTTAGAGCTCAATATCCATGGTCACCATACAGGAAAATAATTGGAAAATTGAAATGTTTACAATGGAACTGGAAGCTATACTGTGTGTTGCAACTAGAAATTATTTAAATTCTATTTAAAATTGAACTTAATTTTAGTGAAAAAATTTAGCAGCTTTCAAATTAGACTCTACATTGTCTAAATTATTATTTGTAGTAGAAATATTATCAGTTCATCCAGGCATTTGAGAGGGGGGCGGGGCTTGTGTTTATCAACAAATGACTTGTCAACTTCATTGTCAATTTCACTACAACTACTAGTACTAAGCGTATGATCCATCGGAAATTTAAAATTACTATGTAAATCATAATTAAAAAGAATACCTTTTTCTTGTTCATCATCGTAGTATTTAAAATAATATTAGATCGATTACCAGATGCATTGGTTGAATATCCACGTTTGTAAACAAACGTAAGAACGAAAATAAAAACAAGCCTTTCCAACGCTTCTGTTGTGGCGAAAATACATTCAAACAAAGAATTTCCGACTTTTTTATTCAAGGGAAATCATTCTAGATTACATTAAAACTAATTTTCGTTTAATAGTTAAGGAAAGAAACGAAACAATTCAGTTTTAATAAATCAACGCTGGCATCGTTGCTACGTCTGAAACGTCCTTTTAAAATCAACGATGGTAGCGTTGTTCCGGAGAAAAAGAGTTAATAGTACATTCATTTTACATAACATTTTTACGCAGCATCATCATCGAGATATTTTAAAATATACTTAACATGGTTACATACAAAAGAACTGACTCAATTTCTGTATTACTTGAAAAAAAATTAAATTGCCAGACTATATTGTTTACCAATATTGCAGAACCAATGGAAATAATAAACGATGCAGCCATGTGTACTGAGTTACTAAGTAGGATAAGGGGCACACTTTGAGAGGCAACAAATGATTTCGATACTGCAATGGAATTTCTAGCTAAATGTTCTCTCTTTTAAAAATCACTTGTATTTAACAACTTCAACGTGAATTGCAAACTAGCAGTGTACACTCAACTAGTCGATATGAAAGTATGACAATGTCCAACTTGTGGGTTACTGAAAAGTATTTGAAATGGCTCATTTTTTCATAAGGAGCCATCTACTGTCAAAAAAAATATCATTTTAATTAAATTTCTTGCAATGATTTCCCCCTAGATAAGATGAAATAGGAAGCAGAAATTTACAATAAAATTATAGTAAATAATTTCTCATAGAGGACATTGGCAGCCAGCTAGCCCTGCATGCTACAATGATCCGTCGTTTTGTTGAGAATTGAGAGCCCACGATTGTTGAAGTTGATGAGTCCAAGTAATTCCATCCCAAATAACACAGAGGTGCTTGGAATCAATGGTACTGTGTTGTTGGCATCAATGGTACTGGGTTGTTGGGGGCATAGAAAGAAAAACAGGAAAATGCTTTCTGATGGAAGCCCAGCTTATGGTTCACCAATGACACACATAATTATAGATGGATGGGCAGCGCACCAAAATTTGTTCTGTGGATAATAAATTATTACATTATGATGATATGATACAGAGTATAACAGTAGTTATAAGATGGTAAAAATCTGTAGAAAGTATAATAAAGCATTATTAAATATTACTAAAAAAACAGAAGAAAAGTAATACAGTCAAGCTCGGTTAACTCGCCTACCCTATTATGTCGACGTTTTTTATTGGAACCGCCAAATTCTTTCTTTGTCTTAGCATTTTCTCGTCGTTTAATTCGATTTTTTTAAGTCCCCAAAACCTCATAACACGAGCACACAAAAAAAGGGTCAAATTTGCCATTTAACGTTGGTTATCTCGATCCCCATGACCAATCGCCAGCTTTTGAAAATGTTAGCTATGATTTTTTTATAACCAAGGGAAGGAACAAATTTTCTGCCTCACCAGGGTCTGGTGGTGACGTCACAGCCCGCTTGCTTTTAGCTCTCAGCGCTGTGTTGCTTCTGGTACTATGGCAATCACCAGCTTTTGAAATTCTTAGTTATTTTATAACCAACAAGGCCACTCGTCAAATTTCAGCCTTGCATGGTGTGCTGGTGACGTCACAGCCCGCTTGCGTTCAGGCTTGTGTTGCTTCTGGTACTATGCCAATCACCAGCTTTTGTTCTTAGTTATTTTATAACCAACAAGGCCACGCAAAAAGTTTCAGCCTTGCGAGGTGTGCTGGTGACGTCACAGCCTGTTTGCGTTCAGATACTTTTCAGAGCTGTGTCAGACTGAAATGACTCGCGAATTTTGTGTTTGCAATGTTGGAGAATATAATAAAAGTTTGTATCGATAATCGACGTTGGTTTTTATTTTAAATTTGTAAATTTCTGCTGTTAGTTGGTGCACATATACCTTTTGTTGTTAGCAAACATGTATGTACATTTTTATAGCATGCCGATAGCTTCAACAAACAAATAACGGGGGGGGAAAAAAACAGACAGTTTCCCCACCCCCACTCTAAGGCCATTGTAACAAAATGTACCGTGTGCAGACTTGTTATCATTGGCAACCATTCATCCTTCACCTCATTTTGACTCTATTACTACTGCTTTGTTCTCATTCATAAGAAGTGGCCGTGTGCAAAAGCCATTTAACTATTGGTTAGAATTAATTAAAATGTGACAAAGTTGAAGGTTCAAAAGGAGTTCCAAATTTATTTGTGTACGTTTTTATAGAGAAGAGTTCACTTTGTCATGAGTCATATATAGGTCATGATAGACAAATAACAGCAACGCGTTGTGTAAAAAAAACCTCCAAAAACACGTGCATGTACATTCTCATTTATTAACGCTAGTGATGGGTACAGACAGTTAACCCACCCCCACTCTCAATCTCCCACACCATTGCTGTTGGTTAGTCCGATTAGCATCAAGTTACCCAAGGAATTCTAAGTCCATTGTAAGCTGAGGGGACGGACCCAAAGAAGATGATTAAGAAGAGAATGGTTCGGGGACAATGAGGGGGTGTGTAGGTTACTTATTTGTGTAGCTTGTAAGGAAAGTCACGCAAGTCCCTTCCAAGACACAGTATCGTTCAATCTGGGAATCACTGCAAGACGGCGCGCGCGGCGCGTGGCGGGCAGGAGTATATGACTTCATTATAGTTATGTACTAGGGAAAAAAACTGCGCTGACGCAAAAAAGGATTATATTTAAACTTAAACGGTCCTTAAAAACGAACAGTCTTAACAACCTTAGGAAAGAGTGAAGAAATAGGGTCCCAAAATTCCGATACATTTCTGATTAATCGTCCCATCACTAATTAACGCACAACACGTACATAAAGAAATTGCAAGCGCATATTAATATTTTGCCCCCATATTGGTTTTCGTTTTAACTCAATCATCGGTTATTTCGATGCCATTTTTCATACCCCAACGCCGTCGACTTAACCAGTTTCGACTGTAGCACAAAATTGCCACATGATTGAGACTGAAAACAAGGCAGAATAGCCACTGAATCAAGATAACAATTTTATTTATTTTAATTTTATCAGTACAAAAAAATGTATTATTTTTCAAATAAACATATGAAAGAATATGTGTGCTATAAAATCTTTATAGATTTCATTATCCTGAAAAGTCTAAGCTGTGATATAGCTTTAGTGATGGGGCTATTCCTGGGGCTATTCCTCTTTGAACTCCTCTATAACTATAAGTGAGCCCTGAATAGCAAAATACAGAAAAATGAAATTCATGGGTAGTTAAATAGAGGATAAGTATTTAACAATTTCATTAAAATTTTACTTTTTTTACAAGAGTGTATCATAAACTTTCTTTAATTCTGGTAATACAGTAGAACCCGGTTAAGTCGATGGCCTTGGGGTATGCCAAATGGTGCCGAGATAACCGATGATCGAGTTAAATGAAAACCAATATGGCGGCATAATATTAACAAGCGCTTGAAATTTCTTTATATACATGATGTGCGTTAATTAGTGATGGGACGATTAATTGGAATCGTATCTGAATATCGGGAGCCTATTTCTTCACTCTTTCCTAAGGTTGTTAAGACCGTTAGTTTTTAAGGACCGTTTAAGTTTAAATATAAGCCTTTGTTGCGTTAGCGCAGTTTTTTTCCCTATATATAAAGAATTCAGCTACTCGGGTCCGCTGGTGACATCGTGTCATCTCTCTTGCGCACTCCCAGCAAAGTGGTTTTTTTGTTTTTTTTTAATGGGGCTTGATGCTTGTTAAACTGAGTTAGCATCATTCACAGCAGTGATTCCCAGATTGAGCAATACTGTGCCTTGGAGGGCACTTGCATGACTTTCCTTACAAGCTACACTAATAAATAACTCGCCCCATGTAACCTACGCATCCCCTCATTGTCCCCGAACCATTCTCTTCCAAACCATCTTCCTTGGGTCTGTCCCCTCAGCTTACAATGGACTCAGAATTCCTTGGTAACTTGATGCTAATGGGACTAACCAACAACAATGGTGTTGGAGATTGAGAGAGGGGGTGGGTTAACTGTCTGTAGCCTGTTAAATTATCAAATCTGGGGAGCCTTGTTTACAGTAAGCACCATATGATTCTGGTATCGTCCCATCACTAGCGTTAATAAATGAGAATGTACATGCACATGTTTTTCGAGGTTTTTTTAACACAACAGCGTTGCCGTTATTTGTTTGATGAAGCGATCGGCATGCTATAAAAATGTACATACATGTTTGCTAACAACAAAAGGCATATGTGCACCAACTAACAGCAAGAATTTACCAATATAAAATAAAAACCACCATCGATTCTCGATACAAACCTTTATTTTATTTTCTAAAGATATTCCTTTATCTTAAAAAATAAAATGATTAATGCATCAGAAAATGAATTAAGTTTAATAATAATATAACATGCACTGCGAAATAATGATGATTAAAGACAGCTAACGCGATTCCTCAGGTGAATGCATACTCGGAGACGTGTCAAGCTAATTCACACACGTATCAAAGTGAAACAAGATAAAAACATCCGGTAATTTTAATTGAAATCTCGTAAAATCACACAATAGGCGGAAGTCTCGAGGAAAGCGAGATTTCGATACTATTTTTAACTAAAAATCTGATAGTGTGTCGCTAGGTGAACAGACGGGGATGGAGCTAACCAACGTTAAGTTGCAAATTTGGCCCTCTTTTGTGCTCGAGGATTTAGGGTTGGGCGACTTAAAAGAATAAAATTAACCAATGAGAAAATGCTAAGACAAAGAGAGAATTTGGCAGTTCCAATAAAAAATGTCGACCTAATAGGGTTGGCGAGTTAACTGAGCTCAAGTTAAGTGGGTTCTACTGTACCTGGAAAGCCCTTAAAGAAACAGCTTTTAGACAACTGATCAATGTAGACACATTACTTACCTGACTGAGCTTCTACTTTATCCACTAGTTCTCTGATTTTCTCAGGCAATCTCTTAACAGTCTCCTCAGCCTTCTGTAATAAGTTATAGAATATTCTTTTTAAAAATGATAAATCCAAATATTTTTAATACTCAATAATTATCAAAATATCAGTACGAAGACTACACTTAGCAAAAACGTAGGTCAGTACCAGAAGGGTTAAATTTTAAAAAAATAAAAAACCGAATAAATTAAAAGTAAGACTAAAAAAAGATGAATAACTTATCTTCCTTACAAAGAAAGCAATAATGGTAATTTTTTACTTTCTAAGAAACCTTTTACTTCTGTTTAGTAAGGCCAATGAAAAACCAGGTTGCACACACATGCAAAACTAAGCTAATAATCTTGCTCTAAGTGATTTTAGTGCAGCTTAGCCTTTATTCATACTATACACCGATGTTTGTCTTTGTCTTGAATGTTAGACTTTCAAAAGGCTATACAGTAGTGAAGATGAGCACCAAATTTAACCAAATCACAGAATTTCTTTAATGAATTTTAAAACATGTTTTTTTATACAACAGTGGTACCTCAGGTTACAAACTAAATTTGTTCCACAATTATGTTTACTAGATAATGTTCTCAAGATGTGTTTATGAAACTAAAGAAGTTTTAAAGAAGCAGAAAGAATCTCTATAAAAATGATCAAGATCCATGTTAGTATTTTATATTCAAGGTGCTCTCCCAAAAAAAACAAGACATTTCCTGACTGGGAAATGAAAATTCATTACTGAAAACCAAAGCTTCGTGACATTTATAAATACAGATATTACTTCTTTATCGCATATTTTGAAAAGATACTAAATTAAATATCATGGCGACCAATGTTACCTCCAAATTTCTTTGGTCAGAGTGTAAAATAACAAACCCATGCGCAAATTAGCAACGCATTCATTTTTTGTGCAAAAATGTTACACCTCTCAAACACTGATATGTTGTCCCTATCAAAATTTGCTGCACTGTATTTCTAAACTTTTAAGTGGCGTCAGATATCTGGATGGCTGCACTGCCACGCAGCTTTAAGGAAACATTTATGGTGTCCGTAATGAAAATAAATGCAGTACATTTATAATGTAACACAGATTTTACATTTGTTAATCATATGCAGCTTTCAGCACTTTTTTAATCAGTTAATTTTTGACATTCATACTTAGAATTTTTAAGAATTTCTTGAAGATGTTTCAATGAAAATTGTGTCCATAAATTAGTCATTGAGTAATATGCATGAGACAAAAATTATTGACAGCTTTTTAGTTAAAAGACTCCAACACATTGTAGGCACTTCAGTGGTCAATAAATCATTAGGCTACTAAGACAATATTAAGCTAGTAAAACATAAGGATGATTCTACTTCATTTCAAGTAAGAAGAAAAATATGGGTTAATTTTAATTTAAATGAAATCTGCATCAGAAGGCATGATTTCTACAAATGTACGGAAGTGAGGAAACTTATAGCAAAATAGTAATACTACATTAAAAATGCATTGATAATGACAGTAGAGCCATAATAGAAAAGATTCACACCTGTTTCATTATTTTCATTGAATTTGTTTTAATGAATAAAAAATTCGTGACTTGCCATAAAATTTCTTGACTATTTCCTAGTTTTCCAGGGAAAATAATTTACAAAATTCCCTACTTTTTCCTTGCTGGTAACCATGTATAAATTACTAAACCCTTTACTATCTTTAAAGTCATTTACTTCGGCAAAAAAAAATATATATATAAATTCTCGACTAGTCATAACTTTTCCCGACTATTTCTCGACTTTCAAGACCGGGAAAATTATTATAAGAATTCCCGACTTTTTCCCGACTGAGTGGGAACCCTGGGTTATATTTAAACGGTCCTTAAAAACTAACAGCCTTAACCTTAGGAAAGAGTGAAGAAATATTAGGGTCCTGATATTCTGATACGATTCCAATTAATCATCCCATCACTAATAAACGCACATCATGTATATAAAAAAATTTCAAGCGCATGTTAATATTTTGCCGTCATATTGGTTTTCGTTTAACTCGATCATCGGTTACCTCGGCAGCATTTTTCATACCCCAACGCCGTCGACTTAACCGGGTCCCACTGTAGAATAATTAACAGGCTGGAAATTATTTAAATACAAGTTCTTATTTTAGTAGGATGCATAATTTAAGTAATATATTTATTGTATTACAACATTATATAGAAAGTAGTAAAATATGACAGTGAACACGGCTTTTGAAAATAATAATTATAAACGTATACGTTTTCAAGCTGCCCAACTGAGTAACTAAATACCAAATGAGCCAATAAAAATACAAAGTCAATGATTTAAATAAATGCTTGTCACAACCTTGGTTTCAACAAAATTTCAAAAGATTCTTGATTTTTGTGTAGCAAAAAAAATTTATTTAAGAATAAATAGACTCATCTCTTAATTTAAATTAGACTGGCATCAGAATTTACAATATCTAGGCATTTATGCAGATAAGTAGAACTAATAATATGACAGTATTATTAAATAGCAAAATGACTTTGAACATATTAACTATTAAAAGATATTAATATCAAATTTCTAAATTGTTATTTCATGTATAGCCATTTCCATACTACCCAGAAATTTATTTTCATGTCAAGAATAATTTAAGGAAGTTTCTAACAATTTCCTGTCTTCCTTACTCTGTAGAAACCATGAATATTAAAATTGTTGGGTTGGAGGCAAAAAATTAAGTAAAATAAAAACTTTGCTTACAACTGCAAAACACTCTTAATAAACCTACATGTTGTTAAGGAGAATTTGAACTAAATTACATCTAATCATCTACCAACTTGGATTTAAAATTTGTATTGCTAACTTCAGTTACAATCTTATCTTATCTTATCTGTTTATAGACGCTCCTTCTATACAGAAGATTATTGCGTCCTACGCTTATCTATGGTTTGTGTTTAGTCCTGCATTTTTATTAGAGATTTAAATGTTGATAAAGTGTTGGTTTTCCTGGATTCTTTAGGCAACCCATTCCACGCCCGAATTCCGGACGGGAAGAAGGAAAACTTGTATGTGTTTGTTCTTGCATACGGAATAAGAAAGGTGTTTTTATCCTTATGTCTATCTGAGGGTTGTATTAAGTTATCTTTGTGTTGTATTTCTAAATTAGAATTAATTGCTTTATGTATGATTACTACTTTGCTCTTGGTTCTTCTATCCTCTAGTGTTTCAAGGTTTAATGATTTAACTAATGGTGTTATTCTTGTCAGTTTCGAATATTCTCCAGTAATGAATCTGGCAGCTCTTTTTTGAATTTGTTCTAGTTTATCAATGTTTTCTTTGGTGGATGGGTCCCATACAGAAGATGCATATTCTAGTACAGGTCTCACCAAAGTGAGGTAGCATTTTAGTTTTATATCTCTATTACATTTGTTATAGTTCCTTTTTATAAAGCCTAAGGTTTTGTTTGATTTTTTAATAACTTCATTGACATGGGGATTCCATGATAGTTTCTCATTTATTAAGACTCCTAAGTATTTTGCATCTTTAGTTTGGGTCAGTTCTTTTCCATGAATGTAATATTTTGAATTTATTTGTTTCTTTTTCTTTGTTACTCTTAACAGTTGACACTTTTCTGGGTGGAAAGACATACTCCAGTTAGTTACCCATTTTATCAATTCATCTAAGTCTTTTTGTAAAATTTTGCTATCTTGTTCTGATTTAATTGTTCTATAGATTATACAATCATCAGCAAATAACCTAACTTTTGTACCTGTTGAGATGTTCATGGGTAAATCATTTATATAAATTAAAAAGAGTAAGGGACCTAGCACAGTTCCTTGTGGAACTCCTGAGTTAACCTTTATTGGTGCAGATTTAGATCCATTAATTATTACAGTTTGCTCCCTGCCCAAAAGGAAGTCTTGGATCCAGTGATGTAAGGAACCTGAGATTCCAAAGTAGTTAAGTTTTTTAAGTAAACTAAGGTGGTGAACTTTGTCAAATGCTTTTGAGAAGTCTAGTAATATTGTGTCTATTTGATCATTTTTGTCTAAGCCTTTTGATAGTTCATCTATTAAACCTATTAATTGTGTTTCACATGATCTGTTTTTTCTAAAGCCGTGTTGATGTGGGCATAGGGCATTATATTTGTCAAGGTGGTTAACTATTCTACTATATATTAGGGTCTGATTTATCCCCTTTCTTAAAGAGTGGAGTTACGTTAGCTAATTTCCAATCCTTGGGCACTTTACCCTGGTTTAGAGAGGCTTGAAAGAGAACTACAAGGATTGGGGACAGTTCATTGCTTAGTTCTTTTAATAATCTTGCAGGCAAATCATCTGGGCCAGTAGCTTTGTTTATTTTTAAGTTTTTTAGGAGTGAATGTATACCTATCTCATCTACAGTTATGTTACCTATTTCCTCCATTTTATTTAAATTTATTAAAACTTCCTTGTCGCCTGAGGCAGAAAAAGATGATGCAAAATATGTGTTAAGGATATTAGCTTTAGTTTCATTATCATTATAGGTTTTATTATTTGAGCCTTTTAGTGTGGCTATTCCTGAAGGTTCCATTTTTTTAGATTTGATAAAGGACCATAAGTTTTTATTGTTATCTTTGGTAATTACATTGTTTATATATTCATTTTGGAGGTTTCGACTAAGTTTTTGTGTCAAGTGTTTAATCTTTAAGTATTTTTTGTGTATCCTATATGAATAAGTAGCTTTATATTTCTTAAATAGGTTCTCTTTTAGTTTGCATAGCTTTTTCAATCTAGAATTGAACCAGCATTTGTTAATTTTATTTGATGTTAGTTTTGTTGGAACATTCTCATCCATTATAGTTTTTAGATTTGTTTTTATATCTTTCAAATTTCTTCTACTGGGCTATTTGTGTTAAATTTACTTAGGAAAGTTTGTTGGAAGTTAGCCGCTGATTGGTGTAGTTTTATTGAATTACATTTATTCCAAAGATAGATTATTCTTCTAGGTATCTTATTAATTTTAATTTTTATTGTATTGGTGACCCTAACAATATCATGGTCGGACAATCCTGGAATTATTTTATAGTCTAACACTAGTCCTGGTCTATTTGTTAGGAATAAATCTAGTGTTTTATTTTTCCTTGTTGCTGTTTTTACTATCTGTTCTAGGTTTATGTTGTTTATAGTGTCTAAAAAGTGTTAATTAATTTCTTTGTTAGTTTGATGGTTATCAATTGTATAATTTTTCCAATTTATATCTGGAAGATTAAAGTCCCCCATAATCCATAGAACTGCATTTTTATTATTCTCTTTTATGAAAGTTAATTGACTACAAAGATTGTTCATGTATTCTAGGACTGTATTCGGAGGTCTATATATACTGCCTACAATAAGTGGGGATGAGTTTGGTGTAATTATTTTACAATAAATAGACTCTATATTAAAATTTGGCTGTGTAGTAATTTCTTCAGCTATGATATTTGATTTAATTGCAAGTAGCACTCCTCCATAATTGTCTGGTCGGTCTTTCCTAAAAATATTATAATTGGTGTTTAAAATCTCAGAGTTATATATGTTGGGGTTCAACCAAGTTTCAGAACCAGCAATTATGTCTGGTTCTTCTGTTTTTATAAGTAGTTCTAAATCTGGAATTTTATTTTTTAAGCTTTGGAAATTAACTATTAGTGTTTTGAGAATGTTTTGATTATTATTATTATTAGATTTTTTATGGGTAATTTTATGGGTATGTGTGGTAGGTTTCATTTTATCTAGTGGTTTATTTATAAAAGGATTAGCCAAAACACTGTAAGAGTTTGTGGTGATAAGGTCCTTATAGTTAAATAAATCTGAACTGATTTGGGGCAACCCACAATGTATGCAGTGCCAAGATGCATATTTATTTCTTAGGCCTATTGCTATGTGCTTTGGTGTGTTAGAATGCAGGCATGCAATGTGGTACCATTCATTGCAGGTGTCACACTGAATGGTTCCTTGTTTGGTAGTGCATGCCTTAATACAAATTTGACATTTAGATGATACTGGGCCTGGGTTAAGCTCTATGTCGCCTGAGAGGAGCAAAATTAAGATTAAGTGTTTTTGCTTATATCTACATATTTTATGTTTCCATTGTTTAAAGGAGATTTCCTTTATTGTGCTTAAGATAGAGGTGTAGTCAGTGTGCTTTGTGTTGTGGTGGTTTATAATTATTGATATATTACTCTGATTTTTAGGATGTTTGTTGGTTGACGTTAATGTCCTTAAAAGTAGTGTGGTTATTACTAAGACTAAGATGAAAATTCTCATTTCCGGGTTAGTGTTAGACTAGGTTTAATTTTAAGGCTTAAGTTTAAGACTTAAGACTATTACTAATTACTATTACTATTATTATTATGATACTATAAGTTATGTATAATTTAGTTAAAGTGTGTTTAATTGTTCTAATTTGATTAAGTTCAATTAATTTAAATATGAATTCTACACCTACTAATTAATTTATTTGGAAGGTATATAAAATTGGTTGTTTTATGTTATGTACACAGTTACGATTAGGAGAGTTCAAAATTAATAACAATAACAATAAAAATGGCCACCTACATAACTACTTAGGATTTTAGTAATTTTAGTAAAAAATAATATTAAACAGCTAAAATTATTATAATTTGGTTAATTAAAGATTAGTTAAGGGTTTGAAAAGAGTTTAGTATTTTGAAATTAGGCAAATATATGAAAATATATTATGAAAACTTAGCTCTAGTAGAAATAGTGACCGCTAACAAAACCGGAAGTCGTATAAATATCGTACAAATATATAATCATAAGCCTAAAAAGCCATTCTTGACAATAAATACATAAACAAGAAAAATAAATTTAGGACTACCTGTGACAAGTACACGTTAACCCTTGGCGACCCTTCCAAGTCTTCAGAGATGGACGTTTGAGTGCCATTGATCTCACCCTCAGAAAATAGCTAATCCACAGACAAAGGTCCCTGACATTGTTTGGTATACCACAAGGCATCATAGACCGAGACAGGGCATTTTAAGTGCTTTGCCACTCAAGCCTGCTTCCTCTTAACAAATCATTAACATATCTTATAACCATGACAATGTCAAAAAAATTGAGATTTTTCAATTTATTAATTCTTAAAACTATGTATTTTTAAATAGTTTTTTAATACTACAGTCGAAACCGCTTAAGTCGACGGCGTTGGGGTATGCAAAATGGCATCGAGATAACCGATGATCGAGTTAAAACGAAAACCAATATGGCGGCAAAATATTAACATGCGCTTGAAATTTCTTTATATACGTGTTGTGCGTTAATTAGTGATGGGAGGATTAATCAGAATCGTATCGGAATATCGGGACCCTATTTCTTCACTCTTACTCTTTCTTAAGGTTGTTAAGACCGTTCGTTTTTAATTACCGTTGAAGTTTAAATATAACGCCGTTTTGCGGTGATTCCCAGATTGAGCGATACTGTGCCTACGAAGCCACTTGCTTGATTTTCCTTACAAGCTACACAAATAAGTAATCTACACATCCCCTAATTGTCCCCTAACCATTCTCTTCCTAATCATCTTCTTTGGGTCCGTCCCCTCAGCTTACAATGGACTTAGAATGGTATATCGTGACCTATATATGACTCATCATCATGACAAAGCAAACTCTTCTCTATATAAACGTACACAAATAAATTAGGTACTCCTTTTGAACTTTTGAACCTTCAACTTTGATATATTTTAATTAATTATAACCAATAGTTAAATGGCTTAGGCACACTTCTTATGAATGAAACAATGAGAACAAAGCAGTAGTACAGTACATGTAATAGTCAAAATGAGGTTGAAGGATGAATGGTTGCCAATGACAAGTCTGCACACGGTACATTTTATTATTCCATACGATGCCCTCAGCTTACAACGGACTTAGAATTCCTTCGGTAACTTGATGCTAATAGGACTAACCAACAACAATGGTGTGGGAGATTGAGAGTGGGGGTGGGTAAACTGTCTGTAGTCTGTTATATTATATATTTTAAAATCTGGGGAGCCTTGTTTACAGTAAGCACCCTATGATTTTTCGTCCCATCACTAACGTTAATAAATGAGAATGTACATGCACATGATTTTTGAGTTTCCTTTTATACAAAGGCGTTGCTGTTATTTGTTTATCATGACCTATATATGACTCATAACAAAGTGAACTCTTCTCTATAAAAGTGTACAAAAATAAATTAGGAACTCCTTTTGAACCTTCACTTTTGATACATTTTAATTAATTCTAACCAATAGTTAAATGGCTTTGCACAAGGCCACTTCTTATGAATGAAACAATGAGAACAAAGCAGTAGTACAGTACATGTAATAGTCAAAATGAGGTTGAAGGATGAATGGTTGCCAATGCCAACAAGTCTGCACACGGTACATTTTGTTATTCCATACGCAACTAAATGTTTTAGACATGCGATTCTGCGTGCATCTTTGCTATTGGAGCAATTACGTAATACTCAGCATCACTTACGAGGCCGATTGCCGAGTATCTCAGAGTATAAAAAAATCTACCGATGCCGAGTAGCCGAACCGATCGGTTCAGCCCTATCGATAAGAACATTTTCAAAAGCTGGCGATTTAAGTTAGTAACAGTAACACAGCGCTGTGAGCAAGCAGGCTGTGATGTCACCAGCGAGGCAGAAATTGTATGCCTTGGTTATAAAAAAATAGAGTCAAAATGAGGTTGAAGGATGAATGGTTGCCAATGACAACAAGTCTGCACACGGTACTACGGTACATTTTGTTATTCCATAAGCAACTAAATGTTTTAGACATGCGATTCTGCGTGCATCTTTGCTATTGGAGCAATTACATAATACTCGGCATTACTTCCGCGGCCGATTGCCGAGTATCTCAGCGTATAAAAAAATCGGCCGATGCCGAGTAGCCGAACCGATCGATCGGTTCAGCCCTATCGATAAGAACATTTTCAAAAGCTGGTGATTTAAGTTAGTAACACAGCGCTGTGAGCAAGCGGGCTGTGACGTCACCAGCGAGGCAGAAATTTTATGCCTTCACTTGGTTATTAAAAAATCACATCTAACATTTTCAAAAGCTGGCGATTGGTCATGGGGATCGAGATAACCAACATTAAGTGGCAAATTCGACCCTTTTTTGTGCTCGTGTTATGAGGTTTCGGCGACTTAAAAAAATCGAATTAAACGACGAAAAAATGCTAAGACAAAGAGAGAATTTGGCGGTTCCAATAAAAAACATCGACAAAATAGGGTGGTCGAGCTAACCGAGCTCGAGGTAAGTGGGTTCGACTGTATATCTTTTCAACACACACAAAAAATTAACATTTTGAAAATATTTTCATTATCATCAGAAAGTTACTGGAAGCATTGTTCCAAACAAATTTTAATCTATTGTCAGAAAATGTAGACATTTATTTTTATCTCAAGTTACAAATTTTCTTATGTTTATAACCTCACTAGAAAAGTAAGGTTAAGTTTGACATCACCTTACCATAATTGAATGGAAAATCCATCAAACTGAGTTCAAAAAGTGGGTCATCAGCTGAGTGGACTGCCTCATTGTTGGAGCAGTAGAGAGAGGAAACCTCTTGGGCTTGATTGTAGTTACCAGGATCTGCTCAGGCCAAGATGCCTCCTGTAAAGGTTTGATCAACATTGATTGCCTTCTGTTCAAAGGGAAAGGAGAAGACCTCAAAAGGAATGACTTGAAATCAAGCCAATAGTGACAGGTCAGCATCACTGAATCCTGTATCTTTGAGAAGGGAGAAGTATGTAGATTGCCTTGACCCCCAGTAGCCTGAAGTAAAATAATTGAAGAAAAAACACTTACATTAAAGGTACATTAATTACACTTCATCTTCTCTTCTTAAATAAATGAAATACACTGTGTCCAACAAAGGATAAATAAAACCCACACGATATGTGGCATAAAATTTTAAGTTACGAAACAAAAATATTTTTTAAAATATGGTTTGTATTTAGTAAGGTTGTTAACGGTTAACCGGTCCTCAGATCTCAGGACCGGTCCCATTTAATCAGGACTGGTTAACCGCAACTTCAATAAGGCTGTATAATACGGCGTATTAGTTTATTACTCTGAGTTCGTTTTCGTTGTGTTATGCTTCAAATAGCTTTCTCCATATTCCAGAAAATAAATAATGTACATGTCGTAACTATTAGTTTAAAGTAGGGCTGTTATCAATAAATTTAATGGTTAACTTTTGAAAAATTAAAGATTAATTAATCGTTAATTTCGATTAAAAACAAAAATAGAAATTTATGACGTCTTTAAACTGAACATTTCAAAGGAAGTAACAAAAACAGGTAATTGACTTCAGCGATTTATTTGATACTTTAAAAGAGAATTGTTTATGGCAGTGAACACAGTAAATTTTTTCACCATCTTCGACTTTGCCATCCGCAGTTAGCTAAAAAACAAAATTTTTGCTCAACTTTCCAGTTATATGTTTAAATTTAACTGCGCTGATGCTGTCAGTCATTTTTTAGTTGACGTCTGCCGGTCGACATACATTAATAAAATAAATTATAATATTACGCGGGAGAAGTTTGTACGTAAAAAAATATATAAATTATTTTTAATTATTAATAAATTTTTAAAAATTTTAATATTATAAATAGTTTCTTTAATTTTAATTGAATTTTTATCGATTAAAATAATTTTAATCGATAAAAAATTTTAACGATTAACCGAGAAATTAATAGTTAATTTCCGCAGCCCTAGTTTAAAGGAATGATTTTTTAAAATTTTAATTTGCTTAGTTGTCGAGGCACTTTACGAGAGCTAGCACACAGTACGCGTTTGATGTCAATGTCGCCGACTGTTACTATTTCTAATTACGGGACAATCAGTTACATGAAAAGGCTTTATGCTTAAAAAAAGTAATTTGACAAAATTTATAGTAAGTAAAAGAAAATATTTATAAACTTACCTATTCTCAAAACAAAGAATTTCAGCTACAAACACTAAATGCTTTTTAACAAATTCAAGATCGGAATGATAGTAGTCCATGTGCTCACAAAATAGACAATGTAATTATAGTCTTGTTTCTTATAAAGACAAAGAAAGCTTTAAAAGCATATGACCCCATGACCTATCAGTATTCTCTGGTCACCGGTTTATAGTCTGTTTCCCGCATCCAAAAAATTGATGGGCGCGCGCCGCTTAGTGAGTACCTATATTACGAGTCATTTGATAGACGTAGCAAAGATACTGGGAGATCAATTGGTCCTCAAATTATTATTATTATTTTTTAATTCGCGAGTTGACCGGCATCACACACAAGAGAGGTCGAGGCGAGGCGTGGTTTTTTAAACTAAGGAAAAATATATCGACTGGCCGATTTATTGGCACCAATAACTGGATATCAGCAATATCGGTATCGGTAGCATGTAAAGATCCAGATATTGACGTCACCGATATTTTTTTACGTTAAAAAAAAACACGAAAAAACCCTATCATTTAGATTTACAATATCTCGACAAATTAATATATCGACCCCGATACCGGTATTGAAATAACCAAAGGAGTCCTAGTATTAATATTAATGTACAGCGACGATACAGTATGCCATGTGCTATGATATTAATTACGTATCGGCCGATTTTCATATACTCGGAAATACTGTGTAAATAGTGCCGATGCCAAGAATACCGTAATTGCTCTCATAAATGGATAACATGTAAACATTATGTTCAAGTAATTGCTCTAATAGCAAAGATGCACGCAGAATCGCAGATGTCTAAAACATTTCGTTTCTTATGGAATAACAAAATGTACCGTGTGCAGACTTGTTGTCATTGGCAACCATTCATCCTTCAACCTCATTTTCACTCTATTACAATTACTTTGTTCTCATTGTTTCATTAATAAAAGGTGGCTGTGTGCAAAAGCCATTAAACTATTGGTTAGAATTAATACATGTAAATATGAGTCAAAGTTGAAGTTTCAAAAGGAGTTCCTAATTTTGCTAGTACATTTTTATAAAGGATGGTTCGTTTTGTCATGAGTCTTATATAGGTCATGAACTGGAACTTGTAAACACATTAGAAAATTAAAAATCGGTAATATTGGAAAAACTGCATATTGGTAGACCCCTAAATTATAAAATATAAATAATTACGAGTGATAAATTTAAGATTGACGTCATCAAATATGACCGATGTTATTTTATGTCCTAACAAATACTCATATTGGCACTCATATCGGGAAAAAATATCTGTAATATTGGCAAAAATGCATATCGGTAGACCACTAATATAAAATATAAATAATTAGGACTGATAAATTTAAGAATGACGTCAGCAAATAAGACCGCCGTTTTTGTCCTTACAAATACTCATATTGGCACTCATATGGGGAAGAAAAAAAATCGGTAATATCTGCAAAAATGCATATCTGTAGTCCCCTAATATAAAAGATAAATAATTACGAGGGATAAATTTAATAATGACCTCATCAAATATGACCGCTGGTTTTTGTCCCAACAAATACTCATTGGCCCTCATATCGAAAAAAAATTTCGGTAATATCGCCGAAAATGCATATCGGTAGTCCCCTAATATAACTGATAAATAATTACGAGTGATAAATTTAAGAATGACGTCATCAAATATGACCACTGGTTTTTTTCCTAACAAATACTCATATCGACAAAAAAATATATCGGTAATATCGGTATCGGCAATATCGGCAAAAATGCATATCGGTAGACCCCTAGAAAATACCTCGCGAACTTTAACGAATGTTTTAACCGGTCCTCTTATTTAGAACGGTTATTAATCACAAGTCCTCAGAAGAAGAAAAACCTTCGAATTAAAAATTGACTATAAACCATCACTGTTTACTCAATTCTTTGGAAGGTTGTTTTTTTTTAAATTCGCTAAATTGAGGGCATCGCGAAAAAGAGCTGAACGCAAACGGGGGAAGCGGGCTATGATGCCACACGACGCAAGATGAAAACATTCTCTCGTTGGTTCTCAAAACATAAGGTTTATAGTTAACCGGTCCTCAAAAACAAGCGGTCTTAACAACCTTAGTATTTAGTTTGGAAGGCAGTAAAAGCATTTTGTAAAGAGTACATAAAGAAAATAGCTATTTACTTAAGTTAAAGTCAATTTTTTTAAAGAATACCGTGTGGTTTTTCTCGCCGTAAAATATATGACGTCAATTACCCAAACAATTATAAAATACTTTGTATACATTTCATGAAGTTTAATATTTCGTATTTATCAAACAAGGATAAGTTACTTGGGCTTTTGAAAAAAGTGGGCGCCGTAGGCACCTACAACCCCTATTATAAAATACTTTGTGCACATTTCATGAAGTTTAATATTTTGTACTTATCAAACAAGGATAAGTTACTTGGGCTTTTGAAAAAAGTATCAAATTTTGAAGCCTCTCTAATCTTTCAGGCTTGTCATGGATCCCAATACTTGATATATTCACAGAGACCTTTTTCTATAGAGCACTCCATTGAGGTGACTTTTCAATATAAACATAAAATAGGATCATGGAAAACAGTGCCTACTGAGGCCAGATGTAGTTTTAGTGCCAGGGTGAAAATTAATTATGGAATGATATTGATCGCACATTACCTGTTGCTGGCAGTAATCTACACAGGATTCATAAAGCATCCCTTTTAGGACCAAATTCAAAAGCCAATTTATTACAGCTAGTTTGGTTCTTCTGCTCAGCTTATTTCTCAATTTGTAAGATAAGGTCTCAAAAGTGATTTTACCTGAAAGTAATAAATTATCAGTTCAAATGTGGTATCAAAAATATTTAGACAGACCATTTTTTAATTGTCTCCCATTCTTTTTTTTTAAAGCAGTCCATTTAATTTATTTTAATTTATTCAGGTCCTTTCTGCTTAGAAGCTAGCTAACTACAGCTAAAGCTCACACTTACTTGTCTAAAGCATTCCATTCTTGCATTGCTAGGTAACTAGTTTTGGTACTCTCTGTGGTCTAACAACTTGGGCAGAGATAGCTCACAAAAAAATACAATTTGCTAAGCAACAGAAGAAGAAAGAAGAATCATCAAATTATTGTCACGAATACTTTTCTAAAAACGTATTACTGTACATGTAGTTTATTTAACTTTTTAGTTTAAGATAAACTTAATTTTTCATTATTTTCACATGTTTATGATTCGTTCCTTTTTTCAAAGCCAGACAAATCATACACTAAAAAACTATAAATGCTGCATGACAGTCTTCAATTATCAGTGGGTGTGTATTAAAACCAACCTATATTCTTCTTTACTTACACAATGGCTCTCCAATGTGATCACTACCTTCATCAACAGTGGTCTCATAGTTTTGCTTAGCTTTGTGTTCTTAATAATTAGAGCTCAAGGTATTTTTGCTTGAAGATTACATGCACGTGCTGAAACCATCAATTGGGGAAATAAAAAAAGTTAAATTTAAAATTTACTTACTTTTCAAATGAAAAAGCATGTAAACATGAAGAATTTAATCTATGATAGCAATATTTTTAAGCCAGACCAGAATAAAACTTTAATAAGTCACATAAAGATATTATTTTAAATACATTTTAATAAAACTTATTAAAGATACTTTCTTCATACTATCATGTTTAATTGTTTGACTATACCCCAAAGTAAAAGGATTTAATAATTTATTAGAGAGAGAGAGAGAAAAATGACCCCCTTTTCAGTCCATGTCGGACTATGGGGCAAGTGATGTAGCGTTCACAAGTTTTTAGCCACCACTAACGAGCAGGGGAATGTGTGGCCAGCACAATGCCCCAGGGGCCATGCCAGTACCTGGGCTCGAACCCGCGACTTGGGATCTGCCTCGGATCGATAGTCCAGTGCGCTACCACTTAGACCATCGCGCCCCTTAGAGAGAGAGAGCTTCATGTAATTTGTATACTCTGTTGTAATGATATGTGAAATTTTGTACTAAATTTAGTGAAAAATGGTCACAAAAATGTGGCACTTTTCTATAATTTATAGCAAGGGTCACCAAACTATGGTCCGTGACACCATTTCATCTAGCCCGCCAACAGTACTTGACGATGAATGTGCTGAATAGAACATATGGCATATGAGACATTTTGATACAATTTAAATATTGAACATCTTACATGCAGGGAAATCTTCGCAGCCATTTGCCTAAAAAAAACTGTTTATAGTAATGTTGGCTTACTTCTAGTCCTTCACCAGCTGTTGTTAGTGTATGGGCTGACTTTGCTTTCACAGAACACGCATTTTTTTACGCCCTGAATATGTGTCCAGCTGTTAACACTGTTTTGAATCTCCATAAAATATCTCTTGTTGCCTGTCATCTATTTTTAAGATATATCCCCAAAGCATAGAAACTCTACATGTATCTTTGGTGAGCTATAGCTTCACCAGTGATTCCAAGTGGTCTGCTTTTCTAGTGTTTTGATAGGATTTTATTTACAGTATATCTATCATCAATTTCAATGTCTTTTTCATTTTTAGTCTTCATTTACTTCATCCTTTATTACAGTAACAAAGTAACAAAATAGATGCAGAGTTTTGCATTTTCAATGAAGAATGTGGACTAAATTACTACTTAATGGAATCAAAGGACCAGTCAACTAATAAGTAATATGCAGCAAAAGAGTTGCTTTTTATAAGAGTACAATCTTCACAAACATCTATTTACATTACATATTTTTAACATATTTAAAGTTTTCTGGAAATTTTACAAAATAATGCATAAAGGCTCATAAGGTGGCAGAGTGCGGAAATCAATTTAATGATGGCAACTTCATCAAGATTATATGATAGAAGCAGCAAATGACTTGTGCCCTAAGAAAACAGATTTCTTTAAAATTTGAAAGCATCAGTCTTTTTGCAAGTTCAGACGAACTTAATGAACTTGGACTACTTGGAGCAAAAATACTGATACAGATATGTGAGAAAGTAGGAACTAGTTGTATTATTAGGTAATCAATTATTTTAGCACATTTTAAATTTCTAGAACAAAATAAATAAAATAACTTACTTTTACTAATTTAAACACTTACATCAGAAATAAAAAAATGATTTAATGCTTAACAATTAGTTTTTTGTGTGTTTTGTTGAGTTTAAAGGGGTGTTTAAATTAGAAAAAGGTTTTTAAAAGCAGACTTTCAACAACAACAATGGCGCCGTTAGTCACAGAAGACTCAGAAGATAGTGAAATATACAAATTTTTATTTTGAAAGACGAATCGTAAAATAGTAATTTTATTTCAACAAAAAAATAATGTTATAATTTTAAAATAGATTTCATTATAATAATTAATATATTCAAACAACCAAGTCCTTCAAGACTGCACTTAAGACACATCTTTTCAAAATTTATTTTTAAAATTGATGAAACAACATTTCTTGTAAATGATTAACGTAGCTTATGTATAATGTATTGTAATTTTGTGTGTTTGTTGTGATATGAAAGTTAATTTAATACTTATAAGTATGTTATTTCTTTCATGTAAAGCGCTGTGAGCCCAGTTCCTTACTGGGATACAGCGCTATATAAATAATCAATTTATTATTATTATTATTATTAATGAGGTAAGTTTAAAAAAGTTTTTTTGATGCATTGAAATGTAAAATGCGCTAAAATAAGGGATTACTGTATTATTATTATTCCCTGGAGTTGGAGTGTGTCACAACTACTTGTTCATTTGTCTTGTCTTGTTAAATTAGACTTTCAGATAACAGAAGAGTTGATATCCATCTTGATCATGCACAGAACAACTTGAAAAGATAATGATTATCATGGAAGTGCAAATACTTTTTGCAAGGCTGTAACTGTAACTATATACTTCAATTTCAGTGGTCTGGAATAATATAGGTGGCGTCAAGGTAATAATATAATAAAATGATGAGAGAAAAAACATGGCGGGGGCGGGAGTGAGGAGCAGGAGTGGTCTTGTGCGGCAGATTTAGACTCATTTAATCATTATAAGAAGAGTTAAAAATTCCAGCTATTCTATTCAAACACTGTTTCTTACATCGAAAACACTCTGTGCGAGAGACTTGGATATTTCTTGTCGTTTCTGCTGTGAACTTCATTCAGGGGCATTCACTCAAACACTATCAGTGTATCAGTATCAGATTATTTGCACAAATCTCACCGGTTTTTGCTGCCTAGTTCTAGGTTGTGAGATTCTGACAAATGCACACTGGGTCTGATATTGTAACTATACTAATTTTTTTGTTAACGTCAAGTTCGCTTCGTCCATTATTACTGTTTACTCCATTTATCAGGGTCTATCTCCCAGATTAATTCTTTCGCAGCACATTGTATTTTTCTCAGATCTCATCCATACATAGTCCGTGCAGAAAACACCCAACGGCTTGCCAGATTTTTACCCCTGGACGAATATCTGCAAATTGAAAATTTCTTACTGATGACGTTTAAAAGAATCAAGGAACAAATCAAGAAATTAAAATTTTAATTACATGTATTTCATAATGAGCCATTCATAAATATGAAAATGTGTTAATGTGCAAAGGAATAGTTTGTGAACTGTTTGAGGAGCTATACAAAGTGAAGAATGCCTCTAACGGGAAAGGGGAGGGGTCATATTTTCCAGACGATGTGTGGGGAAGGGGGAAGTAGATTTAATCAGTCTGACGTCACATAACAAAATTAAAGAATATTTTTCCTTTATTTAATTGCTAAATTTTAAAAAAAACGTAAAATACCAAGTTTTTCACTATAAATCCTTTATGTACGAGACATAACTAGAGGAATGTTCATTATAATACGCAGCGCCAGACCATCCAGAAATACAAAATTTCAGTTGTGTCGTAAAACATGTTTAATATAATGACCACCAATCAGGATTATGTTTATAAAAAGTATTGTCAATAAAATAAAATACGCACCTTATTGCGTGACAGGAAAGGTTGTTCAATATAATACGCACCACGACACTATAGCAACAAAATTTAAACAAAGATATTAAACAAATGTACGAAGGCATAAAAAAGGCCACTGGGCCCACAACTTCAAAGTCAGCTCCAATCAAGACAAAATCAGGTGAGATGATCACAGAACGAGACAAGCAGATGCGGCGCTGGACTGAGCACTATCTAGAACTCTATGCGACACAGAATGTAGTATCTGACTCTGCCATCGAAAGAATACCAGATCTACCAGTTCTAGATCAGCTTGATGCTCCACCGTCAATAGAGGAGCTTGGTAGGGCTATCGATCATCTGAGAAATGGGAAGGCCCCAGGCAACGATGGCATTCCTGCAGAAGTCCTTAAGCACGGCCAGCCAGCACTACTGAAGCCTCTGCACGAACTCATATGCGATTGCTGGGAACGCGGTCACATCCCACAGGATATGCGTGACGCCAAAATAGTTACGCTTTATAAGAACATAGGAGATCGCAGCGATTGCAATAACTATCGTGGTATCTCCTTACTGAGTATTGTGGGAAAGGCTTTTGCCAGAGTGATCCTTGCACGCCTGCAAATTCTGGCGCATAATGTCTACCCAGAATCACAATGCGGTTTTCGGGCTGGCCGGTCAACAATGGACATGATCTTCTCACTCCGTCAGCTACAAGAGAAATGTCGGGAGCAACAGAAAGCCCTCTTCGTTGCCTTCATAGATCTAACAAAGGCATTTGACCTGGTCAGCCGCGAGGGTCTGCTACGTATATTGGAAAAAATAGGATGCCCGCCGCGGCTTCTCTCCATCATCGAGTCCTTCCACACCAATATGCACAGCACAGTGCTCTTCGATGGTGCCACCTCAGAACCCTTCCCAGTTTGTAGCGGAGTCAAACAGGGCTGTGTACTGGCTCCAACACTCTTCGGTATCTTTTTCTCGATGCTACTGCGTCATGCATTCGAGGACTGTTTCGAGGGTGTAAACATCCATACCAGGGCGGATGGAAATCTGTACAACATCAGCCGTCTCCGTGCAAAGAGAAAAGTGGAAAATGTTTTAATTAGAGAGTTGCTCTTCGCGGATGACGCAGCCCTTACCTCACATTCAGAGATAGGTCTCCAACTTTTGGTCGACAAGTTCTCAGAGGCATGCAAGGATTTTGGTCTAACGATAAGCCTCAAAAAGACCAACATTATGAGACAAGGAACAGACTGCTTCCCAGCAATCTCCATTGAGGGAAACACCTTGGATGTCGTCGATGATTTTACCTACCTTGGCAGTAACATCACAAGCACACTCTCCCTGGAAAAGGAAATTGAAACCAGAATCGGCAAGGCTTCATCATTAATGGCTAGGCTGAATCAAAGAGTGTGGAACAATGCACAGCTCACTGCTAGGACGAAAATCACTGTGTACCAGGCCTGCGTGCTCAGCACACTCCTCTATGGCAGCGAGTGCTGGACGACCTATGCCAAACAAACAAAGCAACTCAACAGCTTCCACTTACGATGCTTGCGCAGGATTCTGCACATCAAGTGGCAGGACAAGATAACGAATGTCGAGGTACTCAGAAGGAGTCATATGCTGAGCATGCACTCAATCCTGAGTGAGAGGCGCCTGCGGTGGCTGGGACATGTCCGCAGGATGAACTCGGAGCGCATTCCAAGAGCCCTGCTTTACGGTGAGCTGGCAACTGGTATGCGGAAGAGAGGACGCCCCTGCTTGCGCTTCAAGGATGTCTGCAAGAAAGACATGAGTCTGGCGCAGATAGACCATAAAACGTGGGAAACCATTGCTGAGGAGCGCACCTCCTGGCGGGCTAAAGTACGCGAGGGCATCCAAGTCGCGGAAGCTTCCCTTACAGTCAAGAGCGAGGAGAAAAGGGCCAGGAGAAAGGGGAAGGGGGGTAGAGGAGCAGGAGGAAACGCCATCATCCCATGAGGATGGACGGATGCCATAGAGAGATAAAGATAAATAAAGATAATCTAAAAATTCATTAATTTAATTACGGTACATTCGATTTATCTGAAATTTCGATACATCATTTTTATCATTGGCACGAGTCTAGCTGCAAAATTTCAGCTCGCTAGCTTACGAGGAAGTGGTTTTAAAATCGATCCAATTTTTTTTAGGCACCGCCTCAAGCGAGCAAGCAGACACCACGAGTTAATATTAAGGATTTTTAAAAAAGAGCCATGTTTTATTTGATGTAATTAATGTAATTATTATTATTTGATGTGATTAATATAATTATTATTATTTTTATTTATTTTTTGTATTAAATGTCCATTTTTGTGTATGTGTTCATGTCAATATTATGTACGTAATTATAAATTTAATTTTCTATATCAATGTATAACATTCGTTTTTCGGTTTAGGGGCCGTCCATAAATGACGTCACGCGATTTTTGCCGATTTTTTACCCCCTGCCCCCCCCTCGTCACGCGTCGTCACAAAAACTTAGACCCCCCCCCTCTAAAAATACGTCACAAATCTTTGACCCCACACCCCACCCCCGCCAAAAAAAACACTTTATTTTCTATTTGAAAATAAGTATGTTTCAAATAACTTTTATTGTCATTTAAGTATTTATTATTTACTTAGGGAATATCTACATTGTAATATCGTAACCCGCGTGAAGCATTTTTAAAAAACGTTTAACTAGCCTTCAGAAAACGAACTTTGTTAACATCCTTAGATTATATGTTATTTTAATGCATACAATTTAAACATTGACTATTAATCATTACGGTTAACTTCTTTGTTTAGAAAAAAAAATATTTAAAAACAACATTATTAAAATGTAAATCTCTCAATTGACTGATAGGCATCCCGTAAGGAAGAGGTCGGTGAACAGAGGTAAATAACCTCATCTGGGGTCAAAAAGGGAATTCTTGGGGGAAATGCAGACTCATTTGGTACATATAACATCCACTACAATCCACTAGATATATTAAAATACGTCATGTGTACGTGTACGCTTGAAACATATGCCCATTATTGAACCGGTTCCTTCCAGAAAATGCAATTTTTAAGAATTTGACAATTATGTAGATTTCTTACCAACGTACTATACGAATACACCTAAATATACCCTACTTTAATTTATATTGACACGAGTGACAATAATCTTAATCCATATGACTTGTCTGTATCAAGCATCCTTTCTGGGATATTTAAAATAAAGTGCCGTTAACTTGCACGGTATGATACCGTGTAAGTTAGTAAAAAAATAACTTGCACGGTATGATCCCGTGTAAGTTAGCAAAAAAATAACTTGCACGGTACGGTAATGTTTTAATGTAAAAAATAGACAACTAAACCTAACCCTGACCCTATAACAGTAAAACTAAAAGATCTAATTTAATCATAATTATAATAAGAATTTTTAAGTGATTTCAATTTATTTGTTTTTCTATTTTAATGTAAAAAATAGACAACTAACCCTAACCTTGACCCTAAAACTAAAAGATCTAATTTAAAGTACTTATAATAAGAATTTTAAATTGATTTCAATATATTTGTTTTTCTATTTTATTGTAAAAAATAGACAACTAACTCTAACCCTGACCCTAAAATAAAAGATCTAATTTAAACGTAATTATAAGAATTGTATATTTGTCTCAAACGAAAATCGAACCCATGCCTGTTCTTCTACATTCCGTTCACCAGTCCAACTCTCAATCATGACTCCACGGAAGTTCGGTACTTTTGGTGAATTTTAAAAAGTTATAAATAACTCACTACAAAACCGTCTCTGCGCATGTGCAAATACCGTGCAAGTTAGATAATAAAACAAACCCGTAAAAACAAAGTTTTTGACTATAAATCCCTTATATATGAGACATAACTAACAGTATTGATTATTTTCAAACATTTACAGACTGACACCGAGTGATGTCCCTTGTCTTTAATAAATGGGGGTGGGATGTGAGGGGGTGTCGGCACGACGGTCGGCGTCAACACGACGGTCGGCGTCAACTCAAACTCACGTGGAAGTGGGAGATAAAAACAATCACAAACAGTAGGTACTTTGACAGAAAATTTAAATGTTGTCCAATAGGCTTAAACAATATATCATTTTAAAGGGCTTGCCAAGAGCTTTTCAAAACTACTTGTTTTGTCTTTCTATCTTTTATAGTCTGCACCAATAAAGGTTAACTCAGGAGTTCCACAAGGAACTGTGCTAGGTCCCTTACTCTTTTTAATTTATATAAATGATTTACCCAACAACATCTCAACAGGTACAAAAGTTAGGCTATTTGCTGATGATTGTATAATCTATAGAACAATTAAATCAGAACAAGATAGCAAAATTTTACAAAAAGACTTAGATGAATTGATAAAATGGGAAACTAACTGGAGTATGTCTTTCCATCCAGAAAAGTGTCAACTGTTAAGAGTAACAAAGAAAAAGAAACAAATAAATTCAAAATATTACATTCATGGAAAAGAACTGACCCAAACTAAAGATGCAAAATACTTAGGAGTCTTAATAAATGAGAAACTATCATGGAATCCCCATGTCAATGAAGTTATAAAAAAATCTAACAAAACCTTAGGCTTTATAAAAAGGAACTTTAACAAATGTAATAGAGATATAAAACTAAAATGCTACCTCACTTTGGTGAGACCTGCACTAGAATATGCATCTTCTGTATGGGACCCATCCACCAAAGAAAACATTGATAAACTAGAACAAATTCAAAAAAGAGCTGCCAGATTCATTACTGGAGAATATTCGAAACTGACCATTAGTTAAATCATTAAACCTTGAAACACTAGAGGATAGAAGAACCAAGAGCAAAGTAGTAATCATACATAAAGCAATTAATTCTAATTTAGAAATACAACACAAAGATAACTTAATACAACCCTCAGATAGACATAAGGATAAAAACACCTTTCTTATTCCGTATGCAAGAACAAACACATACAAGTTTTCCTTCTTCCCGTCAGGAATTCGGGCGTGGAATGGGTTGCCTGAAGAATCCAGGAAAACCAACACTTTATCAACATTCTTACTGATTGCAACTTTCTCTCTCTGGCTAATTGCAACTTCCTATCTCCCTCTCTGGCTAATTGCAACTTCCTATCTCCCTCTCTGGCTAATTGTAACTTCCTATCTCCCTCTCTGGCTAATTGCAACTTCTTATCTCCCTCTCTGGCTAATTGCAACTTCCTATCTCCCTCTCTGGCTAATTGTAACTTCCTATCTCCCTCTCTGGCTAATTGCAACTTCTTATCTCCCTCTCTGGCTAATTGCAACTTCCTATCTCCCTCTCTGGCTAATTGCAACTTCCTATCTCCCTCTCTGGCTAATTTCAACTTCCTATCCCTGACTGATAGCAACGCTCTAATTAATGGCTGATTGCAAATTCCTAGTCTATGGCTGATTGCCAATTCCTAGTCTATGGCTGATTGCCAATTCCTAGTCTATGGCTGATTCTATTGATGGTTAGGGTGGATGGCAGGAAAGGAATCAGAATAAACAGATAACTTGGCGCATTGATTGACAACCTCAGTTTTGTCAATGCTGATTATTGACACGTCAATATTTGCCTTCCAATCATGTCGTAGCATATTCGATATTAGACGATTTTACTGAAGTTTATAAGGAATATGCCATTTGAACGGTACCAAAGTTTTGCTCCATTTTCACACAAAAAGCTCAACATTTGGCCGAAAGTGCCCCCTTTCCATGTAAGTTTTAATAAGTGACACGTGTGGCTGACCGCCCCAATATGCTAGACCGATGCGATGACCTTGTATGTGAGATGCCCGCCTTAAGTGTTGTCTGGTGGACCATGGCCGTCTTAGCGCATAGGCCCGTTGGGCATTTGCCTGGGGGCCCACGAGCATAGGGGCCCCATGGGAATATGTTTATTTATGTATAGTATGTTTACTTATTTTTTATTCCTGCGGGGAGGGGCCCAACACTATTTCTTTGCCCGGGGGCCCAAAATGGTGTAAAGACGGCGCTGTGGTGGACGCGATATGAACCTATTGCATCCTATATATTTATCTTTTTGGTTTTCTATATATTATTAACATGTTTATACTAATCAAAATTTAATGTCATATTCATCTTTTATGGTGACATCCCAGCCATTAAAAAAATATTTTCATATTTATTTTATCCTTCTTTTAATTTACACAAAGTTTGTTTTGTTTTTTCCTTCGTCTTCTTCTAACATTTTAAGTCTAAGGGCCCACGATCAGTACTCATCATGGCCCCTGTAACAAGATGGGGTTTTGTAAATACGTCGGTGAAGATGATACTTCGTATGGTCTGTACATCGGGGGTATTTAGTGACTGGAGCTTTGGGAAACCTGAGGTGATCGACACAGATTCGTCAATTGTTATCACGATCACCTCAACTGATCCCCTAGGAAGCTTTTTCCGGTCACTAACTGTCCTTGTTAGAAACGAGCAGCTCCTGTATTTCTTGTACTTATTAGCCTGTATTGTCTATCACGGTCTGTTCTTTTTAAGTAGTAGAGCTGATCTTCCCGACCCATCGTTTCCCTCATCGATGATTTGAGGCTCAATTCTCAACAGATATCTCAAATCTATATATATGATTCTCTTTGTGGTCGGACCCTGCGAGACAAGCTGCAAGTATGTTCAACAGATACTAATTTTAGAAAGCAGCGCACCAAATTACTCCACCAATGCATCAAAAGGTGTGCAAATTTAAATATGCGCTGTAAAAAAAAATTATATGACGTCATTGTTTTCGCTGATATTTTAATTTTGTAAAAAGGGAGCAATGTAAAAAGTTATAAAATACTTTGTGTACATTTCATAAAATGTAATATTTCTTATTGATCAAACAAGGACAAGTTAGTTGGGATTTTGAAAAAGGTGGGCGCCGTAGGCGCCCTAAAAAAGTGCATTTTTCAAAATAAATAGATGTCAGCTGAACACTTCCGTCATTTTTTACGGGTGATACGCCGCGGATCTCTCCAGAGTTCCTTCTTTTCATTCACTCACAGTCGTTTGCCCAAACCCACCCCATTTTGACAACCGTGTCTTTCAGGAAGTCTTCACCCGTCACTAAATCATTAGCGGCGTATGCTACGCCGTTGGTCAGCTAGTAGTTAAAAAAGAAAATCATTGAAAAGATAACGATTATTTTACACAAACAAGCTTGAAGAACAAATAAAATTTCTTAAAATACAAAAAATCTCCAATTTTAAATTTTTGTTTCAAATTTAAAAAAAAATTAATAAACCTGCTCTAACTTTACACAAAGCGACTAACAGTTATCGCAATGAAAATGAGAACCATTATCAAATAAGACCACGTGATATACTTTCGTCCACAATTTGCTAATTGTCTATTGATAGAGTAATGGTCCCAACAAACATTGCTTTCAAATGATTCCACTTCTCAAGATTTCGATCAACACATTTGCAGACGACAACGTCGGAATCAATGGCCACATGTGACACAAGGTATGTGTACAGGTGAATGGCTAGACAGATATGATTCGAATTTGAAAAACTTTCAGTTGTATCAAAATTTATACAAATAGGCCTACAATATTTTTTGTTACTTCGTTTAACAAAATTATGTTAAAACCTACATTTGATAAATTGTCTTTTTCGGTGAACCTGGACGTGCCTTCATGTCAACTAGTGTAGGTAATGTAGATCATTTATTTAACAAGTGTAGGTAATGTAGATCCTTTATTTAACAACTGTAGGTAATGTAGATCCTTTATTTAACAAGTGTAGGTAATGTAGATCCTTTATTTAACAAGTGTAGGTAATGTAGATCCTTTATTTAACAAGTGTAGGTAATGTAGATCCTTTATTTAACAAGTGTAGGTAATGTAGATCCTTTATTTAACAAGTGTAGGTAATGTAGATCCTTTATTTAACAAGTGTAGGTAATGTAGATCCTTTATTTAAGTTTAACTAGTGTAAGTAATGTAGATCCTTTATTTAAGTTTAACTAGTGTAAGTAATGTAGATCCTTTATTTAAGTTTTAACTAGTGTAAGTAATGTAGATCCTTTATTTAACATGTGTAGGCAATGTAGCTCCTGTATTTAAGTTTTTAACTGTTGTAAGTAATGTAGATCATTTATTTAACAAGTGTAGGTCAATGTAGGTAATTTAGATCCGTTATATACTATTGTAGGTAATGTAGATCATTTATTTAAGGGGCCTTCCATAAAGTACGTCACGCTATTTTTGACCATTTTTTAACTCCCCCCTCCCCACTGTCACAAACTGTCACGTATTTTGGAAACCACCACCCCCACCCCTTTTTTTCTCTCCAAATTACGTCACACTTTCGAATAAAAATTTTTGTTTTTATTAACAAAATAATTAAAATTTAATATAAAACACCTTGACGTCACATATGGCCGGACTTCCCCCCTCCCCCCTGTCACAAACTGTCACATTTTCTAACACCCCCTCCCCCCCCCTTTCTGGAGCGTGACGTACTTTATGAACGGCCCCTAACAAATGTAGGTAATGTAGATCCTTTATATTCTATTGTAGGTAATGTAGATCATTTATTTAATGTAATCTTTAAAAGTTTTATTATTTATATAATTTGTTTGATATGCGATTTAATTAAAAATAATTGTTTGGTTGCGACCAGCCCTTAAAATTTTGTATTTTACTTTTCCAATAGTCATTAAAAATAATGTACATTTTATTTACATAGATTATGTATGCGTGCATGCATTTTAATTTTTTAAAGATTATTAAATCTAAAGAACTTTAAAGCATAATTTTCAATTTAAAATTAAAAAATCACATTTATTCTTTTTTTGGGGGGGAAATAATCTGATTTTTTTATTATGTTGTTTTTTATTTAAAAATTATTTGCAGTATTTTTAAAATATTTTTTAAAATTATTTTTATTTTTGTATTGACATTCTTTATGTTTCTTTGACTAGGACGAAGCTAAAAAGAGAAAATGTTTAATCGACGGCTAAGAAGCTATTCCTGTGCAGAAGATGAGCAGTACAAGCAGCTGATGTCACGCCTCAGACAACTTCACAGCTACAGACCAAACAGGGTACGGCCATGGCCCATGTGGACCTGGTCTTCTAATTCATTGCTACAAACGGTGAATTTTTTATTTAAGAAATCTTTAGAATTTCTTAGAGCCGTGGTTTTAGACATACGAGTAAGTCACCACTTTCATGGGGCTCAGCTCAAATAATCTCAATACGAGTAAGTCACCACTTTCATGGGGCTCAGCTCAAATAATCTCAATACGAGTAAGTCACCACTTTCATGGGGCTCAGCTCAAGTAATCTCCATACGAGTAAGTCACCACTTTCATGGGGCTCAGCTCAAGTAATCTCAATACGAGTAAGTCACCACTTTCATGGGGCTCAGCTCAAATAATCTAAATACGAGTAAGTCACCACTTTCATGGGGCTCAGCTCAAATAATCTCAATACGAGTAAGTCACCACTTTCATGGGGCTCAGCTCAAGTAATCTCAATACGAGTAAGTCACCACTTTCATGGGGCTCAGCTCAAATAATCTCAATACGAGTAAGTCACCACTTTCATGGGGCTCAGCTCAAATAATCTCAATACGAGTAAGTCACCACTTTCATGGGGCTCAGCTCAAATAATCTCAATACGAGTAAGTCACCACTTTCATGGGGCTCAGCTCAAATAATCTCAATACGAGTAAGTCACCACTTTCATGGGGCTCAGCTCAAATAATCTCCATACGAGTAAGTCACCACTTTCATGGGGCTCAGCTCAAATAATCTCAATACGAGTAAGTCACCACTTTCATGGGGCTCAGCTCAAATAATCTCAATACGAGTAAGTCACCACTTTCATGGGGCTCAGCTCAAGTAATCTCAATACGAGTAAGTCACCACTTTCATGGGGCTCAGCTCAAGTAATCTCAATACGAGTAAGTCACCACTTTCATGGGGCTCAGGTCAAATAATCTCAATACGAGTAAGTCACCACTTTCATGGGGCTCAGCTCAAATAATCTCCATACGAGTAAGTCACCACTTTCATGGGGCTCAGCTCAAATAATCTCAATACGAGTAAGTCACCACTTTCATGGGGCTCAGCTCAAATAATCTCAATACGAGTAAGTCACCACTTTCATGGGGCTCAGCTCAAATAATCTCAATACGAGTAAGTCACCACTTTCATGGGGCTCAGCTCAAATAATCTCAATACGAGTAAGTCACCACTTTCATGGGGCTCAGCTCAAATAATCTCAATACGAGTAAGTCACCACTTTCATGGGGCTCAGCTCAAATAATCTCAATACGAGTAAGTCACCACTTTCATGGGGCTCAGCTCAAATAATCTCAATACGAGTAAGTCATCACTTTCATGGGGCTCAGCTCAAGTAATCTCAATACGAGTAAGTCACCACTTTCATGGGGCTCAGCTCAAGTAATCTCCATACGAGTAAGTTTCCACTTTCATGGGGCTCAGCTCAAGTAATCTCAATACGAGTAAGTCACCACTTTCATGGGGCTCAGCTCAAGTAATCTCCATACGAGTAAGTCACCACTTTAATGGGGCTCAGCTCAAGTAATCTCAATACGAGTAAGTCACCACTTTCATGGGGTTCAGCTCAAATAATCTCAATACGAGTAAGTCACCACTTTCATGGGGCTCAGCTCAAATAATCTCAATACGAGTAAGTCACCACTTTCATGGGGCTCAGCTCAAATAATCTCCATACGAGTAAGTCACCACTTTCATGGGGCTCAGCTCAAATAATCTCAATACGAGTAAGTCACCACTTTCATGGGGCTCAGCTCAAATAATCTCAATACGAGTAAGTCACCACTTTCATGGGGCTCAGCTCAAATAATCTCAATACGAGTAAGTCACCACTTTCATGGGGCTCAGCTCAAATAATCTCAATACGAGTAAGTCGCCACTTTCATGGGGCTCAGCTCAAATAATCTCAATACGAGTAAGTCACCACTTTCATGGGGCTCAGCTCAAATAATCTCAATACGAGTAAGTCACCACTTTCATGGGCTCAGCTCAAATAATCTCAATACGAGTAAGTCACCACTTTCATGGGGCTCAACTCAAATAATCTCAATACGAGTAAGTCACCACTTTCATGGGGCTCAGCTCAAGTAATCTCAATACGAGTAAGTCACCACTTTCATGGGGCTCAGTTCAAATAATCTCAATATGAGTAAGTCACCACTTTCATGGGGCTCAGCTCAAATAATCTCAATACGAGTAAGTCACCACTTTCATGGGGCTCAGCTCAAATAATCTCAATACGAGTAAGTCACCACTTTCATGGGGCTCAGCTCAAATAATCTCAATACGAGTAAGTCACCACTTTCATGGGGCTCAGCTCAAATAATCTCAATACGAGTAAGTCACCACTTTCATGGGGCTCAGCTCAAATAATCTCAATACGAGTAAGAAACCACTTTCATGGGGCTCAGCTCAAGTAATCTCAATACGAATAAGTCACCACTTTCATGGGGCTCAGCTCAAGTAATCTCCATACGAGTAAGTTTCCACTTTCATGGGGCTCAGCTCAAGTAATCTCAATACGAGTAAGTCACCACTTTCATGGGGCTCAGCTCAAGTAATCTCCATACGAGTAAGTCACCACTTTCATGGGGCTCAGCTCAAGTAATCTCCATACGAGTAAGTCACCACTTTCATGGGGCTCAGCTCAAATAATCTCAATACGAGTAAGTCACCACTTTCATGGGGCTCAGCTCAAATAATCTCAATACGAGTAAGTCACCACTTTCATGGGGCTCAGCTCAAATAATCTCAATACGAGTAAGTCACCACTTTCATGGGGCTCAGCTCAAATAATCTCAATACGAGTAAGTCACCACTTTCATGGGGCTCAGCTCAAATAATCTCAATACGAGCAAGTCACCACTTTCATGGGGCTCAGCTCAAATAATCTCAATACGAGTAAGTCACCACTTTCATGGGGCTCAGCTCAAATAATCTCAATACGAGTAAGTCACCACTTTCATGGGGCTCAGCTCAAATAATCTCAATACGAGTAAGTCACCACTTTCATGGGGCTCAGCTCAAATAATCTCAATACGAGTAAGTCACCACTTTCATGGGGCTCAGCTCAAGTAATCTCAATACGAGTAAGTCACCACTTTCATGGGGCTCAGCTCAAATAATCTCAATACGAGTAAGTCACCACTTTCATGGGGCTCAGCTCAAATAATCTCAATACGAGTAAGTCACCACTTTCATGGGGCTCAGCTCAAATAATCTCAATACGAGTAAGTCACCACTTTCATGGGGCTCAGCTCAAATAATCTCAATACGAGTAAGTCACCACTTTCATGGGGCTCAGCTCAAATAATCTCAATACGAGTAAGTCACCACTTTCATGGGGCTCAGCTCAAATAATCTCAATACGAGTAAGTCACCACTTTCATGGGGCTCAGCTCAAATAATCTCAATACGAGTAAGTCACCACTTTCATGGGGCTCAGCTCAAATAATCTCAATACGAGTAAGTCACCACTTTCATGGGGCTCAGCTCAAATAATCTCAATACGAGTAAGTCACCACTTTCATGGGGCTCAGCTCAAATAATCTCAATACGAGTAAGTCACCACTTTCATGGGGCTCAGCTCAAATAATCTCAATACGAGTAAGTCACCACTTTCATGGGGCTCAGCTCAAATAATCTCAATACGAGTAAGTCACCACTTTCATGGGGCTCAGCTCAAATAATCTCAATACGAGTAAGTCACCACTTTCATGGGGCTCAGCTCAAATAATCTCAATACGAGTAAGTCACCACTTTCATGGGGCTCAGCTCAAATAATCTCAATACGAGTAAGTCACCACTTTCATGGGGCTCAGCTCAAATAATCTCAATACGAGTAAGTCACCACTTTCATGGGGCTCAGCTCAAATAATCTCAATACGAGTAAGTCACCACTTTCATGGGGCTCAGCTCAAAGTAATCTCAATACGAGTAAGTCACCACTTTCATGGGGCTCAGCTCAAGTAATCTCAATACGAGTAAGTCACCACTTTCATGGGGCTCAGCTCAAATAATCTCAATACGAGTAAGTCACCACTTTCATGGGGCTCAGCTCAAATAATCTCAATACGAGTAAGTCACCACTTTCATGGGGCTCAGCTCAAATAATCTCAATACGAGTAAGTCACCACTTTCATGGGGCTCAGCTCAAATAATCTCAATACGAGTAAGTCACCACTTTCATGGGGCTCAGCTCAAATAATCTCAATACGAGTAAGTCACCACTTTCATGGGGCTCAGCTCAAATAATCTCAATACGAGTAAGTCACCACTTTCATGGGGCTCAGCTCAAATAATCTCAATACGAGTAAGTCACCACTTTCATGGGGCTCAGCTCAAATAATCTCAATACGAGTAAGTCACCACTTTCATGGGGCTCAGCTCAAATAATCTCAATACGAGTAAGTCACCACTTTCATGGGGCTCAGCTCAAGTAATCTCAATACGAGTAAGTCACCACTTTCATGGGGCTCAGCTCAAAGTAATCTCATACGAGTAAGTCACCACTTTCATGGGGCTCAGCTCAAGTAATCTCAATACGAGTAAGTCACCACTTTCATGGGGCTCAGCTCAAGTAATCTCCATACGAGTAAGTCACCACTTTCATGGGGCTCAGCTCAAATAATCTCAATACGAGTAAGTCACCACTTTCATGGGGCTCAGCTCAAATAATCTCAATACGAGTAAGTCACCACTTTCATGGGGCTCAGCTCAAATAATCTCAATACGAGTAAGTCACCACTTTCATGGGGCTCAGCTCAAATAATCTCAATACGAGTAAGTCACCACTTTCATGGGGCTCAGCTCAAATAATCTCAATACGAGTAAGTCACCACTTTCATGGGGCTCAGCTCAAATAATCTCAATACGAGTAAGTCACCACTTTCATGGGGCTCAGCTCAAATAATCTCAATACGAGTAAGTCACCACTTTCATGGGGCTCAGCTCAAATAATCTCAATACGAGTAAGTCACCACTTTCATGGGGCTCAGCTCAAATAATCTCAATACGAGTAAGTCACCACTTTCATGGGGCTCAGCTCAAATAATCTCAATACGAGTAAGTCACCACTTTCATGGGGCTCAGCTCAAATAATCTCAATACGAGTAAGTCACCACTTTCATGGGGCTCAGCTCAAATAATCTCAATACGAGTAAGTCACCACTTTCATGGGGCTCAGCTCAAATAATCTCAAAAATGTCATTCTAGTCAGGTAAGGTGCTCCTTCTCTTGTAAGGTGCTCCTTCTCTTGTAAGGTGCTCCTTCTCTTGTAAGTTGCTCCTTCTCTTGTAAGTTGATTCTAAAAATACTTCCATTAATATTTTTAAAATATTGAGATCCATTATGCCAAACAACACACCAAAAAACTCAAACTCTATCTTAGCCACCCGATCAAAGAGCTAAAGACAAGATGAACTAAAGTTATTAGTTGGAAAAGTGGTGGAGACTTTTGGGGCCATTCTTAAAATCCTTTGCGAGAAATTTGTCACTTCTAGATTAATTAGCAACAATGTTGTAGTATATCCTAAATTAAAAATTTCGATTTGAAACTGTTGCGCAATGTGTAAACTAATAGGGATAAAGTATCTTTCTACCTGGGACATATACCAAGACCAAGAGTTTAAGAAGATGAATTTATGAAATTTTATTTGTAATGTAAAGTATGATAAAGAAAAAGATACGTGTATTAGTCAATATTGTAATTTACTAACTCATCTTTATTTGTAAAAAAAATTATAATATGTTAGTTTAAGTGGATGTACCAGATGAGGTAAGATTATAGGTAGAGTTTCTATAACGGGTTACTGCAAGACTTTTGGCTAAAAAGTAAGACTTCCGAAAAATTACCTTATTCCAAAATAAATCGTTCAATCTCATATATACATTTGCGCATGGTTAAAATAAATTTCAGGAATAAACTGTGACACACTTGTCAAATTAAATAAATACAAAGTAAAACGTTATATATAAGTTTTTAACGGAATTTAGTTACATATTTATATATATTATACAGTGCTTTTTTTTAGGTACCGCAACTCATATTTAAATCCGTTTTGCATAAAGAAATTATACTGAAATTAGTGTAGTACACGGTAAATTTTAGAATATATCAAAGAAACAAAATTACAAGGTATAAACTGTTAAGTTTTATTAAATCTGTAAGCCACTTTACTAAAAAGACAACATGTGAGGTCTTATAGCAAGTTCCACAGTTTTCGCATGTTTCCTCCGTCCGACAAATCGTCTCGATTTCTTGTCCTGCTTTGACTGTCTACGGCTAAAATCCTTCCTCCAAGTAACCACGATTCAGCGTATTTTGAAGGATCGAAAAATGTGAGAGGTGGCAGCGGACCCACCAATCTAGTGAATAAAAGTGACGAAACTGTTTTTGTCATCAGAGAAGTTCTTGTAGGCAGTGGCGTCACTAGGGGGTGCGGTGGGGGGCGGGCCGCCCCGGGTGACACCATTAGGGGGGGGTGACACCAAAATGTAAAATTCTATATGTTCCCGTTATTTTGGCACAGGAAAACTCGGAGGAGTTCTATGGGTTAAGTCGTGAGGGGGTGACACCATGAGCTACCGCCCCGGGTGACACCAACCCTAGTGACGCCTCTGTTTGTAGGGGTGATTATAAGATTCATCTGCGAAAATCCTCTCTGGCACTCACTAGAAGAAATAGGAATAGTATGTATGTGGCACGAATCAACGGAAGTGGTGTGTCTGGATATGTCTTTTCCATAAGGTATTTCACGAAATCCACGAATCATTAATATATAGAAGTAAAAAAGAAATATACAGTACATACATGTATTTCAAACATTCTGGTACACACACACAAATACATGCATACGGCAATTCCTAAGACTAAGAGGGTCAATCCTACTTTGCAGATTTTCATCTATCGCAAAGTGTGTGTGTGGGGGGGGTGGGGGTGGGGTCCGGTCCCCAATAACCTCAATAAACGAGGGATCAGTGTACAGCCCACAACTTAGAACCATAAATGCAACTTAACATAAAACTGAACTGAACAAATATAGTCTGAACTTCCACATTTTGAGACATTTCGATACAGTTTATATTTTAACCTTAGCCCAAAAAAGTAGAATATATTTTTTCTGTGTTGAAATATTGCGTTTTGAATTATGGGGCTTGGGTTGTTCTGTATCATGTAACTGGTTGCCATCTATTGGTGAGACCTTCTGATCTCGGTTAATTTTCTTTATTCTACTTTTAAAATATTTGTTCCGATCTGTAGTTGTGCTATTTTGTCGAGCGCTTTTATTATGATTATATATATATATATATATATATATATATATATATATATATATATATATATATATATATATATATAATATATATATATATTTACCATTTATATATTTATTTTAGTGCTGTGGAAATAAGTTTTAAAAAAACTCGTGTGCAAAGTTACACAACCATTTTTTGTGCAATATTTTACAAAATTTGTTGCGCGGTGATTCTTAACTCCTGCGTGGCGTTGGTCAAATATCTGCACAGCCGCGCTGCTTAAAGGGAACATTGCCACTATGGTTTTAACACTTCGTTTACATTTGACCTGCATACCAAACATCCACTACAGTATCGGAAACTTCAGCTGAGACAATCTAAAGCTATGTGAACGTTTGTTCGGCTCGGCTGGTTTTATTACCACGTTTTTTATTACCACGTTTTTATTAACTCACTTTCGTTCATGTTTGTCCACAATTTTTCAAATCTTCCAACGTAAAATTAAACCACTTCTGATGGTCCTAGATATCTCACAATTTAACCACAGATAGATCTTGGATGACAAAGCATTGTATCAAAATTTCAGATCGATCGAATGTACCATTATTAAATTATTGAACTTTTTATCTAAATATAAGCATATGTATTATCCGTCTGCTCTAGTTTACATTACATTCACGTGCCGAGTTCACACCAACCCCGACCACATCAACCATGTTTAACATCAAGGGGAGATCAGTCATTTCCAGTCTGTAAATATTTGTCGGGCAATGCGTATTATATTTGAACATAATCATTACTTCAAAACTCACCATAGCATACACTTAGACTAAAATGAATAAAATAAATAGAAGTAAAAAAAAAGATTTTTAAAAACCACGTTTTCATAAGCTGACTAAAAAGAAGAAAACAAATTTTAAAATAAGTACTATGATATAATATGACTAAAAAGGTGGGCGGGCGCTTTTTATGCATTTGCCTAAAATGATTAGGGTTTACAAATGACGAGTAAGAAAATGAGTGAATAGAATTAGTTAAGCCTGAGAAGCGCCCGCCCCACGTTTTTAGTCATATTACATCATAGTCCTTAATTTAAATTTAAAATTTTAAAAATTTATTTTCTTCTTTTTAGTCCGCTTATAAAAACGTGGTTTTTTAAAATCTTTTTTTTACTTCTATTACCATGTTTTTATTAACTCACTTTCGTTCATGTTTGTTTGTCTGTTCACAATTTTTCAAATCAGCCAACGTAAAATTGAACCAATTCTGATGGTCCCAGAGATCTCACAATTTTACCACAGATAGATCTTGGATGGCAATGCATTGTATCAAAATTTAAGATCGATCGAATGTACCGTTATTAAATTATTGACCTTTTAGTTTATCTATATATAAGCATATGTATTATCCATCTGCTCTTGTTTACATTTCATTGACGTGCCGAGTTCACGCCTACCCCTACCAAATCAACAATGTTTAACATCAAGGGGAGATCAGTCATTTCCAGTCTTTATATGTTTGTTGGGCAATGCGTATTATATTTGAACATAATCAATACTTCAAAACATTTCATAGCATACACTTAGACTAAAAAGAATAAAATAAATAGAAGTATTAAAATCCACGTTTTTATAAGCGGACTTAAAGGAAGAATTTTTTCCCCCAAAGAATTGTGAAGGAAAAATCTTTTTCTGGATAAAAATTTCAAACTTATATGCTCAAGTACTATGATATAAATATGACTAAAAACGTGGGCGGGCGCTTTTTAGGCGTTTGGCTAAAATGATTAGGGTTTACAAATGACGAGTAAGAAAATGAGTGAATTGAATTAGTTAAGCCTGAGAAGCGCCCGCCCCATGTTTTTAGTCATATCACATCATAGTACTTGAGCATATAAGTTTGAAATTTTTATCAATCCAGAAAAAGATTTTTCCTACACAATTCTGTGAAAAAAATATATTTTCTTCTTTTTAGTCCGCTTATAAAAACGTGGTTTTTGAAAATCTTTTTTTTTACTTCTAATTTTTATATTAACTTGCTTTCATTCCTGTTTGTCTGTTGCAAAATTTCAAATTTTCCAACGTAAAATTAAACCACTTCTGATCAGTGGCGTATCAACGGGTTGGCATCGGGGCAGTTGACAAGGGCGCCAGCTCAAAAGGGCGCCACTAAATCTCTAATTTTTAAATTATAAATTATTTTAAATAAATACAGTCGGACCTCTCTAAGTCGAACTCAAAAGGACCCGAAAAAAATCGACTTACGGAGTTTTTGAGTTAAGGAAAATGGTGTAATATGTGCCAATTAATCATGGACAGTGTAGATATTGAGGGGTGGGGTGGGGGAACAGCCATACCGGCTAGTAGGGTTGACAGGAAAGGGAGGCGGTGTCTTTGTTTCATATAAAAGGAAGCCAACTTGCTTTGACATGCCGACACATGCCCGTGCGAAGAGACACCTTCCCTCCCCTCCCCCCACTTTACTCCCTCCACAGTAGGGAGTGGGAGTAATATTTTTCTTTTTAAAAGGAGTCACAGCATGCAGCAAAGGGACGCGAATTAGTTACCACTTACCACTCCTTTTTCTTGTCTTTGTCATTTTTTGTACTTGCAAGTGTCGCTTAATCCCTCGTGGAATGCACTAAGATACGATTTTACGTCCATTTACGTGGCTCTACGGAACACGTTTTCTGAAATTTCACTCCATAATAATAACCCAAACGCCTTGAAAAATTCGACATAGAGAGGTTCAAAGCCAAAAATCTTGGAGTTAAGGAGCTCTAAAATATTTAAGTCTTATGGAATTTGGCAGGGACCTAACAATTAATTCGGTATAGGGAGGTTTTCGACTTAGGGAAGTTCGACTTAGCGAGGTCCAACTGTATTTCACTTTTATCCTTGGTAACAAAAAAATGAATAACTAATTATATTTAAATATATTTCATTTAAACCATTATAATATTTTTATTATGGTTGTTGCCTTTGCGTGGCTTCTTATCATACAAATGTCAATATGATTTTACAGTCTTTCTTTTAAAAAGAAAAATCTTACTATCCCCATCTCCCTTTCGACGAAGTGAAGTTGGGGAGGGGAGGTGTCTCCTCTCACAAGCTTGTGTCGGTATGTCAAAGCAAGTTGGCTCCTTTCATATGAAATATCACAGCACCTCTTTCCTGTCAAGCCTACTAGCCACTATGGCTGTCGCCCACCCACCCCCCTTCTCAATATCAACATTGTCCTTGATTAATCGGAGCCTATTATGTCAGGTTTCCTAACTCGAAAACTCTGTAAGCCGAATTTTTCCCCCTTGAGTTGGACTTAGAGAGGTCCGACTGTATTAGCAACACGCCAATACGCCAGCTAACTGAAGTGCTGAGCTGTAGTCGGTGGAGTGTTACTTAAATTTACTTTTAATTGTGAGTTTCTATCGTTATGCATGAGATAATGAGTATGACACATTGACACTATTGTTTTTATTTATAATACATGTTACTTCAAGTTTTCTGTATTCTTTATTCACGCAACAATATCCCGTATTCTCCACCAATTTATTTGGTATTATTTAGTAAATAATTAACTGCAAATTAGTATTGTTCCTGTCTTATGCATTTGTATTAATACGTTGTGTGACTGTCACTGTCAGACCACGTAATTAATGTCATAAATAAAATAAGAGAAATACAATCATTTTTCTAACAAATGAAAAATCGCAAAGCGGAAACTTTGTCAATTTATCAAGGGCGCCAAAAACAAATTACCCAAGGGCGCCAAAAACCTAGTTAAGCCTCTGCTTCTGATGGTCCTTGAGATCTCAAAATTTTACCACAGATAGATCTTGGATGACAATGCATTATTTCAAAATTTCAGATAGATCGAATATACCGTAATTAAATTAATGCATTTTTAAAGTTTATCTCTATATGGCATCTTTACCCGTCTGCTATTGTTCACATCCAACGTGATCCACGTGCCACCGGAGTTCACCACAGCCATCCATGACCACATCCCCGTGTTTAACAGCAAGGGAGTTCAGTCACTTTCATTCTGTAAATATTTGTCGCGCGATGCTTATTATATTGAACATTATCAATACTTCAATAATCAATAATGCGTATTATATTGAACATAATCAATATTACCACGTTTTTATTACCTTGCTTCCGTTCCTGTTTGTCTGTCCGCAAAATTTCAAATTTTCCAACGTAAAATTAAACCACTTCGGTCCTAGAGATCTCAAAATTTTACCACAGATAGATCTTGGGTGACTATGCATGATTCAATTATCGTCAATATAAACGTTATAGTATAGTTATATTAGCCACAATACATTAAATAAAAAAAGTAATTTAAACAATATAATTTGCAATTGTCACGCAAGTAGTGTCTGTCAGTCCTGATGCTACTAATTTTAGAAGGCAGGGAAAACCAAATTACTGCACCAAAGCATCAAAAGGTGTGCAAATTAAATATGCGCTAAAAAATATTATATGACATCATTGTTTTCGCTCATATTTTAATTTTGGAAAAGGGATCAATGTAAAAAGAGGATTTGATGATGGTTAATTATAAAATAAAAAAAGAAAAGGGGCGCCGTAGGCGCCCTGCAACCCCTATTATAAAATACTTTGTGTACATTTCAGAAAGTTTAATAGTTAGTATTTATCAAACAAGGACAAGTTATTTGGGCTTTTGAAAAAAGTGCATTTTTTATAAAATAAATAGATTTCAGCTGAAAACTTCCGTCATTTTTTACGGGTGTACGCTAGTATTAATATAAAAATTAATAAAGAAATAAAATTTTCGATATACTATACTCTATGATTTTACACTTAGACTAAAAAGAATAAAATAAATAGAGGTAAAAAATATTTTTTTAAAAACCATTTTTTTATAAGTGGACTAAAAAAGAAGAAAATAAGTACTTTCATTTAATATGACTAAAAACGTGGGGCGGGCGCTTATGAGGTTTTACATATGCAGTTTACTCATTCTCTCACTTATAGATCTTTCTTTTGCCTTCCAAACTACCAATTTTTAATTTTTATACCAAACACCCGCCCAAACGTTTTTAGTCATATTAAATCAAAGTACTTGAACTTATAAGTTTTAAACTATTTTCTTCTTTTTAGTCCACTTATAAAAACGTGTTTTTTAAAAATGTTTTTTTTTACCTCTGTTTATTGTCAATTAGACCCGCTTATCACTTTAACCAAATAATGGCAATACACTTGTCTGTTTGCGTTGTTGGTTAAAAGATGTCATATAAAGAAGGCATTCCAGTGTTATTTCGATTTTCGAAAAGTATTTTAATAAATGTTACCTATGACACCATCAATTAAAATTTTTGGCTTTAATTGAAATTAACGATTAATTAATCGTTAATTTTTCAAAAGTTACGGTTTAAATTTAAATTAATTATTAGCCTATCAACCCGAAATTTTATTTAATTTTGTATTTTTGTCGGGGTGCCCATTTCCTTATATTTTACGAACTATTTAAAGTCAATTATGAAACTATTACTGAAATCTTAGAAGAAGAACTATTTAGTGAAAGTGGCAAGGTGCAAATGCCCCAAGTGACACTTTGTTAGAGGTGGCTAATTCCTTTGCGATTACTATTGGTGCATCGAGATTTTGAAAACTTTTAAGGAGGCTAGGCAATTAGGAAAATGATTCTTCCGTCTGTAAACTAATGAAAGAAATTGATTTTTAAAAAAATTTTGATAGCTCGTTCAACTTCTAAAGCATCCCTATTAACTTTTTGAAGTTATTGTGCTTTTAATGTCAAATATTTTGTTGTCTAAGGTAAGGTGACCAATCGTCCTCCTTTAGGGAGGACAGTCCTCCTTTTGTAGATTCTGTCCTCCCTCGATAAGTGTCCTCCTTTCTGTCCTCCTTTTCGATATTTTAAAACTAATCTGTTAATCTCTGAATTCAATTCTTATATTATGAATATCGGAGATATTAATGTATTTTGTACATAATCAGGGCATCTATTTTCCAAAAAACGATTCAAAAGATTGAAGGTGAACATATTTCAGCTTCAGAAGTTAGTCTTATTTTGAACGATTTTGTCCTTCAATATAAATCACGATTTGAAGAAAAATTTATTCCTTTAATAATAAAAAGAAAATTGTCAAACTTAGAGGAATCAAATCCGGGCATAACGGAAAAGTTTACCAAAGAAGTGCAGAATTTTTATCAAACATGTTTCCAATATGTCGAAGAATGGTCTGAAACAAATATCACAGGAAATAACAGTTTTCAATGGTGTTTTTTGACTTCATCGAAAGTAAATTGGATAGATATTGAAAACTGTGTTGAGTTTTTATCGAAAGAAATGCCTGATATTAAAATCGATGACAATTGTCTGTTTGAAGAAATTAGAAGACTGAATATATATTTAAATTCTGATAAATTAGAACAATGGGAAAATCAGCATGTTGAAATTGATAAAAGATGGGTGGAAATATTTAACCATTTCAAAAATGAACACATTCCATTTGAAAATTTAGTTATTCTTGTTGAATTTACGTTGTGCTGCCCTGGAACTAATGCAGCAGTTGAAAGAGTTTTTTTCAATTGGCAATGATTTTTGGACTAGTGAGAAATCAAGATTGAATGTTGATACTTTAGCTGCAGCACTTACCGTAAAATTCAACATGAAGGATATTTCTTGCTCCGACATTTCCAATATATTGTTAGAAAATGATACATTGACAAAAAATATTCACTCAATGGAAAAATACTCGTGTAATTAAATAATTTAAAAAATGTAAGCATAATTAGTGTATTTTTGTTTGAATTAATAAAATGTTTTATTTATTTACGTTGTACTTTTTTCTTAATTTTTTTTGTCCTCCTTTTCATTGTAAAAAAAATGGTCACCTTATCTAAGGGGCCGTCCATAAATGACGTCACGCGATTTTGGACGATTTTTTACACCCTCCCCCCTCGTCACGCGTCGTCACAAAAAGTTAGACTCTAAAAATACGTCACAAAGCTTTGACCCCCCTCCCTTTAAAAATTTTTTTTTAAACAACAACTAATTTTCTATTTGAAAATAAGTATGTTTCAAATCACTTTTACTGTCATATAGATCTAAGTATTTATAATTTATTTAGTGAAGGTCTACATAAACATTGTAATATCGTAACCCGCGTGAAGCATTTTTTTAAAAAACTTTTAACCGGCCTTCAGAAAACGAACTTTATTAATATCCTTAGATTATATTTTATTTTAATACATACGAATTAAACATTGACTATTAATCATCACGGTTAACGTCTTTGTTTTAACAAAAAAATATTTAAAAATAATATTGTTAAAATGTATTTTTTTAATCCCTCAATTGACTGACGTAAGAAAGAGATCGGCGAACAGGGGTAAATAACCTCATCTGGGGTCAAAAGGGAATTCTTGTGGGTAATACAGACTCATTTGGGACATATAACATCCACTACAATCCACTAGATATATTAAAATACGTCATGTGTACGTGTACGCTTGGAACATATGCCCATCATTGAACCGGTTCCTTCCAGAAAATGCATTTTTTAAAATTTGACAACTATGTAGATTTCTTACCTACATAATACATACTATACGAATACACGTAAATCCAACATACTTTCATTTATATTGACACGAGTGACAATAATCCACATGACTTGACTGTAAAGTCAATAAATACTTGACTAATTTTAAATGGGCTCATTTATCATTATATCTAGAATGCCCAGAGGCGTTTGACCAAAAACCAATCGAACAATTATATCAGAAACGTTTATAACTCTATCAATAGATCCCCCCCACCCTTTTAAAGAAGAAGTATATTCTATGTTGTTTTGACTTAAAATACCTACACATGATCCTATTCAGATCATTTTTAGACACTTGTCATGCTTGTAAAACACACCAGTAGCATTTTAGGGGGGGGGGCTAACGACTCTCCCCTAAATCCCCGAGTCATGTGAGCAGGACCTAGAGTCCGGGGTTGGGGGGGGGGTGTAACGCACACATAAACTTGTATATTTTGGGGTAACAGGCAAAAATGTTCGCCGACTCCTGCCGTAACGGAGCTGCGGTTACATCACAAATGCTTTGAGGTCAACATCAGACGACGCAATTTCATATGTTATCATAAGGGTTCTCAAACTTAAGGATTATATTTAGATTTAATTTTCGTGTCTTGATGGCTTACGCCAACCAGCGTCTGATGGCCTACCGACTGGCACATTGAGAAGCACTGATAAAAAAATAAATGAATAAAATTTATAAAAAGTCATTAAATAAATTTTAAGGGACCAAATATTTCAGTGGAAGTTTTATTTAAAGTTACCCTTTTGATGTGACGTCACATTTCTTCAACCCCCTCCCTCCCCCTCGTCACGCATCGTCACAAAAGTGTGACCCCCCTCCCCCCTAGGTGCGTGATGTCATTTATGGACGGCCCCTAAGCACACCGAATGAATCAAAGTTTTATTCGTTTGCAGGATTTAGCAACTAAAAATTTTGTAATTTGGAAGGAATTAGAAACAAGACTTTTAAAAAAGAAAGATTGTTGAAATAAAGAAGATATGTAATATGTTGTGGCAAAAGCAAATAAATGGTGGCAAGAAGTTCTTTTAAGAATGTTTAACATTAAATTCCTCCCAAAACTCAATTTAGCTTTTTGCGGTCACATAAGGACAATAATAGTGCAAACATATACACCATTTTACTGATCATGAATAATCGACTTATTCCATTATAGTTGAAAGCACCCCTAGATATATCACCCAAGGATCAAACAAGTCACGTTGTGTAATGTGTGAAAATTGAAAATAAAAAATTAAATTTTTTTGAACATTGCAAAGATTCTATTGTAAAAAATGTAAATGCTTACGTTACGTCATTTCTGATATTATTTTAGGAAAGCTTAGAGTTTATGGTTTTAATAAAATAGGCAGCACAGGTCAAACGTATGAAAATCCTGCTGTCATCATAGCTGGAAAGCATACAGGAGTTTAACCAAGACACAACGAAATACATCTTAATTTTGATTTTGTACCTTGCTCAAACGATTTATTAAACCTTTTTTGTTTACAAGATGCTTCAACTAAAACGAACTCTGCAAAGAATTTTAATTTTAGAACAAGACAGGAACGCACTTCAATTTTCATTTCTTTCTAACTTAACAATTTATTATTTTCTTAGCCTTATTTAACTTATTTCGTTTAAAAAACAAATTTAAAAAATTATAAAGAAAAAAAACACTGTAACATCATATTATACGTATATCGGAAAAGTGGTGGTAAACTTGGCATCTGCCCCCGGAAAGAAGAGACCCACGCAACCCTGTTTCGTTGTAAGCCTCGTGGTCGGCGCCCCTAAACATTGGCGCTCGGATACATTTTTAATAACTACGCCACTTGGCCCGCTGCAGTGGCGTAGCTAGGGGGCGGTCCGCCCCGGGCGGCACTCATTTAGGGGCGGCATTTGTGGGCATTTAAAAAGTACAACCAATACCGATAACCGCCCTTTTTCTTTTGAAGGGAGAAAACCAAGGTGAAACAAAAATATTCGTAATTTCGAGTCTTACTTAACGGATTCGCAGAAATTTTTTTTGATTACATAGTGGATAGAATTATTATAGCTAACGCAAAACCGTTCAAAAATTTTTAATCGCTCAAAAAACGTATCCATTTGTTTGGAAAACTAAGCGGTATAAGTCACAGATGACGCTTTTATAAGAAAACTACCCAAAAAACACAAAACGACTGGGCCGAATAATGTGTGCTATTAAAATCACCTCGACAGTTTTGTGGAATTTCGACTTCGCAGAATGATGCGCGAACGAGTACTTACATGGCATGGTGACTCAAATATTGTGTTTAAATTGCAAGTAGTAATTTATATTACCGTTTCAGTTTTCAGTAAATTATTGTAAGGTAAATTATTAAAAATTAAATTTATTTTGTTTTTATTGCATTTAAGTAGCACTTCTAATTGGTGTTTTTCATTAAAATACGGTTATTCATTTAAGCATGTTACTCATTTCCAATTAAAGTAATAGTAATGTGTAAATAATTTAAATTTATCTATTTTATGGAAAATTATTAAGATTTATAACAAGAATATGTAAATATGTAAATATTCAAATTTCTCTGTTAATAAACACCACAATAGGCATAATAATTTCGAAAAAGACATATTTTGAACTTTCAAGCGACTTGGAAAAATTGACATGTGAAGAAGTAGCCTAACTAGTAAAACGAGATCAGATGCTGGAATTTTACTCAATTCACTGCAATCTTTTTATTTTCTATGTCATCTCAATTTATGGAAACCCGTTATTTTTTAAAATTAATGCAAAGCCATTGCATGGAACAAAGAGAGGTGTGCTAATACAAAATGCTGTCATATCAGCCAAACAATTTGTGAAGAGATGGATATATCAACTGAACGCCTAGCTAGAAGGAGAAAAATATGAGTAAGGGAAAATTCAGAAGACGTGGTTCTATCTTTAAAACAAGAAGTACAACGAGAATATATATTCAACTTTTACAGCCTTTGCATGACCTCCTCACTCTGTGCTGGGAACAGGGGCAGATACCACAGGAGTTAAAAGATGCCAACATCGTTACACTGTATAAAAATAAAGGAGACAAGAGTGACTGCAACAACTATCGTGGAATCTCTCTCCTCAGTATAGTTGGAAAGGCCTTCGCCCGAGTTGCATTGACACGCCTGCAGACCCTAGCATCGCGTGTACTCCCAGAATCGCAGTGCGGCTTTCGAGCCGGAAGATCAACCATAGACATGATCTTCTCTCTGCGCCAGCTGCAGGAGAAATGCAGGGAGCAACATATGCCTCTATACATCGCGTTCGTCGACCTAACTAAAGCTTTTGATCTTGTCAGCAGAAGCGGCCTTTTCCAGATCTTAGTAATAAAAACAACCCGTAAAAAACCAAGTTTTTGACTATAAATCCTTTATGTACGAGAAGTAACTAAAAGAATGTTCATTATAATACGCAGCGCCAGACCATCCAGAAATACAAAATTGCAGTTGAGTCGTAAAACATGTTTAATATAATGCGCACCGATCAGAAATATGTTTATAAAAAGAGCTGTCAATAAAATACGCACCTTGTTGCGCGACAGAAAGGTTGTTCAATATAATACGCACCGCGACGCTCTATCTCAAAAAATAGCATGATACATAGGATTAAAAAAAATAATCTAAAAAATCAATAATTTAATTACGGTACATGCGATCGATCTGAAATTTTGATACATTGTTTTTATCATCGGTACGAAACTGCCTGCAAAATTTCAGCTCGCTATCTTGCGAGCAAGTGGGTTAAAAATCGATCAAAAGTTTTGGCGACAAGCAAGCAAGCAAGCAAGCAAGCAAGGTCGGTCGGTCGGCCGCAGACACCACGAGTTAATATAAAGGATTTAAAAAAATAGGCTGCCCTACACATCTGCTTAACATCATCAAGCAATTCCACGAAAACATGCAGGGCACAGTGTGCTATAACGGTGCCACCTCTGAGGCTTTCCCAGTAAGTAGTGGAGTAAAGCAAGGCTGCGTGTTGGCACCTACTCTATTCGCAATATTCTTTTCCATCTTACCCCAGTATGCCTTCAAGAACAACAGCGAGGGGATATACATACACACCAGAGCTGACGGGAGATTATTCAATATTGCCCGACTTAAAGCCAAGACCAAAATAAGGAAGATTTTGCTGCGCGAGCTCTTATTTGCAGACGATGCCGCCTTAATATCCCACACAGCAGACGGGCTGCAGAACCTTGTATCCAGCTTCTCCGCTGCCTGCAAAGCGTTTGGCCTGACCATAAGTATAAAGAAAACCAACATTATGGCACAGGATGCTGCCTCTCTCCCGACTATCACCATTGACGACTGCAACCTGGATGCTGTTGACAGTTTTACTTATCTGGGAACAAACATCTCGAGCACCCTTTCACTGGAAGATGAGATAAGTAGTAGGATAGGGAAGGCAGCAACTGTTATGGCTAGACTGTACAAAAGAGTCTGGTCCAATGTCAAACTCACAGCAAGGACTAAGCTGCAGGTATACCAGGCCTGCGTACTGAGCACACTCCTCTATGGATGCGAGTCTTGGACCACCTACACCAGGCATGAAAGAAGGCTCAATAGCTTCCACCTCAGATGCCTGCGCCGCATCCTAGACATCAAATGGCAAGAGAAAGTACCCAACACAGAGGTCCTGGCTCAAGCAAGCATGAGTAGTATTGCAGCAATATTAAGCCAAAGACGCCTCCGCTGGCTTGGACACGTCAAGAGGATGCAAAGTGGTCGCATACCCAAGGATGTGCTTTACAGCGAGCTGGCGACAGGGAAAAGGTCGGTTGGTCGGCCATGTCTCAGATACGTGGACATATGCCAGAGAGACATGAAAGTAGCCAACATTGATATACAAAACTGGGAAAACCTGGCAGAGGATAGGTCCATGTGGCGGGCTATAGTGAAAGAAGGATCACTAAGAGCAGAGGAGCAAACTAGGGCAGAAGCAGTCGGGAAAAGAGCGAGGAGAAAGGCCAGGCAACACTGCCCCACTGCTTTCGTGTGTGTGTGTCATGCAGAAGAGACTGCCACTCAAGGATTGGTCTCATCAGCCACACCAAGAGCTGCAAATAATAAAGATAAATCTATCGTCTTTCGTAGACGGACAACGAGAAATGTTTTTATCCATGGATGGACTTATAAAAGAAAAGAAAATAACGCTTTGATGAGTTGCATTTCCTTGCAAGAAAATATTCGTATATAATACCATGTAACCTACTAAATGAAGCATTTGAACATCAAATAAATTACTTTATTGACATTGACAGTTCAATATAGAAAGAAAAAGGATCCAGGTTTTTATGGCTGTACCTACACTACAAGAAGAGGCATTATGTTAGAAAAACGGGAGAAAAGGCACATTTGATCGATTAAAATGTATTCAACAGTATAGATTTGAAAATTCTGTACCCAACATTGTTATTTTGCTATGAATTTTTTCAACTATTGCTATCAGTGTCGCTAGTTGTGAAAGGAGCTTCTCCAAACTGAAGTTGATAAAAAATTATCTTCGTTCCACAATGAGCAATTAAAGACAACAAAATCTTGCAATACTGTCCTTAGAACAAGATATTACAAATAATTTTAATTTTGATAGCGAAATACACGATTTTTCTATTATGAAAGTTAGGAAAGTAAATATATAAATATGTTAACATACAAATGTACAGAGGCGTAACTGGGTTTTTGACGCCCTTGGCTAATTTATTTTTGGCGCCTTTTATTTAAATAAAAATTAAAAAATTAGAGATTTAGCGGCGCCCTTTTGAACTGGCGCAGGCCGGCGCCCTTGGCAACTGCCCGAATGTCAAGCCGTTGTTACGCCACTGCTAATGTATACAATTTCTTTGTTTGTAAAAAAAAATAATTATGTAGTTATAAATACAACATATAAGAATAGTAATAGAAATTGGTAATGTTTTTGTGTTTGTTTTTTTTTGGGGGGGGGGTGTAAATTTGGAATATGTTTTGTCTCATGGGGGGAGGGGGGGCTGCGAGCTCAGTAACTCCTCTTGTGGCCTTAAAAAAAGTATCTTGTATTTCTATAAATGTGTATTTATAGGTATATAATCTTATGCGGCCTCTTTTATTACTGCTTACATAAATATGGCATGCAATTGTAAACATGTCCCCCTCCCCCTTTTACTTCGTTTCAATTACAATTATTTATTCATGTTCATTAATTTTTAAAAACCATAATATAATCGACTGTGGCCGTCCATAAATGAAGCACGCTATTTTAGCTGATTTCCCCTCCTCTCCCCTCGTCACACGTCGTCACAAAAACTTAGCCTCCTTCTTCAATAAGACGTCACAAAACCGTATTTTCTGTTTGAAAATGAATATGTTTCAAATTAAATTTTTGCCATTTAAGTATTTTTTTAGTGTAAGGCTGCATTCTAATATCGTAACACGCGTTTTACATAAACGTCATTAAATAAAGTGTCAGTAATCAAATATTTAGTGGAAATTTATTTAAAGTTGCGCGTTTTGACATGACGTCCAATTTCTTAAACACCTCCCCCCACGGCTTTGTGGGTTCCACGCATAACCCAGCCGCCTAACTACATGTAGTGTACCCATTCGGAGCGGGGTGACCCAGGGACGCCCTAGGCCCCGGGAACAAGCCCTTGCCTTCATACGGATTCGAACCCGTGACCATCGGTACGACAGTCCAGTGCGCTGCCACTCGACCACCGCGTCCCTATGTAGCCCAGTAAATGTCATACGCCAAAAAGCTATCTGAATTTCTGTTACGTAAGAATGAAAGTAGGTAAAGCCAACGATTTTAAAATCCCTTATATTAACTTCGCGCCCGTCTCTGTCTGTCTGTCGTCATCTCATCATCTCATGGGCGGGCGGGCGGAAAAACAAAAGTCGAAAATGACCCACTTCCAGTGATCCGATCGAGCTGAAATTTGGCACACGGACCTGTCTCACCTAACAATGCATCGTATTAAAATTTCAGAGCGATCGATATTACCGTAATTAAATTAATCCATTTTTAGTTTTTTCCTTATATAACGTATGTAATTCAAATTCACGGTTTGTTATTGTTTTTTTCCCACGTGAAAGTTTGAGTTGACGCTTTGAGGCGACCCATCGAAGAACGTGGGTGCTTTTGTTTACATTTTACGTGTCGCGCTGAGCTCGGTCAAGCAAATCGGTGACCAGACTTTTCCCCTCTCCCCCTCCCCGCCCCAGGGTTATGAAGCAAAGTTGAGTTAAGACAGATTCAGTCTGTTTGTTTGTCGTGTTTGAAAATAATCAATACTGTTAGTTATGTCTCATATATAAGGGATTTTTAGTCAAAAACTTTGTTTTTACGGGTTTGTTTTATTAAATCCCTTATATTAACTTCGCGCCCGTCTCTGTCTGTCTGTCGTCATCTCATCATCTCATGGGCGGGCGGGCGGAAAAACAAAAGTCGAAAATGACCCACTTCCCGTGATTCGATCGAGCTGAAATTTGGCACACTGACCCGTCTGACCTAACAATGCATCGTATCAAAATTTCAGATCGATCGAACGTATCGTAATTAAATTAATGCATTTTTAGTTTATCCTTATATGAGGTATGTAATTCAAATTCATGTTTGTTATTGTTTTTTTCCCCACGTGAAAGTTTGAGCTGACGCATTGAGGCGACCCAACGAAGCGACGGGGTGCTTTTGTTTACATTTTACTTGTCACGCTGAGCTCGGTCAAGCGAATCGGTGACCAGACGTTTCCCCTCTCCCATCCAGCCCTCCCCCCCCTTTGGGGTTATGAAGCAAACTTGAGTTAAGACAGATTCAGTCTGTAAATGTTTGAAAATAATCAATACTGTTAGTAATGTCTCATATATAAGGGATTTATAGTCATAAACTTTGTTTTTACGGGTTTGTTTTATTTAAAAATTGAATTTAAAAAAAAAGTTTTAGTTTATATCATATTAATGCGTGCGTAGAAACAATTTATTTTTCCGCTTTAATGTTTGTCCTTTTTATCCCACAACCTTACGTCTGATTCAAGATTGTGTTCGCTAATCTATTTAGTTTGAAACCCGTGGTATAGGAGGAGTGTCTGTGTAAAGTTTGAGTCCTCCCCTCCCATTCATTACATTATTTAAAGTTAAAGAAAATAAGACAGTTATTATTTCCGAAACAGGAAGTGCATACTGTATACATCCAATCCGCAGCTGATTTCCTTCACTCAAATTGTATAAATAGCAAAGTTATAATTTCACGCGCTTGTCGGCTACTTTAAGGGCGGAATTCTTTCACATTTTTCGCTTAGTAAGCTTGTGGAACTGTTGTTAGTGACAAGGCGATGAATGAAACGTTTAAAACCAAATAAGGTAAACACTAATTAATTTAGAGTATAACAAAAATATTGTTTTACATCATGATATTATTTATCATCTATTCCGCTTATTTTAATTAAAATTTTCTTGGCCTTGATTTTGTATTTTTGATGGGGTTGTTGGCTTAGGCTTAGGGACTTAGGCTTAAGTTTAAGTCTTACTCATAAATTAGAGTCCCCATAAAAGCTGTATTTTCTATTTGAAAAAGAGCATGTTTCAAATATTTTTTTCTTTTCTGTAAACTGTAAGTTTTGTAAGTATAATTTAATAGACTCATCACATTGGCCATTGGCTTTCGATAATCTAATCAAAATGTATACTATACTATACACTATACTTATACTATACTAATACTAATACTAATTTTATACTATGTCACTATCACTATTCATTAGACTATTGACTATATAACTATATATATATTATATAGTATTATATAGTCATTAGCAGGGGTCAGGAAACTTTATGTCTGAGAGAGACCCATAAACACCACATATTTTTAAAAGTAATTGTGTAAGAGTAAGAGTGAGAGCCATACAATTCATACATGATACTGATACATTAAATTAATAATTAATGGCATTATGTCATTAATGATAATGTATTTATGTTTAGCATTATGTTTAAAACTAAAAATTCAAGTAAATGATTAAATGTGTGCATTTTATGTAATTTCAACACTAAGATTTAGATATCGTTTGGCATCATTCTCACGGTCAAAACCGCGTGGCAGTGCGAATAACATTAGGCATTATCAGCACGGTTTACCGTGCGGATAGTGTTGGACATTATTCGCACTGCCAAAACTGTGTGAATAACGCTTACCTTTTTTATATGCTATTACTATTAATCTGTAGATCAAAGGAGTCTGAATAAACTTTTTTAAAAATAATCGAACATTTGTCTGATAGCTAGATGCAGCCATCAATAGAGCCACATCTGGCTCGCGAGCCATGGTTTCCCGACCCCTGGTCTATAGTAATTCAATAAAAATCAGTAATTCATTCAGTGCAATCTTTGCACTGTTAATAAACATTTGACATTATTATTCATTGGGATTTTTAATTATAATAACGATACAAGACTAAGACAAGATGACTTAAATAATTAAATTAAGTTTAAGTTTATTATTTTAAATTTCTTTAGTTTTTGTTTATTAATTAGTTATTGAATTTATTGAATTCAAGTTGTTAAGTGAGTTTTCAGTCTAGTATAGACAGTATCAGTTGTAGCAGGGGCGGATTAAGACTGCACTGGGCCCCTGGCTGCAACTCAAACTGGGGCCTTGTCCAGCTAGCGTTCATTTAAATAAAACTAGACGCCCCGCGGTGTAGCATACGCCGCAGACTTGCTCATGGAGAGGGAAAAGAAAGTTGAGAAAGAACGGACACAAACTACAGCACGAAGAAATCAAAACAACGCGAATGAACGTCACTTTTTTGGGGGGGGGACTGCCAACTCATTGTTTATTTTCGAGACATTTGCAGGCGAAATTCGGTACACCCCTAACTTCTATGAAGTCAGCTGTAAAACGATAATCGGAGTTACATAATCGATAGTCGGTTTTCCACAACACGCAATTAACAACCCTAAATATGACTAACCCTCGATAGGATCAGCCAAACAAAATTTATGTTTAAAGGATGGTAGTAATAAATGGGAGGCGGGTAACAACAACCTAAGTGTGTATGTCTTCACCTTTGCTCGCTATTTTTTATTTACTTGGTGCTGCATTTTGTGTCTGAACTCTCAAACCCCCCCCCCTCCCCCAAACCGTTCTTTGCACTGTATATGATGAACCAGTCTGCGGCGTATTCTATGCAATAATGGTAACAGAACAGGCACAAACAGACATTTTTAAAAAATCCAAAAAACAACCAAAAAACCCCAATATATTCGCCGGGGCTTGAACCCATGACCTTCCTCGCATGAGGCGGACATGTTAACCAGTAGACTACGAATCTCACGTTTTCTGTGAAGGAACAACGCAAGTGAAACGCAAGGGCCATTGTTGGTCACCCCTCCACTACCTTCGCTTGTCAACCGTTAACTGTGTTTAGTTGACCCGAGCGAGGGTCATTCATCATGCTCGGTTGCACATACTTGCAGCTTACTTGCCTGGCATAGTCCCATGAAGAGAATTATATATATAGATGATTGGAAGCAGCTGATTTAAGACTAACTTGTAAGGCTGTGTAACATTTTTCTAACTAAAAAACAGTTAATTTTTAGCTCTGTGTATGTTATTTGAGGTTTGCATTGTGCTTCTTCTTGTCCCTGACCCTGGGGACAATAACTTTTTTGAAGAGTTCTGAAAATTGGACTAATTCTGAAGGAAAGCAATCTTCAAAATCACTTGAATATTCTTCCATTGACTTGGCTGCTGGCCATCGTATGGCGTCATTGCTGAGCTCAGTTAGGTTTGTAAGAAAGCCACATTTCTTATGGATGTCTTATATGTGTCTAACCGATGTTGTAGGGATGAAGAAAGTTTTTCCATGATTACCAGAAATAACTCGACATTGAATTTTTGTCTCGGGGAAAATACTGTTTCGGCTGATGGCCCTTCATCAAACTGACACTTTCTCTTTTTTGATCGTATTGAAGATTGTTTACATTCGTTCTCCACGGACTTGTCCTTTCCTTTTTCTTCTTAGGATTCAAATTCAGAACGCTGTCTTTTAACAAATATTGCTGAATTCAAATATAGTCCCCGCTCTTCAAGGGTTACATTCGTTATCTGAAATCTTTCTAAAGTTGTGTCCCAAATTTCAAGTAAAATAGTGGCTCAAGTTCCTTCCGAAATCCTTCTGCTTCAAGTCGACTGTCACGTGGCTGATTTTCGTCAGTTGCTAATTCTTCCAGTGCTGCAATATTCTCAGGGTGTGACTTATTAACAGACCTTATAGCATCATGTCGGGCTGACCATCTTGTGTCAGACAAGGCTTTGTTAACATGTAACTCTTTAAGGTGTTTTTGAAGTAGATGTAGAGTAGATTTAACAAGCCGGGTATAATGATTTTAATGCACTTTTCCCAACCACATTAAGGGTACGAGCTGTGCACGTCACGTAATGAGCAACACTGCACTTCTCACAAAGGATAGCCTGGTCTACTTTCCACTCATATTTGCAGCATTGTTGTATCACTGCCCATGGTACTTTTTTAATTTGAATGTCATTTTCTTTCCAAAAAGAATTAAAAATAATTTGGGCAATTTCTGATCCAGTAGGGGAATACATTGTTATGAACTTGATGAATCGCTCAACGGGGCCAGATTGTGCAACATATCGGATGATCAATGTTAACTGGTCCACATGCATAATATCTTATATCTAATAGTTACAATCTAATTTTTATTTTTAAAAATATTCAAAATTAACTCGCTGTTCCCTACGTAACGACCGTGAAGACCAGATGATGTCTTAATTAACGATATTTTAAATGTTTTTCTGTATTGTTTTATTGAACTTACTAGTATTTAATTGCATGTTTATTGGAATATTTATTACTTACTGCAGTCTGTCTGTAGGTCGAAGCGTCGTAACTCGTGTACAGTGTACTAACTTGGAAGTTGGTTAAAAATTCAATTATTGAATTATACAATACTTGTATTATGTCAAAGTTTCGCTATCACTATTTTTGCAAACTAATAAGAAATCGATGTTTTGGCTAGGTTTCCTGTTTCCTGCATAATAGTTTTTAGATATTATTACAAACCATGTCGATTTCTTGTATTTCACACTCTTCGACATTTTCTAGTTATAAATAGATGAGACTTTATTAATTTATTTATGATATTTTCGTTGATTCATGAAAACATTTGCCAAACCTTATTATACAATATAATAAAGTTTGGGGGCTCCTGACGTCACATTTCTCAAACACCTACCCCCTCCCTCTTGTCACACATCATCCCAAATGTGTGGACCCCCCACTAGGTGCGTGACGTCATTTATGGACGGCCCCTTACAGTACATCTTATCTTATCTTATCTGTTTACAGACGCTCCTTCTATACAGAAGATTATTGCGTCCTACGCTTATCTATGGTTTGTGTTTAGTCCTGCATTTTTATTAGAGATTTAAATGTTATAAAGTGTTGGTTTTCCTGGATTCTTCAGGCAACCCATTCCACGCCCGAATTCCGGACGGGAAGAAGGAAAACTTGTATGTGTTTGTTCTTGCATACGGAATAAGAAAGGTGTTTTTATCCTTATGTCTATCTGAGGGTTGTATTAAGTTATCTTTGTGTTGTATTTCTAAATTAGAATTAATTGCTTTATGTATGATTACTACTTTGCTCTTGGTTCTTCTATCCTCTAGTGTTTCAAGGTTTAATGATTTAACTAATGGTGTTATTCTTGTCAGTTTCGAATATTCTCCAGTAATGAATCTGGCAGCTCTTTTTTGAATTTGTTCTAGTTTATCAATGTTTTCTTTGGTGGATGGGTCCCATACAGAAGATGCATATTCTAGTACAGGTCTCACCAGAGTGAGGTAGCATTTTAGTTTTATATCTCTATTACATTTGTTATAGTTCCTTTTTATAAAGCCTAAGGTTTTGTTTGATTTTTTAATAACTTCATTGACATGGGGATTCCATGATAGTTTCTCATTTATTAAGACTCCTAAGTATTTTGCATCTTTAGTTTGGGTCAGTTCTTTTCCATGAATGTAATATTTTGAATTTATTTGTTTCTTTTTCTTTGGTTTGGCATTGCAGTTACATACAGAGTAACTTATTAAATAAGTTATTTGCCTGGGTATTAATATTGTGAAGGCCAATTACCTTCCTCTCAAAATATAATAATAAATATGAGGGCATCTAAGTCTTTTACCCATTTCCATCCTACACATAAACACACTGACCTGTGAAATGTAATGTAGATATTGTCAATTTGTTTTGTTCTATTTACAGTCCACTTTGATAGAATGCTGGTTGACTAAAGACCATTTGTGGGGCTCATACTTATAGCTTTCATCAGAGTAGTCTTTATTCACTTTAAACTATAAACCCCATTATAATGATTAAAATGTGCAAGAATTATTTTCATCATAAACAACGTAAAGCTGTAAAATATAATAAGGAACACAATAATATTTTAATTACACATGTTAAAATTGATATAAAATTATGTTTAATGAATTAGAGAAAAATTTAATTTTAATTCAATATTTAACTTATTTGTTTCTTAAGTTATTTTGGTGGTCTTTTTATTATTTATAATCGTTTTGAATCAAATATTTGCTGGAACCCCCACCCACGGCCCCCAATTTCTTCATTCATGCAAATTATATAAAATAAAAATTATCAATTTTCATTTTGTGTGTGGTATTATTACCATTAAGGGTATATTTCAGTAGATTACATTTGTTTTATGCTCACAAGGGATACAAATAAAGGAGGACAATTTAAGACACTTTTTGTTTTTAACTGATGCACCCTATTTTCTATCACCCTATGCTCACACTACCATTCATCTATCACAGGAGTTTTGACGAACTTGTTTGCCTGGTACCCCAAACTTAAAAAAATTTTATGTTGACTCTCGGATTCTAATGGATTTTATATGGCATTGCCCCTAAGAATTCCCTTTTTACTCCAAATTGGGTAATTTACTCCTGTTCGCCGACCGCTGATCTATCACAATGGCTACTTTTAAGTTTCCTATGGAAAAAATTATTTATCATATCGTTAAATTATTTGAGTCATTTATAAATAATGTCATTTGTTTCTGAGGGTGAGAGTGATATGTCACCAAACCCTTTTCATCATTTATGTTTTATTTCAGTCAAGGTTGTGTATGATATATTAACATTTTTTCCAGATTGATTCCAAGAGCAGTACTGATAGTAAAAAAACTTCTTCTACAAAGACAAAATCAAATTCAGTTAAAAGTGACACAACGCAATCCATATCTTCCAGTGGAGGTGCTTCTTCTTCCACTGATTCCAAATATCTGCATTCCAAAATTGATGCATGTGGCATTGACAAAGACTCCTCTTACTCTTCTGGTAAGACATCTACCTTAGCAATGCTACCCAATATAGAGGAGATAAAGCAAGAGTTACAGAAAATTATAGACACCCAAACTGTGGTTATATTCAGCAAGACCACTTGTCCTTTCTGTGATAAAGTAAGTACTTACATTGTCTCTGGAAGTTCTTTCTATTAAGATAGTCTAGAAAGTTCATATTTCCCTTTGAGCTATTTTTTCTTCTTAAAACTCTGATGCATGATTTTATTGCATGCAATTTGTGTGGGCAACTGACACTGGACTAAAATATTTCTTGGTGTTAATAGAATGATGCATTACATTTATTTTAGTAAAATCATATTAAATTTCATTCATTACTATTTATTTTGTACACACTTCATGTATGATTTAATAGAAAGAGAACAGTAACATAAATAAATTTTAATTTCTATAGAAACAAAATATAATTTAAAAAAATTTTGGTGAGGGGGGGGTTGGGGGGGGTGGTTTACAAAGTGCAGAAAAGGAGACATGTGTTTTGGGGGACCAAGAGTTAATATACATTATCCTCGTCTCACCTGCTTTTATATTTCAAAGCCAAGGTAACCTTCTTCATGCGAGACAACACCTCTTCTTTATTTGATTAAAAATCCTCTACATTCTTTTTGGCAGGTGTGTGTACAGTGTACATGTATACTGAAACTTTAACTTTTTGGGGTTTTTTTGGGATAATTTTTGTTTTCTGTTAAAAAAGAAAAAAAGATGTACCAGTAAAAGTAAATACCACATTTTGTATTTGTCAATACCACATTATTTTTTTGTGTTTTGAAATGATTTTTCATTTTGAGCATTTTATCTTTAAATATATTTTTGGGAAATTTGGATGCTTTCTTCCTGCTTTAGCAAAGTCTAAACACCTTTAATGTCATTTTTATGCCCTAACTCTGTTGAATTGTGTTCTCCAACAAATTAAGAAATTTGTATAAAACATTTTTATTATTGTATAAGTATAAGAAAATATAGATCATCTAACAATATCATTGGGTTAGAGACTTGTTATCCTTATCAAATTGTTGACATTTCATCACCCAAACCCCTAGTAAATATATCTCATTTATATCAGCAGTTTAAATGTTGTATTTGTTTGGCTCTACATATTTCTTTTAACGTGTGGTTGCTCACATTCCTTTGGATCCATGTCTGACTAATAACATGATGACATTCACATTTGACTTATAACATATAACATGAGTTTCTTATCAATGTTATCTCCATTTATTTGAACCTATTGGGTATTAGTATTGAATCATAACTCACATTTTGTGTGCTTATTATTGATGTAATATTGTCGAATTAGCACAATTCTATGATGGATCTCTTCACATGTGCAGTGTATGGAAAAGGAAAAATGTGATATTGCTATCAACTTTGAAAAATTTCTGAATAAATGTATTTGAAATCTATTTTATTGTCTTTGACTTAGACCAGCTCAGGAATATTAAAAGGATTAACTTAAGGGCATTACAGCAGCTATGTGCACATGTGCGCCACAACCAATTGTGTGTACATGTGTGACACACCTAGTTATGGGAGAGGGTATAGGATCTGTCACATTTCTATACACCTCTAGTCAATACCCAGTTGTGTTTACATGTGTGACACACCTAGTTATGGGGGAGGGAATAGGATCTGTCACATTTCTATACACCTCTAGTCAATACCCAGTTGTGTTTACATGTGTGACACACCTAGTTATGGGGGAGGGAATAGGATCTGTCACATTTCTATACACCTCTAGTCAATACCCTGTTTGAATGCCTAGTCATTTTTAACACACCAATGGGCACAGATGTGTGACCTTTGGTCTGAAACCAAATTTTTATAAGTTAGAAGTAAACATTATAGCAATGATACTCTGGTTTATTTAGGCTTAATACATAAGTATTAAAGTATAACATTATATTATCAATAGCGTTGGTAGACATCTGACCTAGCAGTAAGTAGAAACATTTGAGTGGCCTATGTTGACCCATTTCTGTTTTTGCTGTGAACGTAAGTGATAAGATTACTAGTCATAAATCCTAATGGTCCTGGTGTTAATAGTAATTTATGCCCATGATTCTCTGCTCATAATGGTCACTGGAATTCTCTGGATATAATGTCAGCTGTAATTCTTTGATCATTATGGTGATTTGATTCATTGGTCATGGTTGGTAACTTGTCACATTATAGTTATAGTGGTAACTTGTCACATTATAGTTATAATGGTAACTTGTCACATTATGGTTATAGTGGTAACTGGGCTTGTACTTAGCAACTATTATTTTTATCTGATCTTGATCGTGCCTTATCGTTTAACGGGAACTGGTCTTATTTTGGTATAAAAGGGCTCTGTATTCAATGTCATATTATTGGTCTCAGCACCTTCACATTGTCTCGGGCTTGAATTTGTTTTAAATACCCCCCCCAATAGTACTTTGTTAAAATATTATTTGATGTTTGCTGGTACAAATCTTTCATCCTATAAGTGCATAGGTTCCAAACCTTTTTCGTGTGGCGACCCCTTTTTATATAAGGCATGTGACTCGCGACACACATGCAGGGGAAAAATGTATTCATAATAACTCTAATAAGGCTTTTCTTTTTAAAATAGTTTTTTAAAGTATAATTTCATTTTAAATTATATTTCATAATTAATTTAATGAGATGGTTGTATTTGCATGTCTTTAACCAGTTTCCGAATTCTCGGGTGAGTTTTTTGTTAACGTCAACCTTATGTCATTCTCAACATTTGATTTATTTCTATCTTTTGTCATTAAATAAAGAAGAGTTAAAAATGCACTCTCATAGAGATATATAGATACAAATGGAACTAAAACTCGAAGGGCAAGCATCGTCAGATTTGGGTTTGAAAGGTACATTCCACAACAAAATTGTGTGAGCAACTTTTCATTAAACAAGTTACGTGCTGAGGAATCATTCCGCAAATCCAAGAATTTATCTTGTAATTTATCGGGAATGATGGCTACTTCTGGAGAGTTTCTCAAACACGGCAATGTTTCCAAGACTTAATTTTTTTTCACCACTTTTACAGCTTGAATAAAAAGCCCCGAAAGTATCTAGAAATGCGATAATAGCCGTTTCCTTTCCCTGAAGTTTCAGGTGCAGCCTATTTCGCTGTTCTAATACATGTATATCTGCTACATTTGCTACTCTTTTCAACCAATCTTCGTCGTTAAAATATACCGAAGTGTCATGCTTCCCTTGCTTTTAAAGAAACAATCTGATTTCATCTTTAATTCAATTATAAGATTCACAACATTTCTTTTCGACAACCTTTCTACTGCATTGTAAGAACCTCGTGATCAGAATCAATTCCTTTGCAAAGTTCTTTAAATGGACGAGTATTAAGAACTCAGTTTTGACGTAATTAACAATTTTTATCAGCCTAATATAGCACCTCTTGCAGGAGAGTTGCTAGAGTGTTATTGGCAAGGACGTACCTGTGAATTATACTATTTATACAGTGGATTTCCCTTGCTTGGGGAGTACTTTTCTTTTACTTTTATCTGAACGCCTGATTTTGAACCAAGCATTGTAGATCCGTACGAACCCCACAGACGTTTTTCCACTTTTATTTGTCAGTCTCAAAAGAATGTATTTATGTTCCCCATAATATCTTCCCTTTTTGTAGTGATTTCAAGTTCACTGCAAAATAGGAACTCTTCTTTGATATCATCTGAATGGATATATTTGACGTAGACAAGCAATTAAACACATGACGTCTGTTGATTCATCAACTTGAAAAGAACACAATGGTGAAACCTTTAGTATGCATCGGGACAATTGTTCAAGTGAGCCACCAAACACATAGCCCACTTTGAAGAACACGTGACAGTGACTCTTTGATATTGTTTTGGAACGCTAACTGTTGAAAATAAATTAATAGACTATCCTTATAGCTATGTATACTAATCATCTTATAACTTCTCTATTCGGCATTTGTGTTAAATGTATTTATATGTACGAATACGAATTCACCAGTGCAAGATTGCATTAAAGTGAATATTTTTTGTCGAATGTACAAGTTGGCGATCCCCTGAAAACTCTTCGTGACCCACAGGTTGGGAACCCGGGTATTGGAGACTAGGTCACGTGAGTCAACACTATTTGCGCTTTGTGTGTGTGCGCTCATGGCAAAAATACTCGTTAATGGTAATAATCTCTGGCAATTCTTTATTTTATTTTTAAAGTAAACCCAAGAATACAGTTGACATTTTTCAGCAACTAAAATAACAGTAATAACGTTGGAGCTGTCTAAAGTGCGTGCAACCCGGTATTGATTGCTGTGTATGTTATACTGTAATACTGTAATCGATGTAGATAGAAACGCTGCGTCATTCCACGTACTGGCAGCACGCCAAACCTGGCCAACCCCTCATCTGTCCTGTCCCATATTTCCTCAACGTCTCTCGTGTTTCAGGCAGGTCTTCAAAAACTTAGCTGATCATTAATTATATTTGACCACTTAAAGACAGTGAGGTGATATAATCGATGCCGCCATATTTGAAACACATCAAATCTTTGGAAGGCACTTTCAGACATTTAAAAATAATAGTTAAAGCTTGTACTTATACTTATAGATGAGCAAAATGCTTTTGTGAGATACCACCGTTTGTTGGTAAAAAGTGATGTATGCTAGTTTTTGGTAAGGATTGTTGCCATTAGTTATTAATTACTTCAGCATGCCACTGTTTTCACTTATAACGCCACGGTCATGTAAAATCTGGTTAAATCTCAGACGCTAAAAGACCGATGTTCTACCCACGCCTCACATTAAAGCTGTATGATTTATTCAGTTACATAAACTATACATTGACTATATCGCCATAGCCACGATCGACATGTAACTGAGATCATTTGAAAACACAAAGTTCTTTTTTTTTCACCCAATGTTTCTCTTAACATTATTAGTCAGTGGCAACGGGGGCCAAACCGCGGCTCGCGAGCCACATGCGGCTCTTCTGTGTTCACATTGCTGCTCGCGTATAATTTGTAAAAGGTATGTGACAAGAATTACGTGAAGATTTCCAAGCTAGCGCTTTAATGAACCATAGTGCTTTAATGCGGTTGACAACATTTTTTTTTGTAAAATGGCTCTCCGTTACTACAAGTCTAGCCTTCACTGGTCTAAGGCTTCAGCCGGCAACCCCGCTGGCTCTCAGTTACTACAAGTCTAGCCTTCACTGGTCTAAGGTTTCAGCCGGCCACCCCGCTGGCTCTCAGTTACTACAAGTCTAGCCTTCACTGGTCTAAGGCTTCAGACGGCCACCCCGCTGGCTCTCAGTTACTACAAGTCTAGCCTTCACTGGTCTAAGGCTTCAGCCGGCCACCCCGCTGCAGTCGATTGAAAAGCCGAGAACCGCTTTATTATTCCTTGTATCATTCCTTGCCAAATGAGATCTATACATTAAACTATTTTTTCGTGATCTAAATGAACAATGACAACGCAGTGTACAAATATAGATATATTTAATATGGAAATGATGATCACGTAGCAGTACCCAAATATAGATAATTTAATATTAAAATGACAATAACATGCCAGTACACACATATGCATGCATCTAATTGTGGACTAACATGACACTCGCCTAGCGCTACATTCAGGGAACACTATACAGTAAATCTTGCGGCTTTAGTGCCCCACTTGATCTTGTCAAATCTAATACATAGTCACGTGTGTTTTAAAACGATTGAAAGGGTGAGAATAACTCTCCTGACTCGTAACTGCCCGTGAGAAAAAAACTTTGGTCAAATCTTATATACATTATATTTGATGTGTCTGGGCGTTGAAACAAATCTTATATACATTATATTTGATGTGTCTGGGCGTTGAAACAAATCTTATGTACATTATATTTGACGTGTCTGGGCGTTGAAACAAATCTTTTGTACGCTACAAAGTGATTTGAAATATCAGCAGCTCAAAAGTTTGTTGTTGTTGTCAACATCTGTTTAGGGTTTTTAAACAATAAATTATTAAATGCATTAAATACTTGACTCTTTAACCCCCACTTTGACCAATCGTTAATTCCAAGTATTTGCTGAGTGATGGCCTAACAGGGGTCTCCACTTTTCTGCTGGAGGGCCGCATTAACTGTCAAACAGAAGTTTGGGGGCCGACTAAACACAGTTTTGTGGTAAACTAGAGGTAAAAAAATAGTATTTTGTTTTTAGATTAAAAGGTCTCCAGGGGCCGGATGAGAGGCCTCGCGGGCCGCATATGGCCCACGGGCCGTAGTTTGGAAACCCCTCTAAATGTATATTTGAATGTATTTAACTTATTAGACAGCTTTTTTTTTATTACTCTGCCTAGAGAAAGTCAGCGCATCAAACGTTTTTTTTCCTTTAATATGTATCAGTATTTTTATTACATGTATCTTCATTTTTATCAGTAGGCAAATCAACACTACCAATGGTTTAAGAACCGTTGCTCTATAGTATCTCTTATGATAAGGAGTCATGCTAAAGTTGTTTACAACACATGGAAGCAGTGGTGACCTGTATTTCTTTTTATTAAATCTGTATTGGAAACCATATTTTGCTAACAGCTCTCACTAAAGTAAATGCTCCTCATATTACAAACGATGTTTATGTTGAAATAAAACAAGTGTGGGACGAGTGTACTATTGGAATAATAGATCTTTAACTTTAAACAATTTATGGAAGTTTTTGAATGGATGGGGCTCGAAAAGTTACAGAATTTTACAGGCCTGGCTGATACATGTTACTATTAGGCCTCGCTGATATATGTCACCATTAGGCCTAGCTGATATATGTCACTTTTAGGCCTCGCTGATATATATGTCACTATTAGGCCTAGCTGATATGTCACTATAAGGCCTAGCTGATATATGTCACTATTAGGCCTAGCTGATATATGTCACTTTGTCTGACTCGCATCGTCTGCTAATCTGCATTGTGCCCCATCCTTGCATGACCGCCAATCTCTTGTTAAATTAAATGCAGGTACATTCAGTGTGAGTTGTGTGGCGTGACCCGACGATAGACATGTCATTTGATGTACTTGAAAGGTGTCACCTTATGCCTTATATCCTGGTGCTTTCCTCAATTAGTGCACAATCCTTGTCTGTGACATCACGTCATTGTGCTATTTACGTCCCAAGAACGGTTTTCCTGGCGCTTCCCCCCTCCCCTTCCCATACCTAATATTCAAATGACAGTTTCATGGTTCACAGCTGTTATGAGTGGATCACTTACGCGCTTTGCCTCGCTAGTAGCAGCACTGAGGCGAAGGAATAGTTTCCAAACGATTCATCTGTATCCCTTGTGTTTAATGTGGTTGAAATGTGCCTCGTCATGTCCCTGTCAGCCAGTAGCAGTTTTGTTTACCGATAGCCTAGATATTACGCGCTGACTGGTCCAACTGCGGACTTGTGTTTCCTAGTGCTGAGCAGATTACAGACGGACATCCTTATGAGAAACGACCGAGTCATGACGGAACATTAGACCTCATTACCTGTAAACACCATGTATTATTTTCATACAGAGGATCTCGGTTTCAAGTTTTTTTTTACATTTCACACCCCGGGTTTCTTACACAAGACTTAAACTTCAAATACTGTTTTTAAAATACAACTGGCAGAAAGAAAATAAATGTACACTAGTTATATATGGTGGGAGCGTTTCTATGCTATTAATGTTCTGACGCGACAGTAGTCTCGTGCTCTTCCCCTCCCCCTCAATCTAGAGCTCTGGCTATATTTGCCCGACTAAAATACCGCAAAGCCCCCCCCCCAAACACACACAAATAAATAAAAATATATAGTCCTGGCTATATTTGCTTCAGTTCCCCACTGAAATGCCCCCTCCCCCCCCCCTAAATCCCCAAACTCTCAAATAGCTTTAAACCCCACCATTCACATACTGTACTACTTTCTTAGATCAACCAATCAGGAGTGTGAACTCCTAATTTGCAAAAACATTGGGTCTGTGATTTGAAGGGCTCCAATCTAGGAGTTTATTACAGGATATTATTTATTTAAATAATAGAAGTCATTCTGCACTTTTAGTATCCTGGAACTGTAGTTGATCGTCAATAAGACAGTGAGCGTAGTATTGTCTTATGATTAGTGCAATTCTCACTAATATTATCCCACACAAAAATTTCATTAATGAATAAATAATAGAAAGAAAAAAAGCTCTCCTCTCCACAGTATATGGGTGACATCTAAAGACCGCGGCACAAAATTACTGAAACGAAACGAAAATTAAAGACCATGAATGCCTATCTTTTTTAACACCTGTTTCATCCCTAATAATGACTAATGTGACGTTGAGGGAGCCCTGTTACAGTACTAGGGTTGGTTGAAGGAATGGGATTCCCAGGCCCAGTATCAACTGGTCCTCAGTCTTTCACTTCTAACGATCCTTCCCCCGGGCCACCGTCTGTATGTCGAGTGTTTAATGCTGTTGGATTTATGGCCGCAAACATTTAATTGATTTATACTCCCAGCCATCAATCAGCAGGCATGTACATGCACGTAGCACTGAGGTGATGCAGTCTGCTTTAGGCAGATAGATCAAACAGGTTCATTTATTATCTCCTTACAACACCCTCCCCTTTCCTACATAATATTGTATGAAATAATTGAGCTGAATTAAGAGAATATTTTACAAGCCTCATTAATATTCAAAGTTAGAAGCATAAGCGTTGTTAGGCGAGTCTACCGTTATTTTACTCACTATATTAGAGTTGTAAGGTGAGAGACATTAGCTGGACCGGATCACTCCAGTAGTTTGGGGACCCCTGTCCTCGACAGATGAAAAGCGCCGCACTAAAAATAACTTACCTACAAATAGCATGTTTGTTGATTCTAAATTTGATATTATCATAAAGAATGGTGAATGAATGAGTGAATGGGTTTAGATAGGCTGAAATATATTTCTAAAATCACAATGATGCTGCAATTTTTAAAATATAGTTTAGTATTTGTCATACTTTATATCGTAATATTGCCTTGCTAATTATTCTTAGTTACTTAGTTATCTTGAAATTTGATTTATCTTGAAATTTGATTCAATCTTTTTTTTAAAATGTTCAGTTTGTAAAACATGTGCTATATTCATTATGTCGGGATCGTTAACAGTAAATGTAACCACGGGCACTACTTGGAAAAACACTCCGTTAAATGACGTTGTTAGCCATCTCAGCACCCAAAATAAAGGCAGGTGTAGTTTGTGAATGATAATGTCCATTCATTAATTAAAATATATTTTTATAAATCAGTGTTTATTTATATTGGAAACTGTGTTAAGCCTTCCATACCCCGTTTATTTCCCTCATAAACTGGGTACATAACTTGGATGAAGTTGTCCCAACAGTCTGTATTAAACACCAAGGTTTTTCACTGTAAATTAAATGTTTACTTTCACTTCAAGTCAAGCTGCACTATTTATTACACGGAGTCAGAAAGTCTATTTACACACCAAATATGTCGGCAACTTCCGGGTCAATCCGTTGTTGTGAAGTGAAAGGTCACCGGTCTGTAGTCAAAGTTTAGTATGTCTCGATCGAAGGTGCAATGGATGTTTAAAAATTTCACATCAGTTGCCTCATTTTCGAAAAACGGCGCTGTTGGCACGTATTTATCAAAACTATGCAGGGAAAAGGTAATTATAGACTCTAGATTCAAGTTTATATTAATTAATAATAATACATTTTTATATAAATAAAATTAATAAATAATATTACATTAATTAAATATTATAAATAATTATATTAATATTATATAATAAAATTATGATATGAATATAATTATATATAATACAGTCCAACCTCTCATAACGAGATTACTTCGTTCCAGAGTCTTACTCGTTAAGCGAAACACTCGTTATCCAAAACAATTTTTCCCATACAAATTTAACAAATCAATGTAAAATACAATAATTCAATAATCCGTTCCATGCTGAAAAAAATACTAGTTTTTTTTCCAAAAAACATTATTAACATTTATTCAAATAAAATTACTTATGAATTGTTAAAGAGTGAAACAACTAGAATACAATTTAGATTTGAAACAAAAGAAAACTTAAATAAAAATATGAATTTATGATTATGGCAAATAATTATTCCTTTTTGACTAGAAAACAGTTAAATACATATGTTTTTACAGACGCTTCAAAATTTTACGAAAATGTGTCTTTCGTAGACATTCTTGACACTCCACTTTGAAGCATCCATCTCCTTAATTGTTCTTGAGGATAGTGCAGATCGTTGATGTTGGCCGATATTAGTTGTGTGCTAGATCAGCCACCTTGTTCTTGCTTTTCAATGGTTTTACGTTTCATTTCAACAGTTGTTGTTTTTTTTCGCTCTTATGATTATCTTCTTGATTCTTGTGTTTTTTTTTCCAAAGACATTTTAGCACAGGTTATTACACTTTGCAAATACAAATTTACGAATACTGTATGACTGAATACACAATTTGTAAAAAAACGGTTGATCACACACAGTTGTTTTTTTTTGGCAAACCGATTATCGGTTATGTAAATCCGATTTTAAACCGATTATCGTTTTACCGATGACTTCATAGAAATATATTCTTATAACTGTTGCAGTGTGTTCAGAATCTTAGGGTTCCTACGGTAAATAAGATGCACCATAATTTAGCATGTTACAGTAAGCCTACGCCGATGTTGGGTGGTCAGAGGCTCATAAATCTATCAATGCAGACGAGGGTATACTCCTATACGCTCACGCCCTTGCGGCCACACCGTTGAATCAATGAAATCTGATTGACGTGATGGGTGAGCTATTAATTGGCATATATATATATATATATATCATTGTTGCTTGCAAGGAAAGCAACGTTCTCGACCTTACGCTCAGTTGCTGCCACACCTCAGATGCACATAAATCTTGTCAATGAATTCTGAGTAATGCGAGGGGTGAGCTATTAATTGGTGTTGGTTGTAAGGAAGACAATGATTATTTTATCATTGATGCTTGTAAAGAAAGTCACAGATCTACTCTGTTTATTTTAAAAAAACTTTATTTATTAAACAACATAATATCATTCATAAACAAAAATAAATTAACTGAGTTGCAATCATGTTTGATAGAAATAGGAAACAAACAATAGGTACGAAATGTCCATAGATAAAAAAAAATTAAAGTCAAAATAATTTTCAAATAAATTTACACATCAAATTTATTTATTCGACCAGCCATATTTGTAAACTTAATTTGTGTTTTGTATAAAATTTAATATTTTTAATGTTGAACTGACTCCAAGCTCGAACTAACTGTAACTGTAATTGAATTAGAAATGGCATCAATCTTTTATACTTATTTTAATTCAAGAAATTATGTGGCATGTTTTGTGGAGTTAAGGAAATGCCGTCCCACCCAGAGCTGTTTCTAGGGCTGGGGAAGATGGTGTGGAAACGGTGGATTTAATGAAATGATGTCACACTCAATAAGTAATGTGGGAAATTGCATTTTACGTCTAACCTACACATGATTTCGACAATAGAGACTACATTTATTACGTCTATTTTCGTCGATTTCGGAATCAAATGAACATCATTCAGCCAAAAAAAAACTTTTTAACAATGCAGTTCTGGTATCAGAAATGTCACAAGCGTCTTAATAATTTATATCTAGACCGCTGCTCCCAGATTCATAAACTCCTTTACACAAGAAAATGACTGAACACTGCTAACGGAAACAAACTTTAATGGCCGAGCACCTTTTCAACAACACCATATACCACACAACACTCTAACCTTCTACACACATTCCTATGACGTCAACAAAACCACTCCATTTTTGCACACTTTCGCACCGACTAAATAATAACACTAACACACCACCGTGCGCAGCTCACAAGTTATAGGGGGAAATTGGTCATTCGTGACATGCAGGGATAAATTTTGGTTGAATATTTTTTGAAGTTTTCGGTACGGAAATGATTTTAAAAATAAATAATAAATAAATTCGATAATCGGTTTGGGAAATTCAAAACCGATTATCGCTTTCAAAACCGAAAATCGGATTTCCGATTATTTTCTAACATCTTTAATTTCAACAGTTATTTTTTATTTTTTTTTCTCTCTTGTGATTGTCTTCTTGTGTTTGTTTTTTTCGAAGAAATTTTAGCACAGGTTATTACACTTTGCACATAAAAAAATTACGCAACTGTCTGAATAAAAAATTTGTAAAAACAGTTGATCACACACAAAAACAATACGCCAGCAGACCAAGTGCTTTACACAGAATAATACATCTGGACTGAAGTGCAGACTCACTAATAAATTTCCAGGAAAAGGGGACTTTCCCTTTCTGCATCACTGGTTATGCGAATCTTCGCTTGTTAAGGGAGCAACTTTTTCAAAAACATTTTTGCTCGTTATGTGAAAATCTCGTTATGAGAGGTTTGACTGTATATAAATTATGGTAAATTATCGTTACGCGGATCAGGTCGCCATATTTTTTAATATGCAAGCGTCTAAAGCACAACTAAACCTAACCTAATTTCTTTAATACCTTCCATTTTGGAAAAATTCACTTAAAATTTTTTTAAAAACTAAACCAATCTAGCACAAATCGGGCAGTGTATACAGTTTCCAACCTAGCAATAGTACCCTCCTTGACGCAGTCGCCATGTTTGATCCGTCATTTTCCTCGCACGACCCCACCTTCCTGATCATGTACACCTGGGGTGTCCAAAGTCCAGCCAGCCGATTTTTTTCTGTAACAAAGACATTATATTTATTAGAAAAGTAAAAGCTGAAATGACATGCTGTTTTGACTACAAAAGCCAATGATGACAAAAGTCAATGACGTTTTATTATTTACCTATTTGGATATTGATTATAAAAAGCTGATAAAGTTATGTGTTGTTATATGTACAAATTTGGATGGCAAAAGTCAATGTTGTAATTTTGTTGAATTTTGCCACCTCGGAAAGGAAATAAATTTGGCATCAGTGTATAAGTATATAATGTAATTGAAAAGCTTGTATATCTCAGTCTTAAAGTTTGTAATTTTTGTGTATTATCTTAATCCGGCCCCCAAATATCATTTCTCAATGAAGTATGGCCCTCTTTGCAAAAAGTTTGGACACCCCTGATGTAGACCAACAGTTCCTCATTTACGGCGGTAAATTCATTTGGTGACAAGCCATATGAAGTGAATAAAATTTGATGTACAGTTTGTAACCTGAAAGAAAGTCTTGAAATAGGAGATTAAAAAATTGATTTCTGAGGGACTGACAACAGTATAATTTTTTAGTGTAGGCCAATTCTTTTCTTGTCTGGCAATTTCATGTAGAGGGTGGTTTTCTGTGCTTAAGATAAGATACTTTAATATTTTAAATTTTTGTGTTTATGTTGTGATTAACATAAATTAATTGTAAGTTTTTTACTTACAGCTCTTATATAAAATATACAACCATTCTAAAACTAGAAAAACTGAAACACTAATCTAATCTAAGTCATTTCTCAAATGAACATATCAGCTGTTACATTATAATTATTATTACCATGGCACTTGAAGTCCTTAATGAAAGGATTGTATAGTGGCACTTCTGGTTACCAACTTATTTGTTCCAGAACTCATTTTGTTTCCTCAAACATTCATAAACTGAAACTATTGAAATCCATGAAAGAATGACAATCGATGCAAACAAAAAAATCATTGATTAAAATCCATTCATTTACCTTAAAGAAACACACTGAATACTTGTACTTCACATATTATGAAATAGGGAAAGAAACAAATAATTATAGGTAGTATAACAAAATATTTAGTCTATCTTTGTTATCAAGGAAGTGTTTGTGGAAAATCTGTAACTTTATAAGAAATCTTTTACTGCTGTGTAGTAAGGTTTTGTCTCAAATGTCAAACCTTGCGCTCTCTCTCTCTTTCTATCCTTCCTCTCTTCACCTTTTTTCATAACCCGGGGCACTGGATGTTACATGATAAATAAAAATTTGGAAGTTGTTCATAACCTGAGGTGTTCAAAACCCGAGGTACAAAATCTATATATTGTACAGAAATTGAAAGCACACTTCTAAACTTTAAATGACTGGGGAATAAAGGGATTTTTTATACATTAGTTAACGCTGAGGTAAAGAATTTCTTTCCCCTGATTGAACTGAACTTATTTTGGTTTGCACAGTTTCTGAAGACTTCTACATATGTAATGAGAATAATATTTTAGTAGTCTTCCTGTGTTCTCCCTAAGTTCAGTTATGTTATCAAATTAGCTTATAAAATATGCTTCATGTCAAACACTTATGGAATCAAAAATTTCTTTTTTTCAGGCAAAAGATCTTTTAAAAAGTTTGAGTGTTAAATTTGAATCCATTGAGCTCGATCGGCTTGGTATGTGCCCCACCCCTTTTCCTTTTTTTAAAACTTGAATTAAGATACTGGTAGATGTTATCATAATATTATCTCTTTTTATAAATTATTATAAAGTTAAAAAATAATCTGTTTATTAAATGTTTCTACTTATTTTTTTAAAGATATTGTTAAAAATGTCAATGGGGCCAAAAATCACATTATGCTTCAAGGGGGTCTATGAATGTGACAGTTTTTGATTGTGGGGGTGGGGGTTGACACGTTTCATGCATGAATTACGTTTGTCACCATTGTCATCTAGTGTATAAGTTGCTTTAATTTTATTACCCAAACAAAAATTATAAATTACATAGAAAGTGATTTATGATGTACAGCGTATATTATAAATCTCATCTAATTCCTGTAGTTTTTTGTTGTAAATTCAATCTATGTACAGTTATTGGTACAAAGTATACCTGAGAAAAATGTTAACTAATTTAAAAATTCATTAAAAAAAATGAGATAGTTCTTAAGTTCAATTTTGTGTCCCCTTTATTTACAGTTGAATAATTTTAAATATTAGTTGTAAGTGTGGCATGTTTTAGATTGTGCTATGACTAGGATTGATCCATTTATGGGGGTCACTTCAAGATTGGCATATTGTCAAAGGGGAGTCTGAGATTTATGACATAAATTTCATAAAGACCTGGAAAAGGGAATGTTCCAAAAAACAAAAAAATAGAGGTTAAAAATAAGATAAAATACTACGGTGCTTATTGACATTTTGACTTGCCTCTGTAAAATTTAAAAAAAAATTTCTTGTAAAAATTTTAATTTTCAGGCAGTCCAATATATAAACATGTTTTTTTTTCTGTATATGTAACCTTTCTTGTCTTGTTAAATAAGAGACTTAGCATCAGGATTCTGAAAAACCTATTAGTTTCTGATAATATATAAGTCATATCACAGACTAGATGAAAAGAACATAGGGGATTTAAAATAATATATTTTGTTTATGTTTCGCCATTTATCTTTAAAAGCTGCTCAATTTTTTAATTATTATTTATTTATTTTTTAATAGACAAGGGCTCTAAATATCAAGCTGTTTTGAAGGAATTAACTGGGCAGTCAACAGTCCCAAATATATTTATAAATGGCAGACATTTAGGAACATGTGACAACTTGTTGAAAGCACACTGTGACAATACCCTACGGGACATGATAAGTAAAATGTCCACATCACCAGTATTTGATTATGACCTTATTGTTATTGGAGGTGGTTCTGGGGGTCTTGCTGCTGCAAAGGTATGTACATTTTACTTCTCCATTATAGCATATATATATTGGATATAATTCATTAGGTATTATAGTTTAGTGTATTTTTTTTTATGTCTTGGCCTTATTTATTTAATTTTACTTATTATCATTTCAAGATCATTGCTACCTTTTAGTAATGTGCTTCTTTAAATGTCTTAAATTTTCTTATTTCCTTATAAAAAAGGAGGCAGCACATTTAGGCAAGAATGTAGCGTTGTTTGATTATGTGGAGCCATCACCTTTGGGTTCAACTTGGGGTATGTACTTTTCCAAATATCTCTTTTAAAGTAGAGCATTCCCTATGTTTTGCAAATAATTCAAAAGTTATTGTTTTTAATTTAAAACATATAATTATATTCTATAATTTTTTAAAAGAAAAATAATGTCACTGAAGGACTGAATTATAAGACACGAATTCCATTTTATAACAATTATTTGAAATTTATATACATCTTAAAAAAATAAACAGGCCTTGGAGGAACCTGTGTAAATGTTGGATGCATTCCAAAGAAACTGATGCATAGGGCATCAATATTAGGTAAGGAAAAATTCAGTTTATTTTTTTAATAATATATATATATAATTTTTTTTTATTGCGATCAATTTCAGAATGCCAATATTATGCCAAAAATAACACAACAAACAAACGCAATTGTATACTGAGATATTGAGATTTTCTATGTACTGATTGTTGACTTAGATGACATAGTTCATTAAATGTTAGTGTTCTTTATGAATTTAAGTTAACAAAGGATTTCGCTGTACTTTTGTTGAAAATGTTCATTTCAATCAAGGTGGTATTATTCAGGTTAATGCCTAAAATAATATAGCTTACAATTACATTGTAAAAAAACAATTTTAAGCAACTTAATTTTCTGTCAATGTGAGCACTATCTACTCGAAGGATTGATTGGTCAAAGGAATTCCTTCAATATGGCTTAAAGAAACGTTAATAAATGGCTCAGTATCATATTTATTATTAAAATGCTTTTCAGTAAATATTGCACATTTGCGTTATGTAACTCCATTTGGTTTTTGTTATTATGGCAGAACATTGTGAAGAGCAAAACATGTTTTCACAGCAGAGAAACTAAGTTGATGAGCGTCAACAAAATTCTTCATGCTTTTTATATCCCTTATTAATATATAGACTTGTAGCAAAAACTTTTGATAGATTTTTTTTTACCCACATCCCGGTATGCTATCGAGCTGAAATTTGTTAGGCAGACTTGTTGCGGCGATAAAAATGATCGATAAAATTTCGGATCGATCCATTGTACTGTAATTAAATTAATGAATTTTTTAGTTTATCTCTATGTAGCATGTAAATGTTTATGCTAGTCTGTTGCGCTGTGCATATCATATTGAACATGCTTTTATAATATTTTCCCGATCTGTAAATGTTTAGGCTAGTCTGTCGCGCGGTGCGTATCATATTGAGCATACTTTTAGTTATGTATATTAAATTTATATATAAATGATTTATAGTAAAAAACTGCAGTTTTATTTATTTATTTTTTTAATGTTCTCGACTTCCCTATATTGTTCTGTCGTGAAGATGGATGCTTACATCTTCATTTTATTGTTCAAAGTTCATAGCTATTTTTAAGAAAACCGTTTCTGTCTTTGAAATATGTACTTCATTTTTTGATAGGAACATGAGACCCCAAAACAAAACACTACCCTATTTGTATTGTACCTACCGAATGTAGCAAAACATGAGCATTGTGCTCATTTGAATTTTGTAGCCTAGGAATCCCGTTTGACATCCATTCTTATGTCATGTTTTTCCCTATTTTATTTTTCTCCCTAGTGGTTAATGACATAATGTTTTCTACAGGTGAAGATTTACATGATGCAAAAGCATTTGGTTGGGATTTACCAGAAAAAGGTAATGGTTCATGGTTTAAACATATTATTCTTTTTCTTTGAAAATTATAAGAAAGAAAATGTAATTAGATTTTAGATTTATTGTTGTGTCGCCAAAAAGGTCTGATTATAATGAAATGAAACAGTTTTTCTTTTTAAAAAAATATTTTATTTCTTGCAGTACACCACAACTGGGAAGTCATGAAAAATGCTATACAAGTGAGTATTTTATGTTCACTTTTAAAAAGCAAACATTTTTGTCAAACATGGATTTTAGTTATTTTCCTCTTGTGTATACCTTTGCTACCTGGTCACCCAGATGAAGTTAACTGACCCTTTCTTGAAATAAATATTTTAAGTTTTACAAACTCATTGTGCTTCACAACCCCTTCCATACTCACCAAGGGGTCCAAGAAACACAAGTTAGAAACATACATGAGACCCCGCCCGTATTAGACTCTAACTAAATACATGTAAATAAAAACGTTTCTGTTTGAACAAATGAGTGAGTGATGATGTTTATGATTACAATTACAGTTAAAATTATTGCATCATTTTTAAAAATGATTATTGTTTTATCCTATTTTGCAGGATCATATAGGCTCTTTGAACTGGGGATATAGGGTGCAACTTAGAGACAAGAAAGTCAATTACATCAATGCTTATGCTGTTATTCTTGATAAAAACACAATTAAGGCAGGTTTGATGTTTATTATGTGGTTTCTTTCAAATATATATGTTAGCGCTATTTAATTTTAATTATTGGTTCTATAACCAAGGAAAAACATTTTTGAAGGTATGGGTTAATACCAATGTTCCTTCTAAGGTTCATAGGTCATTGTGCAAAAAAACAACAAAAAAACTAACTTGTGTGCAAAGTTGCACAGCATCTATTTTAGGTGCAAAATTTTACACCCGCAAACTATAATCCCTTAAAGAGAATATTGGTTAAAACGTATTTAAATGTTCCAATATGTATAAACACGATACACGTTATAGGATTAACTTTGTTTGAAGAAAACACACATTTTTCAACAGGCCGTTAAAAAAAATAAATCTGAATCAAAAATGACAGCAGCTAATATTATCATAGCTACTGGAGAAAGACCTCGCTACCCAGACATTCCTGGTGCTAAAGAATTTGGTATAACCAGGTAAAGAATCTTATAATCTCTCAATAATCTGAATTATGGACATTTCTATGAAGGACTGAGCTATCAATTATATGTAATTCAATTTTAAAATTTGATCCAAAACTTTTTATTGATAGAGTTGAATTTTCTGACCTAATTGAGACCATTTGATTCTTTGGATTAAATAGTTATTAAAGGTAAATGTTTTGGCCAAAGGATAGCTCATAAAATTTTGTTGTATTTTATGTATGTGTATTTTTTATTTTGCCATGCTTCCCCCATAAATCCTTGAATTAGTTAAACCCTGGCAATAATTTAGTCTTAAGATGGTGCTGAAGAAATAAGAATAACTTATGGGGCGTTCTGTGTTCAAACTAGATGAAGTGAATAGTTTAAAAATATCTTTTTAGGCTTGAAAGATAGACAGGAAAATTAACATTGACTACTCACTTGAAAGATTGCTTATGATTGTAGGATCAATGAAATATAAATAAACAGCGACCATCTGACATCATTTCACAATTAGAGAACATTTGAACAATTATATTTCTACAACACATGAAATAGACAAAATTTACCAAGCTTGTCTTATTCTGTATCTTTGCTTCTCAGTGATGACTTATTTTCACTGTCATACTGTCCTGGAAAAACTCTTTGCATTGGTGCCTCATATGTTTCACTGGAGTGTGCGGGTTTTCTGGCTGGGATTGGTTTAGACACAACTGTGATGGTCAGATCCATATTGCTCAGAGGTTTTGACCAGCAGTGCAGTGAAATGATAGGAAAATACATGACCAAACACGGTGTTAAATTTTTGAGGGGCTGTGTTCCAACCAAGGTAAGATTGTAAAGTAATAATAATAAAAATTTTCCCTGTAAGTATTCGTTAACAAATATTCTTATCAATCACCTATTTTCTCATTAATACAAAGAAATTAACCAATAAAATTTGACTTTAGAAAAATAACTGACAAAAAAAGTTTGTTAACTTTTTAAGGAAGCATCTTTGATTATGAATCTTTAAATTACTCTTGTGGATGATTATTTATTTTGGGAATAATGATATGGGGGGGGGGTAAAAAATTCAACAATGTACTAATAATGAAAGACCTTTCTATAAATATACCTGAATGATGATTCTGTACGTATTGGTTACAATATTTTTACACTTAGCATAAAATAATGATTTAAAAAATGGAATGGAATGGCCTTTTACCATTTTTAAGGCCCTGTTTATTTTCTTATTTGTGTTATAGTTGTTTTTAAAAATAAATTTGTGATTTGGAAAAAAAAAGAGAATTAGGTATGTTCGTATAGTTATGATTTGATGTTGATCAATACATTTTGATATCCTGTTGGTTTTAGTGTGTGGAAATCAACTTTTCATCGATACTTTTCCTAAAAAGAAAAAAAAATCTTGAAAATTGAGCTTAAAACTAGAGCAACAGACTTTAAATGCATGTGTAAACAAAATATTTCAGATTTCAGCAGTGCCAAGGCAATCATTATGTGGCTTGATAAATCGCAGAAGTCGTCCCATAGTGAGATTTCTGTTTATCATTTTCAAAAGCTGATATTTGCCACACACTTGTCTGCTTAATTTTAAACAAAGAAACTTAAGATGCTCTTAAAGATGGTTTCTGAACAAAAATAGTTTTAACATGAATTTTAAAAAAAATTGTACATCAAATTATCTAAGTAATTTTGTTGGCTTGATTTTTATTAAGTTTAAAAGAAAAACTTCTGTAGTGATCCATCATGAAGTCTGTTACAAAAATGATTGATTGCAAGGTTTAATTTTGGCTACATTTTGTTTGTTGTTTTTTTAATCCCATAATTATTTGATGAAATTGGTATTGCTATTATTCTCAATTGATTTTATAATTGTGAATACTGTACTGCCAATGCTATAGTTTGACAAGTGTAATGCTTTTTTTTCTTTGTTCAGAGATTTTTTACTTTTTTCAAACTATTACCTGTATTTTGTATAATTTTGAATTATACAAGTTAAGGCATTTTTTTAAAATGCTCACTGAATGCATCAGATTGAATTTGCTAAATTTGTTTTTTTTTCTTTCAAGTCTGGTCATTCAAAAAGTTATTGCATTACATGAATCAAATTATATTTAAGCCGTCACTTATCAAAATTCTTACTCTGGTACGAAATACATTAATTTTTATGTTTTGGATAGTTAGTCAATGAAAAGGAATTATTTTTATTTAATAAAAATTTTGTTTTTACATTTTTAAAAAAAATATATAAATGGGGATCGGGTTGACTAAAGGGTAAAAAGGTGTTGTAAGTTATTTTAAAATTGGGTCTTATGGGAAAATTTCATTCGTTTTCCTCAGATTGAACAGATTGAAAAAGGTCAACCAGGCAGGTACAGAGTCACAGCTATTAATGCTGATGGAGCAGAGGTTGTAGATGAATACAATACAGTAAGTTATATGATCTTTGTACTTGCATGTACTCGCAATAAAGTATGAATTAAATGGCATGTTTATGGGTTCTAATACACAATGTAATGAAATCATAATTACATTACCTTTTGGAGTCATTCAATAGATCTTTATTTCGCACCTAACTATACAAGATTTATCGTTTTTATGTTAGTAAAATGTAAATATTGTTTTGCTTTGACTAAAACAGGGGTGCCCAAACTTTTTGCACAGAGGGCCCTATCATAAAGTAAAAATATGTGGGGGCTGGATTAAGATATTAAACAAAAATAGCATACATAATACTGAGCTACAGTCTTTTCAATTACATATAAATATTTTATTTTTGTTTGTGGGGACAAAATGAGACGACTACTTGGATTTTCGAAAGCTTATAACTTATTCCATAATTAGAAAGTACAGTCGAAACCGGTTAAGTCGACGGCGTTGGGGTATGAAAAATGGCGTCGACATAACCGATGATCGAGTTAAAACGAAAACCAATATGGCGGCAAAATATTAACATGTGCTTGAAATTTCTTTATGTACGTGATTAATTAGTTAGCGTTAATTAGTGATGGGACGATTAATCGGAATCGTATCGGAACCCTAATATTTCTTCGCCCTTTCCTAAGGTTGTAATGACCTTTCGTTTTTAAGGACCGTTTAAAATTTAAATATAACCATGGTTCCCACTCAGGAAAACGGGAAAAAGTCGGGAATTCTTAAAAAACAATTCTCGGCCTTGAAAGTCGGGAAAAGTTATGACTAATCGGCAATTTATATATATATATATATATATATAATATATATATATATATGCCGAAGTAAAGGACTTTGATTACGTCTCTGTCATGTTTTGATTCCATTTAAATTAAAAATAAGTTACCAGTTTACAATTTTCTGCGCATGCGTTTAAAGGTCAAAGTTTACGCTTCGCCTAGTCCCATTAGCAGCCGCTAGCGTTTGCAATGCCCGTCGAATCAGCGAATAAAAAAAAATAAAAATAGACATATCAATATGGTAATTTTAAGTTTAATGCTTTTGACGTGCAGGATATCTGTTACCATCAGAACGCTCTCGAATTTCCTCAGTCTTGTAATACTATAAATAAAACGATCGCGGCCTTGACCGTTGATCACAGCACGCTGTGTGTTAGTGTTAGACTTCGGCCGGCAACAAGTCTAAGCGAATTTTTTAAAAAATCATTCCTTATCAGAATTCAAACTACAAAAGGGATGACGTGTATATTAATAATATTATATACATGTACTGGAATATTAAGAAAATGATATGATTTGATTTCATCATCACGCGCGTGTTAGTGTCACAGTCACGTATCTTACTGGTAACAATGAACAAAGCAATAACAAACTTTTAAAAGAATAATAATTTTTTATTTAATTATATAAAAACCACCGTCGATTCTCGATACAAACCTTTATTTTCATTTCTAAAGATATTCGTTTATCTTAAAAAATAAAATGATCAATGCATCAGAAAATGAATAATAATGTTTAATAATAATATAACATGCACTGCGAAAAAACGCCGATTTACGGGCACCTCGGGTGAATACATCTAATTCACACATGGATCGAAAGTGAAAGAAGATAATAACATCCGGTAATTTTTATTGAAATCTCGTAGAATCACACAATAGCCGGAAGTCTCGAAGATGATGCGAGATGTCAACACTATTTTGAACTAAAAATGCATTGCTAGGCCAACCGACGAGGATCGAGCTAACCAAGTTAAGTTGCAAATTTGGCCCTCTTTTGTGCTCGAGGTACTAGGTTTTGGCGACTGAGAAAAATCGAATTAGCCGATGAAAAAATGCTAAGACAAAGAGAGAATTTGGCAGTTCCAATAAAAAACGTCGAGTTAGTGGGGTGGTCGAGCTAAACGAGCTCGATGTAAGTGGGTTCGACTGTACTAAAATTGGATAAATACTTGCCAAGTTATAGAATTAAGATGTTTATTTTATACTAAATATCTTTAAAAAATTAAAAAGTGTTGTAATATAAATAGAGCCGACAACATTGTGTTAAAAATTGCATTGTAAAAATTGTCTTAAAATGTTAATTACACCAATGCCAAATTTAAATCCTTTTTATAGTAGGCAAAAATAAACAGTTGATTTTTGCCATCTGACGTCATTGAATTTCTTTACATATAACATCACATAATTTCACCAGCTTTTTGTAAGCAATAACCAAAATAAAATGCCATCGATTTTTACCATCAATTGATGTGATAGTATTTGTATTCAAAACAACACTTAGTTTTGGTTGTTCTTATAAATAAAATGTCGTTACAGAAAAAATCCACCACTCAGTTAATAGTTTAAGATGTGGCCGTGGGCCAGTTAAAATTTAAACATGGGCCGCATTTGACCTGCGGACCGGAATTTGGACACAAAAGATTTGAGATTGTCATATAGTTTAAATTTATGTACAGATTCTGTTTGCCATTGGAAGAGATCCTTGTACAAGAGGAATAGGTCTTGAGAATGTTGGAGTCCATCTAAATCCCAAGTAAGGATACATTTTTATTATTTTTAAAAAATAAAATATCTGAGTGTTACAGAAAAAAAAATTAGTTTATTTTTTATTGCTCATTGTTTATTCTAAGTAGCAGCAGTTATATGTCTTTGGTTCATAGCCAATCAAGTTCACAGATAGTTAGTGGAATGTAGAATACTAGTCCATTATTATTCACTTTAACATACAGTCGAAACCGGTTAAGTCGACGGCCTTGGGGTATGAACAATGGCGTCGACATAACCGATGATCGAGTTAAAACGAAAACCAATATGGCGGCAAAATATTAACATGTGCTTGAAATTTCTTTATGTACGTGATTAATTAGTTGGCGTTAATTAGTGATGGGACGATTAATCGGAATCGTATCGGAACCCTAATATTTCTTCACTCTTTCCTAAGGTTGTAATGACCGTTCGTTTTTAAGGGCCGTTTAAAATTTAAATAAAACCATGGTTCCCACTCAGGAATTCTTTAAAAAAATTTCTCGGCCTTGAAAGTCGGGAAAAGTTATGACACTAATCGGGAGTTTTATATATATATTTTATTATTTATATATATATATTTATGCCGAAGTAAAGGACTTTGATTAAGTCTCTGTGGTATGTTTCGATTCGATTTAATAAAAAAAAAGTTACCAGTTTATAATTGTCTGGGCATGCGTTAAAAGGTCAAATTTTTCGCCTCGTCTCGTCACATGCTGCGTGTGGCATGTCACAGCCGCTCGCGTTTGCCGTCGTATCAGCGAATTTAAAATACAAATAAACAAATCAATGTGGTAATTTTAAGTTTAATGCTTTTGACGTGCAGGATATCTGTTACTAGTGTTACTATCAGAACGCTCTCGAATTTCCTCAGTCAATCAAACTTGTAATATAAATAAAACTATTGTGGCCTTGACCGTTGATCACAGCACGCTGTGGGCTGTGTGTTAGACCTCGGCCGGCAACTACCTAAGTCTAAGCGAATTTAAAAAAAAATCATTCCTTATCAGAAATGATTTGATTTCATCGTCACGCGCGTGTTAGTCACAGTCACGTATCTTACTGGTAACAAAGCAACAACAAACTTTTTAAAGAATAATATATTTTTTATTTGATTAAATAAAAACCACCGTCGATTCTCGATACAAACCTTTATTTTCATTTCTAAAGATATTCGTTTATCTTAAAAAATAAAATGATTAATACATCAGAAAATGAATTAAGTTTAATAATAATATAACATGCACTGCGAAATAACGACGATTAAGAACCTCTAATGCGATTGTCCAGTACATTGGGTGAATACATACCCCATGGATACACGTCGAACTAATAATTCACACACGCAAAACATCCGGTAATTTTTATTGAAATCTCGTAGAATCACACAATAGCCTGAAGTCTCGAAGAAAGCGAGATGTCAACACTGTTTTGAACTAAAAATGCAGAGTGCATTGCTAGGCCAACCGACGAGGATCGAGGTAAACCAACGTTAAGTTGCAAATTTGGCCATCTTTTGTGCTAGAGGTAGTAGGTTTCGGCGACTTAGAAAAATCGAATTAGCTGATGAAAAAATGCTAAGACAAAGAGAGAATTTGGCGGTTCCAATAAAAAACGTCGAGTTAGTGGGGTGGTCGAGCTAACCGAGCTCGATGTAAGTGGGTTCGACTGTAATATGTATTTTATAATGTATCAAGAATAAATCCACAACTGTCTTAAGGAAGATCGTTGGAAGTCGTGGAACACATAGTTAACATGTCTCTATAATATTCTTAATGCAACTGCTGATAATGTCACATATCCAAAGAAAACCACTGTATATCTCAGCAATAATAATTTTTAAATTATGCATCTAAATGAGCATTGCAAATATTCACTTTTGTCATAACGTTCCCCCCATAATATCAACTTACTACTATTAATCCTAAATCATTTTAAATGATACAATGACATACTTGACACTTTCTTCAATTGATGGTATCCTCAGCACTCAGCGAGTTATCGTGGATTCAGGAGAAAAGACAAACGTCCCCAACATATATGCTATTGGTGACATCGGGGACACCAGACCTCAACTGACGCCTGTTGCAATCCATGCCGGGAAGCTTTTAGCTAAGAGGCTGTTTGAACCATCATTTTCAACCAAGGTAAAATAATATAAAAACATGACCAGTATTAGCAATGAATTAAAATATTTCTCTTAAAACAACAGAAAGAAGTGGCACAAAATTTAACATATTTTTTTATATTTTACTTGACTACATGGTTTGTGGGGGTGAAAAGTGAATGCATGGTTTTGTTCCTAAATAGGAGGAGGGAGTAGATAGGAGGCTGTTTATTGAGAGGTCGCGCAGATTTTTTAATCTCCTGAACAGGATGAGGGGTGGGGCCGAGAGGATGCTGTTTTGAGTATCAGGGTCCGCAGGAAGAATGCCACATTTTTTAAAAAGAATGATTGTTTATTCCTGATGTGGGGGTGGTAGATGAGAATGAGTTTAACACTCATAATATTGCTTCTGAAATGTGAATCTAAGGTGTTGGCACAAGTGAAGCTTTTAACTCGTTGAAGAAAAGATTCCAGTATAGCTTCAGGTTATGACCATAATACAATAGTCAACAATTCCCAGTGCCTTTTCCCAGAAGTCTTCATTAGATTTATAAATTGGACAGAGGTAAAGAAGTTGTGAGAAGGATATCGAATCCTTACAAGATTTAGGATGTGAAGAAAATTAAATTAGATACCTAAGGCTGTGAAAGGATTCTAAACATTTAATAAACATGTCAAGTTCACTCTTTCTCCATATAAGTGACCCCAATGCCATCATCAATAAAACTCAGGGACATGTCCCTGAGTACCCATGGCCACACCACTGATGTGGTTAAAAAATTGAAATGAGTTCAAGGTAATGACCAATATTCCCTCTAAGGTTGGTTGGTCCGTGTGCAACGTAAACAGAAAACTCATTTGCTAAGTTGCACACCATTCCTTTTTTGTGCAATATTTTACCAAATTTGCTGCATGGTAATTCTAAACTGCTGTGCAGCGTTGGTCAGATATCTGCACAGCTTAAGAGGAACATTGTTGAGGACTAATGCCACCCATCTGTGTAGTGTAGGTGTTTGTGTGTATAGTAAGGTGTGTTTGTGTGTATAGTAAGGTGTGTTTGTGTGTATAGTAAGGTGTGTTTGTGTGTATAGTAAGGTGTGTTTGTGTGTATAGTAAGGTGTGTTTGTGTGTATAGTAAGGTGTGTTTGTGTGTATAGTAAGGAGCTAGTGTGTATAGTAAGGTGGGCTTGTTTATCTCTTAAACCATACTAACAAAAAGTTGTTATTTTCAGATGACTCATGTTAGGTGTAATTTTTTAAAAATACATTTACAGGTCGACTATAGCCATGTTGCAACAACTGTATTTACACCTCTAGAGTATGGCTGTATAGGATACTCAGAAGAAGCTGCAATAGACAAGTTTGGGGAAGAGAATATCGAGGTTAAAAACATTTGATAATTATTTGTGAATTCTTTAAGTTGATTGTACTACAGATGAACTTTGGTTTAACCAAGCACCAGATAAAAAGAACAACTGCAAGGCATTATATTTAACACCTCATTGCTTACTTACCACAAGAGATATAATGAATTTATTTCCTTTAAAAATATATATCCATCTCTATTAGCACGAATATTTACAATATTATATAACAACCCTGCTTTCATTGCCACCCTGCTTTCATTGCCACCCTGCTTTCTTCCCCATTTCTTAGGCTCAGTTTTGACATTACAGCTGATCCTCATTGTTACTTTACATTACAGCTAGGTTTGCCTGTAGTTAATAAACAATGATTTGAATTTGATCCTCATTGTTACTTTATATGCACTGGAAAATTAAGTTTATCAAAAATGTAATTAGTATGTCCAAATTTGTTTCTCCTTTTTGTTTTATAATTATATAACTTAATTTATACAGCCTAATTTTCCAAATATTTTTTAAAATCTATAATTTCTTGTTCCAAGTTTGTTTTGTGGCTGATAGCTATCTCAACTTTCAGATTTGATCATTTGACATGGAATAATAGTTGATACTATCAGATGCTTTCATATATGTTTTACCTCTTTCTATGATGAGCTTGTGAACTGTTGTATTCTGTCCTACTAGGTGTATCACAGTTTCTTTATGCCTTTGGAGTGGACAGTACCACACAGAGAAGAAAACACATGCTATGCCAAACTGATATGCAACAAGGCTGATCATGTAAGTTTTAAACATAAACATCAAAAATCCTTGAAAGCCAGTGCTGCTCAACCTTTTTGATTAAGTGATCTTTGTTCACAAACCTCAGACTTTGTGCTGGGAATAATGACATCTCAAGAGAATTTTTTTGTTGAAATATATTTTAAATTTTTAAAAATCCATTTTCACTTTTGAATCATCAGGAACTTATTATATAAAGCAAATTAAAGCTGCAGAGCTTTTTAAAAAAAATATCTTGCTTATAACTTTTCCTGCAATTTTTTTAATTATAGGTTAATAACAGCAGCCAAATCTTTCATTAGCTTTTCAAAAGTTTGCCAGTAAAAGAATACATTTTTGTTAATTAGATATTGGTCATTACAGAGAATTCATCTTGACTTCCAAAAACTATGCCGAAATTTCATTGCAACTTTCCTATAGTTGTGTGAATATTATCAGAAGAAACCTTTGGATGTCATCTAGAATTTATTTTGACTTGTATTCTTATGTTTCCTTATTTAAAACAAAGTAATATAAACTACTGCTCCTCACTGACGAATTACATGTGTTGTATACTGCTTCCTACTCATTGGACATCACATACACTGACCTCTGACATCACATACACTGACCTCTGACATCACATACACTGACCTCTGACATCACATACACTGACCTCTGACATCACATACACTGACCTCTGACATCACATACACTGACCTCTGACATCACATACACCGACCTCTGACAACAGATACCTGTCTCCAACATCACATACACTGACCTCTGACAACAGATACCTGTCTCCAACATCACATACACTGACCTCTGACAACAGATACCTGTCTCCAACATCACATACACTGACCTCTGACAACAGATACCTGTCTCCAACATCACATACACTGACCTCTAACAACAGATACCTGTCTCCAACATCACATACACTGACCTCTGACAACAGATACCTGTCTCCAACATCACATACACTGACCTCTGACAACAGATACCTGTCTCCAACATCACATACACTGACCTCTGACATCACATACACTGACCTCTGACATCACATACACTGACCTCTGACATCACATACACTGACCTCTGACAACAGATACCTGTCTCCAACATCACATACACTGACCTCTGACAACAGATACCTGTCTCCAACATCACATACACTGACCTCTGACAACAGATACCTGTCTCCAACATCACATACACTGACCTCTGACAACAGATACCTGTCTCCAACATCACATACACTGACCTCTGACAACAGATACCTGTCTCCAACATCACATACACTGACCTCTGACAACATACCTGTCTCCAACATCACATACACTGACCTCTGACAACAGATACCTGTCTCCAACATCACATACACTGACCTCTAACAATAGATACCTGTCTCCAACATCACATACACTGACCTCTGACAACAGATACCTGTCTCCAACATCACATACACTGACCTCTGACAACAGATACCTGTCTCCAACATCACATACACTGACCTCTGACAACAGATACCTGTCTCCAACATCACATACACCGACCTCTGACAACAGATACCTGTCTCCAACATCACATACACTGACCTCTGACAACAGATACCTGTCTCCAACATCACATACACTGACCTCTGACAACAGATACCTGTCTCCAACATCACATACACTGACCTCTGACAAGATACCTGTCTCCAACATCACATACACTGACCTCTGACAACAGATACCTGTCTCCAACATCACATACACTGACCTCTGACATCACATACACTGACCTCCGACATCACATACACTGACCTCTGACATCACATACACTGACCTCTGACATCACATACACTGACCTCTGACATCACATACACCGACCTCTGACAACAGATACCTGTCTCCAACATCACATACACTGACCTCTGACAACAGATACCTGTCTCCAACATCACATACACTGACCTCTGACAACAGATACCTGTCTCCAACATCACATACACTGACCTCTGACAACAGATACCTGTCTCCAACATCACATACACTGACCTCTAACAACAGATACCTGTCTCCAACATCACATACACTGACCTCTGACAACAGATACCTGTCTCCAACATCACATACACTGACCTCTGACAACAGATACCTGTCTCCAACATCACATACACTGACCTCTGACATCACATACACTGACCTCTGACATCACATACACTGACCTCTGACATCACATACACTGACCTCTGACAACAGATACCTGTCTCCAACATCACATACACTGACCTCTGACAACAGATACCTGTCTCCAACATCACATACACTGACCTCTGACAACAGATACCTGTCTCCAACATCACATACACTGACCTCTGACAACAGATACCTGTCTCCAACATCACATACACTGACCTCTGACAACAGATACCTGTCTCCAACATCACATACACTGACCTCTGACAACATACCTGTCTCCAACATCACATACACTGACCTCTGACAACAGATACCTGTCTCCAACATCACATACACTGACCTCTAACAATAGATACCTGTCTCCAACATCACATACACTGACCTCTGACAACAGATACCTGTCTCCAACATCACATACACTGACCTCTGACAACAGATACCTGTCTCCAACATCACATACACTGACCTCTGACAACAGATACCTGTCTCCAACATCACATACACCGACCTCTGACAACAGATACCTGTCTCCAACATCACATACACTGACCTCTGACAACAGATACCTGTCTCCAACATCACATACACTGACCTCTGACAACAGATACCTGTCTCCAACATCACATACACTGACCTCTGACAAGATACCTGTCTCCAACATCACATACACTGACCTCTGACAACAGATACCTGTCTCCAACATCACATACACTGACCTCTGACATCACATACACTGACCTCGACATCACATACACTGACCTCTGACATCACATACACTGACCTCTGACATCACATACACTGACCTCTGACAACAGATACCTGTCTCCAACATCACATACACTGACCTCTGACAACAGATACCTGTCTCCAACATCACATACACTGACCTCTGACATCACATACACTGACCTCTGACATCACATACACTGACCTCTGACATCACATACACTGACCTCTGACAACAGATACCTGTCTCCAACATCACATACACTGACCTCTGACAACAGATACCTGTCTCCAACATCACATACACTGACCTCTGACAACAGATACCTGTCTCCAACATCACATACACTGACCTCTGACAACAGATACCTGTCTCCAACATCACATACACTGACCTCTGACAACAGATACCTGTCTCCAACATCACATACACTGACCTCTGACAACAGATACCTGTCTCCAACATCACATACACTGACCTCTGACAACATACCTGTCTCCAACATCACATACACTGACCTCTGACAACAGATACCTGTCTCCAACATCACATACACTGACCTCTAACAATAGATACCTGTCTCCAACATCACATACACTGACCTCTGACAACAGATACCTGTCTCCAACATCACATACACTGACCTCTGACAACAGATACCTGTCTCCAACATCACATACACTGACCTCTGACAACAGATACCTTTCTCCAACATCACATACACTGACCTCTAACAATAGATACCTGTCTCCAACATCACATACACTGACCTCTAACAATAGATACCTGTCTCCAACATCACATACACTGACCTCTAACAACATATACCTGTCTCCAACATCACATACACTGGATATTATAAGTTATGGACAGTGTATTATAACTTTGTATTTATTGATCCGTGGATATAAAACCACCTGACAATAGTGTTACTGAATATTTCAAAGGGTCTTTGATTTTTAAAAATTTTGTACATCATAATGGGAAAGTCTTAATTATTTTAGAAATGCAGCAAATAGACTGGGATATTATAAAATTATACTTCTTCTGGAAATAGAAGTTTAAAAGTTATTTGATTTATGTATAAACTAAATTGAGGAAAGCCTGTTTGCAGTCTCACCCATATTTTGTCCTTAAAAACAGGAGCGTGTCATAGGCTTTCATGTCTTGGGACCAAATGCTGGGGAGATTACTCAAGGATATGCAGTAGCTTTAAAGAAAGGAGCAACAAAAGAAGATTTTGATGCCACTATTGGGATCCATCCAACTTGTAGTGAGGTACACAACTCTGAAATAGTTTTAGTCTGAATTTAATCCCTCACCTGTCTGCCTCTTCCATCCTTAAACCGAAACTCTGCTTCTTTTATCCCCCAAGATAAACATCATTATTTGTTATGACCTAGTGAGAGGTCTATATAATATAAAAGTTAAAAAGGTATAATGTTCATGAGGCATTGTCTTCTTGGTATGATGCAATGCTACAGACCTGATGGACGCAGGGGAGAAGTTTTTGTTTTTAATTTGTGTTTATTTATACAATAATGAGGCCAAAAGAGAAAATGCTGCAAAATAAATATTTGGAAATGGAATATTTGACTTAAAAATGGTTAATTAAATAAAATAATTAATCATGTATTTCTTTCAGTAGCTAGTTAGCAATCTTCCACTTATGAAGAAATCATTTTAGTGGACCCTAATAATTCTTAGAATAAAGCTTATGCTTATATATTTGCTTCTTTGATTTATAGTTAATCATAAAAATACAAGGAAATGCCTCAAAATGCAAGGTGTATAAATCATAATGGTAGATGTCTAAATTGATTTTAAAATGGCTCCTCTCTAATAATGCCTCAACTTGTTTGTTCCACAGACATTTACAGCAATGCATGTGACAAAGCGGAGTGGGGAGAGTGCTGAAGTTACAGGATGCTGAGGTTAAATCCCTGCTGCTATATGATCCTAGCACTCATCTCACGTCATCAACTGGCTGGTGTTAGCAACAAGCCAATATTTGCAGGACAAACAGGGGCTGAGTAAAAGCTCTGTATTCTGAATATCATTGAGTCCAGTTGTTGAACTAGCAAACTGCAGTGTGTTTTGAGTGCTGGGTCAAGCAGTGGGGATGTCAACAAAATGGAAACGTGTCATGTCAGTTGCTTAAGTTGAGCATTGTATGACGGTCATGACCAGAAGCTCTGTTACAGGGTGGTCTTGACCCGACTCTGATGTGATGCACTTTCTAATTTATCTGGTTTCATGAGGTAGATCATAGTAATTCTAAAGACTTGTCAATAACTTATCTAATTTATCCATTCACCTTTCCTTATTTAGTTAAAACTTTAAGGTAAAGAATAAAGTCCAACTATTTCAAAAATCCTTCAAGTTTTTTTAGTGTATTTTTCATAATTATGGATCTACTTCATGGAACCAGTTGTATTTTATGCTTAATTCAATGTTATGACAAATACCAAAGATGGTCTAGTTTAAAACGGTGATCACTTCAGTATTTGTATATTAATTATTTTTATAAACATACTTGATGCTGTTGTTTAAAATGCAGGAGGTTAAGATTCTAGCAAGAACAAATGTCCTTGGATCATTAGATCTGCTAACCACTCACTTACAAAAATTACTAGATATAAAAATTCATAGACCAAATACATAGTGGCAATATATCATTGATGTTAATAATATCCATTCTTTACTTTTTAACATGTTTTTACCTATGTGTAATCCCCTGACTCTAATGTTTTTACCTATGTGAATGTGTAATCCCCTGACTCTATCCATGTAAGATTCTATACAAATTATGTGCAACAAATATCAGCCATCTCTTTAGGTTCAACCTCAGATAGGTGTCTACTTGAAGGAATAAATACCATTGGACTCCTAAAATATTTTCTTAATTGATGCAGTCTATACAATGGACCTTTATTTAAAGATGGTTAATTGTAAGGGGCAATCCTTGTAATAAGAGCAGGAAACAATAAGTACCCTATTCAAATTCCATGAATTTATATTTGATTTATCATGAAATATATTTGTTTAAATCTTCTCCCAAATTGGGAGGGTTTTCTCATTGAAGTTTAGTGGTGAAATTTTTTTTATCAATTCTAGCTTGAGGATATAAATGTTTTTAAGAAATAAGTAAATCATTTGCAACAAGCTCATTAGAAATCATTTAAAAGAAATCACAATAAATGTGGGACTCACTAAACATCTGTTTTAGGTTACATATTACTTATCATCAAACAGCTTATGTTTTAGGTTACATATTACTTATCATCAAACAGCTTATGTTTTAGGTTACATATTACTTATCATCAACAGCTATATCTGTTTTAAAATATTTGAAGAGATAGGTAAAGTTTTTATGCTTGTTATATTTCTATGTATGTAGGAATGTTCCAATCGATGTGCAGCTGTATGCAATTTCTCTAAATCTGACAGCCCCTTAGCCTCGTTAGGCAATACAAGTCTCTAAGGTCTCTTTTTTGGGGGGGGGTAACAAAATGTCTTCAAATTGTAACATTCAATGACCTGTGGTAACAAAATGTCTTTAAATTGGAACATTCAATGACCTATTCCAGTTTTCATTTTAGAATAAAAGTGAACGAGACAGGATTTAAAATTTCTTCCTAGAAACTTTATTGTATAAAATCATGTTTCTATTTCATAAATGCTAAGTGATATTTTAAATTATGTTGACCTATGAACATTTCTTTACTGTAGAAGAAAACTTCAATGCCTTCAACATTACAATGATAGTCATGTGACCTGGTTTCATTTTTAAGTCATAAAATGAAATACATTTATGTGAAAAGCGATTAAACCAACAATAAATTGTTTTTAAATAGAAGTAATCATTTGCCCACAAGCATCTGATGAGGGTGTTTTCATTATTATTTTTTCTCCCATCGATCATTTTAATAATTGTTGAATTTACATTTACATGTATTATGAAAACCCTGTTTTTTTCTTATCATATAACTTTATAAAATTGATTCCCTGGAAACACCAACAGATATTTACTATTTAGAAAGAAAAAAAACTGGACTTAATATCTATTCTGTGAAGTTTTGATGTATTTATCTAGATTTAAAATAGAAATCAAGTTATTTGGTAGCATGATGCGGGTCCTTTAGGGTTGAAACTCTTCAAAGAAGCATTTATTAGTAATTTTAGTGACTCGTACCAAAGACAGTATTCCCAAAAAGTTTTGGAATCTGTCGTGGAAAATGTTGATGGTATTACTGCATTATGTTTAAAGACTGCTAACATTTTAGATAGTACATGTAGTAGCATTTAATCCTAACAGTTGCACATTAGAGTGGAATGGTTTACTACACCAATGACTAAATGTATGTGTGGAATTTTTTAATGCAACTCTGAGTGTCAGGGTGTTTTACTAATTTGCTGTCTTTTCTTTTCTAGCTGATGTTCAATTTTTCATGTACATTAATGCTACTTGAGTAAATGTGAATATTTCTAAAGGTGTCTTGTCTTATTAAAAAAAATCAATTGACCAGTTAGCTTCCTGCCAAATGCTTTTCAGTTTTTGATATATGTTTTATTATAATAACAAACCTTTATCAATTCATGACCCCTACACAAAGTGACCTATTCAAATCATGACCCCTACACAAAGTGACCTATACAAATACTTTTAAATGAGATGAAGTAAATCTGTTTTTTTTTATGGATTGAAAATCTGATTATAATTGAAATTGTAGCTACTTCATCAGATTCATAATGTGCCGGTAAGCTTCATATAGTGTCAAGCTCTCTGCATGTTCTGTTTGTTGCTTTGGTTTTAACTGTAGAAAATTCACTTCAGTTACGAGTGACAGTGGATTTTTAATGTAAAATACAAACTTTAAGATAGAAATGTGTTTAAATCCATGTTTTATTTCAGTTGCTCTTTCATTCCCCTTAGAAAACTATTGCATGAGTTGAGAACATGCTGTGTAAGATTGATTGTTTCAATAAAACTGTTGTACCTGTAAGAACTAGCAGCACAACTAACCAACTTTGCATGAGTTGAGAACCTGCTGTGTGTAAGATTGATTGTTTCAATAAAACTGTTGTACCTGTAAGAACTAGCAGCACAAGTAGCCCAAGTTTGAATGAAGTTTACTTTCCGAATATTTTACTGTGTGGAATGTCTAGAATGATATATTAAGATTTCAATGTCACAATTTCTAATAAAGTCATAAAACAATCAACAAATATGTTAACTATTTTACCAACACTCATTTACTGTTATTTTATGACAGAGATCATTTGGAAGTAGATATGAATGAATTTTCTTTGACATTGTTATACTTCTATTTCTCTCTTCTTTTTTTAAAATTTGTTGATTCTTGTTTATTATTTGTGAACCTGCCATTTCAGGTCATTAGATCAACTTTTTTTTTAAATCTGGGACTCACGAATGCAAAACATCAGTTTTGGCACAGCAAACTAGGAATAGATTGAGGGATGGAGTCTTAGCCAATTATAAACTGTTACAGCTGCTATGCTTCAGCAAATTTAAAGCTAAATCTAAGTACATGTACATCAAGTTAAATCTACATGTACATCAATTTAAAGACAAAGTCAAAGTAAACTTATTTCAAATAAATCAAATTTTATTGATTAAATCAAATGTAACAAGACAGGCAATAAATGACCCTCCCTTGACTATGTACAAAATATTACACAATATTGCACTGGATTTATGAAAATGTACAAAAAATAGTAATCCATGATATGAACCATTAATATGGATATCATTAATATGGACATCATTAATCACCTTGATAAGACCCATTAATCACCTTGATAAGACCGTATGAAAAGTACAGTAAGGCCATTAATATGGACACCATTAATGACCTTGATAAGACCGTATTAAAAGTACAGTAAGGCCATTAATAATGAATTATTTCTGAAGGCTTTCACAAAAATTAAGACACTAATGTCATATTACATACAAATATACAACATGGGGTTGTTTCAGTGGGTTCCCTAATAACCTTGTATTTTACCAAGTCACTGCAGACAGCTTCAGTAATCTATACTAACAATTTTTTAATGAAATATGACAATTGTTCTGTTGTCAAATTTGTTATTATTATATATATTTTTTTAAATGTTAACAGTAATTCTAAATTAGCCTCAGACACTACAATCAAAACTATAGGACGTCTATTTTAACAATACTGTATCATGGGCAAGGCCAAACTATTATGAATCACTTTGAAATTTCCATCAGAAAGGGAAACCTTGTGGTTCTAAGATCAAATGAGCATTCATAATAGAAATAGACATCCTCTTGACAGCTGTGACAATGAGTCAGCTTTTTTGTGTGTGTAAATGATCAAAATTGCTTAGGTCACGTACGGATATTCCCATGGAACCCAGTCATCTTGAAATTTCATACAAAATGTACAAATGATTTATCCAATAGTACATTATGCTATTACAAATGAACTCTTAATAAAGTAGACAACTATTTAACTGTAATCATCTCTAAAATTAGTTACAGAGCTATTAGATGTGGTTCATAGATGTGTGACCTTAAAACAAATTGTATACAGTACTTGTACCACCAGTAGAGTACATAGGGCGATTTTATTTTTTGACCAACAATGCTAAACATTGCAGTATTGTATCCTATAGAACAGGTCTGTGATAAAGCTTTTAAATAAAATACAATATACACAAACAGGCGACTATAGGGGCGGGATGCGGACCGCACCGGGTGACACCATCACAAGGGGTGACACCAACGGGTAAAATTCTGTATGGTCCCGTTATTTGGCACTGGCAGACTCGGAGGAGGTCTATGGGGTAAGTTGTGAGGGGGTCACACCATGAGCTACCGCACTGGGTGACACCAACCCTAGTGACGCCTCTGCACAAACAAAGCCACTCATGTCGTGATACAGTAGTTGGAGGTTCAAGTCCTCACATTATTTACCGGCAACAATTATTTTAGAATATGTTATTGTTTCAGCTGCCTAGCAAATTTACTAAAGAATATTTGTTACTGAATACAACCTGACAAGTAAAAAAGACTAGCTCCCACTACCAGGCAGATACAGCAAGTACACAGAAACGTGAGTTATTGTTTTGACCGTCAGACAGACTTCCTATCCTGTACATCCACTTCCTACTCTGTTCATCATGGATACCAAAGCAAACACAGTTTCCTGACATATGACATGCATTTGTAACCATTTAATTTAAAAAATACATGTTGCGATCATGCAATAAAATAATGACACAAAGGAAGTTCTTAAATTATATGATCATTCTTACTTCTTTCATATAATGACCGTTATGCTTATTCAGTGACCTAAGTAATAAGAGTGTGTGTGGGAGGGGGGGGGCTAGATTTATCTGACGGGTGATATTACTAAGACTAATGTTATAATAAAGCAATGGATAGCAGTTGACTTTAAAGTGCTGGCGTTCACCCCAGGACTCAATGAAAACTGTACTAAATATAGGCAGAAATCAATCAAATCCCCCCCACCCCTAACAGCCGTGTCGGTACACCTATCGTTTGGTTTGTTAGTGTGGCAGGCGGGCCGGGCTAGTCCAATCATGGTCCAATGTTAAGGACAAACGGCCTTTTAAAGGACGGTATGCCAGGAATGCAAGGAGTGGCCAGGACTCGTTACGTCTGATCGCCACTAAGATTAGACAACTCGAGCTTCACACGTGGTTCGGAAATAGTGAACCACTGACCTTGTGGATCTCTTTAACAAATAACTCAGTAACAAATAATTCAGTAACAATAACCCAGTCAAGTTGTTTTCAATAAGAATAGTTGGAATTTCAAACACCGTTGACAGAAATGTTCCCATGATTTATAATCGATAAGTTCTCATTATTTTGATAAAACAAAATCATGCGTTAAATTTAATAGGCAATCTTTTCTATTACAATATATAATATATAATATATATATATATATATATATATATATATATATATATATATATATATATATATATATATATATATATATATATATATATTATAATAATAATAATAAACCTGTAGATCATCCTTTTCTAGAAAAATTAAACTCTATTTCCAATGCCTTATACTACTTATAGATAATATTTCGACCAAAATTTTTTTAAAATAAAATTGTAAAAAATAATATTTTTCCAAATAACTGTTTCACCCCCAGATCACTTTACGAGTTAAACTAGAAGGAAAACATAACTCTGCTGTTAAAATTATCTTTACAATAGTATTGTGATTGGATCTACATCCTCTCATAATTGGACACAAACAAAAATATGTGCTACCTAAGGCCAATCAATATCACACCTATTATCTGGCAATTGTTAAGTCAATTAAGTTTAAGTAAATATTCGATTGGAGAAAAGCTTTAAAATATAAAGATTAACTTTTACATGCGTGTCTTTAATAAATCTTGTCATTCCGAGAAATTCACTCCATTTGTGTCTCTTTGAATAGAAGTCATGCACCGTGAATAATATCCTTGAGTTGGTTTCAATGTCAGATTTGAGTTCGTAGAAATCCGTTGTCATTGTTAGTGCACACCGTTTGTAAAAATCCGTTGTCAATGTTAGTGCAGAACGTCGAGACAGTCCTCACACACCCAGCCTGCTACCATTGGAAGCCTGAAACAGGGCTTCTCGGCAAAACCACAAATGTGACAAACCTTTTCACTGAGACTTGACCTCGCGGGGCCAGCGTTGCACGAGGGGTCACCGCCGACAGTTTGGCCTTCCAGTGTCACGGGACTGGGCGCTGCTATTATGACGTCATATTTGTCGAGGTTCTGAAAATCAACTTCCGGTAGGTAACCGTCGTATTTGTGGACGAGCCCCGGTCTGACGTCATGCCTCTGGACACCGGATGTCTGAGCATGGACGGCCTTCATAAACTCAAACAATTTGCCGGAACATTGAGGAACAGTCCCCCGGTTGTTAGTGTCCAGCACAGTGTCACAATGGTTTTGTGGGGTGGGGCAGGTGTCACCATTGTCATTTTCAGATGTCCTCTCCCAAACTAAATCTTCCTTCAACTTTCTGGCCCCGGCCGATGACTTGACTGTGTTGACTGGACTGTTGAAGGCCGAAAATGCCGAGGCCAGGGTGGAGCACGAAGTTGCCGTGTCGTAACCAGAATCGATGTTTTGTGTTCGCTTCTGAGGCACCAATCGTTCTTGGTTCTCTTGTGTGAGAACCGCTGGTGCGGGATTTGTGGGCGGGGGCGTCGTCTGGTCGTGCTGCTTGAAAAGTGTCCTCACGGCCTGGGTCTGCTCGCGACATGACGCGCATGTGTAGTGCTTTTCTGTGTGAGTGAAAGTTTTGTTTGGAAGGCACGTGCGGCTTCGCTTTTTGCAGCGCGAGCACATGTGTTTTTTCTGAAAGAGAGCCCGCGTGAGCTTGTCCACCAGGCGCATCTTACCTTTGGGAACGTTGTCGTTCCCGCTGTGTGAGCTGGACGATGAACTCACACCAGAGGAAGTCGCTGACCGCTGGCTGCGATGAGATGAGATTTGTGACTTGTGAGTCGTGTCCGTCGCGGCTGACGTGCCCAGGCGGCTGTTCCATCTCCGGGTGTCAAGTGTCAGCATACAGAAGTCCCCGGCAAGAGTTTTGTCGGCCTCAAATGTTGGGATAACCACGCCAGACAACCGGCTGCCGACGTCGTTGTAGTAACGCTCCATGGCGCTGTCAATGGGAGAACTGTTGGTACCAGCTCTGCGACCCATCGCGCTGTGTTGGATGGTAGGAAGCTATTTTGTCAGAGTCTTCACACGAGTTAACCCCACTGACTGGAAGTGGATGTTCAGTCAATTTGTGGAAAGTTAATTACACTTGACAGTAGGCACACAAGGAGAAGTTTCCCCAGATGACAAAATCTCTTAGGTACAATGCGTCCTTGATATTGAACTCATTCATTCCGAGCTGTCCAGCTCAGCGTATTGAAACAAAAGTCCGTTTGACAGCTATGCGAGCAATGTTTGACCAGCCAGCTGTGAAGCTCGAATGCGATTGTTTAATCCTCGCTAAAGCACGATTGGAATGCGAAGGTTTTGTCCTTGGTGAAGTCTGACAGCACACAGATTTAACGACTGTTTGGTGGCCGGCAGTCGGTTCAACAAATTTCACAAAATGATGTTTTGTTTTTTAAACTTGCTTATTCACAGATCTTGTCTGTATTTTAGACTTTGTTCATTTTCTTGTAGTTTGATTTAAAAATTGTTTGGAGCAATTACAAGTTGGTTTTAGTTTTTAATGAGTTCAGTATGTTAGCACAAACTATACAGGCTATATTTAGTATTTAGTGAGTCCAATGCACACATAAAAAATGTAAATAACGTTTATTAATCAAATCCAATGTGAAGATAAAACATCAACTTTAAAAATCATCCCTTGAAATAATTTAACGTATTCACAAACAGAGACGGCTCCTATTATTGTGGGTTTCAATTCGAAACGGCTTTTTATACGGGACACGCCTGCTCGATTTGGGCCAAGGTACGCAACTCTTCCTGTGTTTATGTTCATTGGTTTGTATATTTAGCGCTTCGTCACGGGAATCCCTGCTCCGCTACGTCGACCTAACGCCACATGACAACACCGGCTGTTACTAAGTATTCCCCCCCCACCCCCCCCTCCTTTTGTCATTTACTTATATTCGTGTTGCATCAGAAGTAGTAATAGTCGGTCTACTCGTAGGGACAATTGAAACAATGATACAAAGTTCATCAATTTCAAGTATGGATGACGTCATTGTTCACTGTTATTAACATGGCCAAAGAGAACCTTGTTTTATGGGCTCGCACTCCCCCATCCCCCAACCAAGTATGAAAGTGGCTACCCATGATGGACCAAAATTGTTATAGCACCCCAACACACACACAAATTTAAAAAAAAAGAATGATAAATAAATTTTAAAAAATTAAAATGCCACCATCATTATTACAATAAATAGAAAATATTTTTTACCCTGGGTAGACTGCCCCCTTCCCCCCTCCCCCACCTCTTATACCGCCAATAGTTGTTACTGAAACCACATTATCGTGCACATAAACTAAACGATTATAGCAACTTTTGAACAAACCCTTCTTTTGGTTTTATTATTTAAAAATGTTTAACCACATCATTGTAATATTGGATTGATAAGACATACTCAACTGCTTATTTTGTCTGGATTTAAAAAGCTATACTGGTTAAAAAGCTGCCTTGCATATTTTATTTTTTAAAAACAAAATCTGGCTAGAAATTTCATCATTGCTATAAAAAGACAAGGGAGGCCACCGTAGAGCTGAACGTAAAGTCTAGACATGAATGGACTTGTCGAGCGGCTTCTTGCTTCGCGGAGTTTCGGCATTCTTATGTGGGAAGCAGATGTCAGAATTTTAAAGCCAGGGAAACTTTTGCCAAGTTGGCTGTTGGCTTGGTGGTGGTGGAAGGGTGGGGGTGCCTTTAGCGGGAGATATTCCAAAAATGCGCGTAAGCTTAGATTGCTTGAAACCCATTATATCGGCTTTACGAACTTTGGCTTCTTTAACAAATCTTCATTGAAATCATGACCTCAATCTTTTTTTATATTTAACTAAAGGCAATGATAGAGGTGACTTGAGAGAACGTATGAATGGTATCTATTGCACTATATATTGGTCTTTCTCTATATATGACTGCCTGGTTCCTAATCAGTCCTCACACACACACACACACAGTCACACACACACGAACACGTGTGTATTGAATTTAGAGATTTTGTTTTATTATTTAATTAAATGGTCTTTTAGTGCATGAAAGTAAACCAACCACGCTTGTTAGTGGATTATTTAAAATTCAAGACGGATATTAAGCGTCTAAAATTTTTACAATGCGGATGGGGGTCTTAAAAATTGTTTTTTTAAAATGTACAGAAAATCATAATTTTTAATGTGAATGAAAATACACAAATTGAGTTTGATCTTGAGAAAATAGTTGAAAAAAGCTGTAGTGCCGCTTGCGACGCTCGGGCCGTAGTTTGCACACTCTTGCGCTAAGAACAATGCTAACAAATGAAAACTAAGAATTCAATGATAAACTCAAACCATTTTATTTTAAAAAATAATAAAAGGGAAGTTCTGACGGCCTTGAACTTCGTATAAAAAAAAATATTAATATTCTACTTAAAAAGGTCTAAAAAAAGATTCATGTATTTTAAAAATTAATAATCTACTTATAAAGGTCTTAAAAAAAGATTATTAATGTATTTTAAATATTAATTACTGCAAAATATTTTGATTTAAATATCTCATAAAAATACAATTAATCACGTGACCATTATAATGATACAATTAATCACGTCACCATTATAATGATACAATTAATCACGTCACCATTATAATGCCATTTTGTACGCACTCAAGTTTCCTGAATCCCCACACGCCAAGAAAAATTAAAAACCAAGGATTAAAAATTGATATTTTTGAATTCTACATGGGCCTGTCAATACAATAAGGGGAATGGGTTGCACATCACGGCTCTTAGGTAACTGTCATGGGGAATGGGTTTTATAACACTGCTCTTAGGTAACTGTCATGGGGAATGGGTTTTATAACACTGCTCTTAGGTAACTGCCACGGGGAATGGGTTGTACATCACTGCTCTTAGGTAACTGCCACGGGGAATGGGTTGTACATCACTGCTCTTAGGTAACTGCCATGGGGAATGGGTTGTACATCACTGCTCTTAGGTAACTGCCATGGGGAATGAGTTGTATATCACTGCTCTTAGGGAATTGTCATGGGGAATGGGTTTTATAACACTGCTCTTAGGTAACTGTCATGGGGAATAGGTTGTAGATCACTGCTCTTAGGTAACTGTCATGGGGAATGGGTTCTACATCACTGCTCTTAGGTAACTGTCATGGGGAATGGGTTGTACATCACTGCTCTTAGTGAATTGTTATGATGGATATTTTGTATATCACTGCTCTTAGGTAACTGTCATGGGGAATGGGTTGTATATCACTGCTCTTAGGTAACTGTCATGGGGAATGGGTTGTACATCACTGCTCTTAGTGAATTGTTATGATGGATATTTTGTATATCACTGCTCTTAGGTAACTGTCATGGGGAATGGGTTGTACATCACTGCTCTTAGGTAACTGTCATGGGGAATGGGTTTTATAACACTGCTCTTAGGTAACTGCCATGGGGAGTGGGTTGTACATCACTGCTCTTAGGTAACTGCCAAGGGGAATGGGTTGTACATCACTGCTCTTAGGTAACTGACATGGGGAATGGGTTGTACATCACTGATCTTAGGTAACTGCCATGGGGAATGAGTTGTATATCACTGCTCTTAGGGAATTGTCATGGGGAATGGGTTTTATAACACTGCTCTTAGGTAACTGTCATGGGGAATAGGTTGTAGATCACTGCTCTTAGGTAACTGTCATGGGGAATGGGTTGTACATCACTGCTCTTAGGTAACTGTCATGGGGAATGGGTTGTACATCACTGCTCTTAGGTAACTGTCATGGGGAATGGTTTGTACATCACTGCTCTTAGGTAACTGTCATGGGGAATGGGTTGTATATCACTGCTCTTAGGTAACTGTCATGGGGAATGGGTTGTACATCACTGCTCTTAGGTAACTGCCATGGGGAATGAGTTGTATATCACTGCTCTTAGTGAATTGTTATGATGGATATTTTGTATATCACTGCTCTTAGGTAACTGTCATGGGGAATGGGTTGTATATCACTGCTCTTAGGTAACTGTCATGGGGAATGGGTTGTACATCACTGCTCTTAGTGAATTGTTATGATGGATATTTTGTATATCACTGCTCTTAGGTAACTGTCATGGGGAATGGGTTGTACATCACTGCTCTTAGGTAACTGTCATGGGGAATGGGTTTTATAACACTGCTCTTAGGTAACTGCCATGGGGAGTGGGTTGTACATCACTGCTCTTAGGTAACTGCCAAGGGGAATGGGTTGTACATCACTGCTCTTAGGTAACTGACATGGGGAATGGGTTGTACATCACTGCTCTTAGGTAACTGCCATGGGGAATGAGTTGTATATCACTGCTCTTAGGGAATTGTCATGGGGAATGGGTTTTATAACACTGCTCTTAGGTAACTGTCATGGGGAATAGGTTGTAGATCACTGCTCTTAGGTAACTGTCATGGGGAATGGGTTCTACATCACTGCTCTTAGGTAACTGTCATGGGGAATGGGTTGTACATCACTGCTCTTAGTGAATTGTTATGATGGATATTTTGTATATCACTGCTCTTAGGTAACTGTCATGGGGAATGGGTTGTATATCACTGCTCTTAGGTAACTGTCATGGGGAATGGGTTGTATATCACTGCTCTTAGTGAACTGTTATGATGGATATGTTGTATATCACTGCTCTTAGGTAACTGTCATCGGGAATGGGTTATGATGGATATGTTGTACATCACTGCTCTTATTGAATTGTTATGATGGATATGTTGTACATCACTGCTCTTATTGAATTGTTATGATGGATATGTTGTACATCACTGCTCTTAGTGAATTGTTATGATGGATATGTTGTACATCACTGCTCTTAGTGAGTTGTTATGATGGATATGTTGTACAACACTGCTCTTAGTGAGTTGTTATGATGGATATGTTGTACATCACTGCTCTTAGTGAGTTGTTATGATGGATATGTTGTACATCACGTTTACTCCACAAATTAAATAATCCTTCCAATCCTCCCCTGACCCCACTCAATAAAAAGTAGATATCTATTTTTAAGTCCCTTATATTAACGTCGAAATTGTGTCTCTCTGTGGTCACCTCTCTCTGTCGTTCGCGCGCGGAAAAAACAAAAGTAAAAAATGGCACAATTCCCGTGATGCTATCGAGCTGAAATTTTGCACTTAGACTCGTGTCACCTAACAATGCATCACATCAAAATTTCAGATCGATCGAATGTACCGTAATTAAATTAATGCATTTTTTGTTTATCTCTATAAAACATATGTAATTCAATTTCACATCTTGTTATTGCTTTTCTTCCACGTGCCAGTTGAGTTCACGCGTTCACGCCACCCATCGATGTCCACACCCCTCCCCCTTCCCCCGGTTTTAAAGCCAGGGGATATCAGTCGGTGTCAGTCTGTAAATGTTTGTCGCGTTTGAACATAATCAATACTTTTAGTTATGTCTCATATATAAGGGATTTATAGTCAAAAACTTTGTTTTTACGGGGTTGTTTATTATTCCGTAAATCGTGCATCCTTGCAGTCAGATACTATCCACCCATTTGACCAGAAATCGGAAGTCTCGCCTCGTCTCGTCTCCTCTCGTCTATGTAACTTGCCAGACGGCAGACGTCAATTCAGTAGGTTGAGCTAAAAATACTTTTCTCACGATTCTAGAAAACACCAACCATTCAAGAAGATCACGTAGTTAGGGACTCGTTTGTTCTACCAGGATCACTGAGGGATTCTAAATCTATTATACTAGGGCCCAAAAATGATAAAACACTCGATTTTATACATAAAATGACAACTTTCTTTCTTTTATTTCTTCCTTCTTAACTTTTCTTCCCTTTCCCTTTCTTTCTTTCAAATTTTCTTTCTGTCTTTCCTTCATCTATCTTATTAACATTGACAAACTTCGCATGGTTTGATGCCACATATGTCATAGTTTACTGCCATAAAAAACTTAGACTTTATTAGGCAATAGTGTGATAATCACCCCCTTGTGACACGAAGGAGAGATCGGGGTACATGAATTATATGAGAAGTGCTATTGTCTACGACAGTCTACGAGAACAGAAGGCAATGTTGACACAACAACCATGCAACCAGGCAACTAGCTAGCATTTACCACTCTGGGTGGAGCCACAATTGGTTGTATCAAGTTTTTCAATGACATTTTTGCACGACAGCTCTTCCGTGTTAAAAGAATGTGGCGCGCTTTTTGTTTCGTTATTATTGATCTAAAGGAATGTGGGACGGGAGTAGAGTCGAGCTGTGAACGAAAGACTGAATAGCTGGGCTAGACACGGCGTTAGGGGAGGGTGCGGTGGTTCTTAAGGGTAACCTGACATACCACAAGGGCCAGGGGCTTGTATTTTATCTCTACATCTCGGCTGTCCAGTCCACACCTAAAGATTAAACACTTAAGTCAGGAAGTCTTCCAGTGACGGAGTAAGAAGGGAAGCGTGGGTGGGCGGTCGTTCATCATTCTCCAATAGACTTTAATAAGTTTTGAACAATTCAACAACTCCGAAATGTGAGTTTGAAATATGAAACTGCGTTGTTTTCATTCGCTTTCTTTGAAGTAGCTCCGTCACTGACAAGTTAATGGTAGGCCCCAGGCAAGCTGTGGTCAATGTCAATTATCATAAACGCTGATTTTATGAGCGCAATACAAACTTATAATACAGCGTTTTCATTTCAGATGCACCGTTTTCTTACGTTTACCCTTAATTCTTTAGTTTGTGTTGTTTCCTGGACGTCCGCTGCCCACAAGCAGTTCATGACGATATCTGCGTCAGACGGTTTGAGGAAGTGCTGCGTGCACTCCTAGAATCCATGGCAAGCCACGTCGATATGTTCGTACATGATGTATGAATGCCCTGCTGTGTGCATGTGTCCATGTATCCACGGCAAGCCACGTGTACACGATATGTTCGTACATGATGTATGAATGCCCTGCTGTGTGCATGTGCCCCTGTTAGCCCGCATCTCTGTTATCTTTCTCGCACCGTTTGCTCTTTTCATATTTTCTATAAAAACCATTCATATGTCGGCTATTTCCGCGCGGTCTAATGATATTTATAGAAACATAGATCCAAAATAACTTGGTTAACAGGCTGAGCTAGGGGAGGGAGGAGCGTGGAAAGTAACCTCTAACACAAGTACATGAGGATATACATGAGGATATACATGAGGATAAACATGAGATATACATGAGGATATACATGAGGATATACATGAGGATATACATGGGGATATACATGGGGATATACATGAGGATATACATGAGGATATACATGAGGATATACATGAGGATATACATGAGGATATACATGAGGATAAACATGAGATATACATGAGGATATACATGAGGATATACATGAGGATATACATGGGGATATACATGGGGATATACATGAGGATATACATGAGGATATACATGGGGATATACATGAGGATATAGATGAGGATATACATGAGGATATACATGAGGATATACATGAGGATATACATGAGGATAAACATGAGATATACATGAGGATATACATGAGGATATACATGAGGATATACATGGGGATATACATGAGGATATACATGAGGATATACATGGGGATATACATGAGGATATACATGAGGATATACATGAGGATATACATTGGGATATACATGAGGATATACATGAGGATATACATGGGGATATACATGAGGATATACATGGGGATATACATGAGGATATACATGAGGATATACATGGGGATATACATGAGGATATACATGAGGATATACATGGGGATATACATGAGGATATATATGGGGATATACATGAGGATATACATGAGGATATACATGAGGATATACATGAGGATATACATGGGGATATACATGAGGATATACATGGGGATATACATGAGGATATACATAAGGATATACATGAGGATATACATGGGGATATACATGAGGATATACATGAGGATATACATGGGGATATACATGAGGATATACATGAGGATATACATGGGGATATACATGAGGATAAACATGAGGATATACATGAGGATATACATGGGGATATACATGAGGATATACATGGGGATATACATGAGGATAAACATGAGGATATACATGAGGATATACATGGGGATATACATGAGGATATACATGAGGATATACATGGGGATATACATGAGGATATACATGAGGATATACATGGGGATATACATTAGGATATAGATGAGGATATACATGGGGATATATATGAGGATATACGTTTAAGATAGCAAGACACAGGCATGTCATACTTTGCAGCCTGATGGATGCTGGACGTGGCACTTGTCATCTAGACCCAAGATTTTGATAAAAAATATGTTTACTAAACTGGATTTACAAGTAGCCAATAATATATTATCGTCTGTGACATTTTAGTAGTCCGTGATATGTAGCTAGCCTATAAACTGTAGGTACCCGATATCTCAGTAGGCCTTCAATATGATGTTCCTATACACTTATTATGATTTACCAGTTCTCCTGCAATGTTTTCAGATTTTTTTTATTATTATTAATTTTTATTTAAGATGGTCAAAGTTCAACATCTATTACCGGACATGTGATCTGACCCGAGTACTTCATACATCCTGAAGGATATTTATTTATAGCTACTTGATCACAGTGTCAATTGGACTAGGGAAAAAAGTAGGAATTCCCGTTTAGGAACTAACACGAACATTGTTGTTAGAAATAATAATAGTTTGATTTTTAGCACGTGAGATTTTGTGAATGCATTGAGAAATAATTATGCACCAAGCTAAAACCTTTCCTCGCCGATCTGTTAAATTTTTTTTAAAAATCTTTTCTTGCTGAACAAGACTTGGGAGAGATTAGTAACAGAATCGGCCAGGCCATAACTATAGTCTGGTGCAGTGGCGTAGCTAGGGGGGTTTGGTGGGGGGCGGTCCGCCCCGGTCGGCACACATTTTGGGGGCGGCATTTGTGGTCATTTAAAAAAATAAAGCCCTTTCCGACAACCGCCCTTTTTCTTTTGAAGGGGAAAACTAAGGTGAAACAAAAATACTCTTAGTTTCGAGTCTTAATTAACGGATTCACGCAACATTTGTTTGATTATATAGTGGTTGTTATTGTTATAACTAACGCAAAACCATTCAAAAATTTAAAATCGCTCAAATAAGGTATCGATTTGTTTTGGAAAATAAAGCAGTAATAGTCACATATGACGCTTTTATAAGAAACTGCTCACACACACACACAAAAACAAAAAAAAACAAACAACAACACATCACCGCTGGGCCGAATAATATGTGCTATTAATATCGCTACGACAGTTTTTGCGTGGAATTTCGACATGCGCAGAATGATGTGGTCAGAATTACCTCCATAGCAGGATGGTAAATCAAATTTATTTTGTTTTTATCGCATTGAAGTAGCACACATAATTTGTGTTTTTCATTAAAATACGGTTATTAATTTATTTTTTTTACACCTATCCAATTAAAGTAATGTGTAAATAATTTAAATTTGTTTATTTTATGGAAAATTATTAAAATTTATGGCAAGAACATGAAAATAGTCAAATTTCTCCGTTAATAAACACCACAATAGCATAAATAATTTCAAAAAGACATCCTTTAAAATTTCAAGCGTCTTGGAAAAATTGACATCTGAAGAAGTAACTAGTAAAACGAGAACAGAATTTTCCTCAGTTCAATGCAATCTTTTTCATTTCTATGTAATCTGAATTTATGGGAACCCGCATTTTAAAAAAAAATTAATGCAAACCCATTTCATCGAACAAAGATATTTGCTAATACAGAACGCTGTTATAGAGAGTTGGATATATCAACTGAACGCCGAGTTAGAAGGAGAAAAATTATGAGTGGGATAAATTTAGAAGACGTGGTTTTATCTTTATAGCAAGAAGTACAACGAGAAATGTTTTTATCCACGGCTGAAATTATAAAAGAAAAGAAAAGAACGCGTTGATGAGTTGCATGTACTTGCAAGAAAATATTCGTTTTTAATAGCATGTAACCTACTAAATGAAGAATTTGAACATCAAATAAATTTCTTTATTGACATTGATAAAGAACAGTTCAATATTGTAACAAAAAGGATCCAGGTTTTTATGGCCGTACACAGGGCTTGTCTTAGCAATTATATTGCGGGGCCCTATGCGGCTAAGTATGCGAAAAGGATTGCGAGAGTCCCAGTTTGGGGAGGGATAAGGTATTAAAAAGGATAATAAGTGAAAATTAAGATAGATGGGGTCTATGAAAGAGCGGGACTCACTGCGGCCGCATAGGTTGCAGTGGCCTAAGACCAGCCCTGGCTGTACCTACACTACAAAAAGAGGCATTATTTTAGAAAAACGGGGGAAAAGGCCCCTTTGATCTGTTAAAATATATTTAACAGTATAGATTGGAAAATTCTGTACCAAACATTATAATTTTGCAAAGAGTTTTTTCAACAATTGCTATCAGTGTCGCTAGTTGTGAAAGGAGCTTCTCCAAACTGAAGTTGATAAAAACATTATCTTCGTTCCACAATGAGTGATTTAAGACTACAAAATCTTGCAATATTGTCCGTAGAACAAGATGTTATAAATAATTTAAATTTTGATAGCATTATACACGATTTTTTTAGTATGAAAGTTATGTAAGTAAATTTAAAATATGTTTACATACTAATGTATTCAATTTCTTTGTTTATAAAAAATATCATATATTTATAAATAAAAAATAAAAGCATATTAATTGGTTATGTTTTGGGGTGTAAATTTGGAATATGATTTGTCTCATTTGGAGGGGAGGGGAACCTGCGACATCAATAAATTTCTTGTGGCCTTTGAAAAAAGGCGATTTTTGCTGATTTTATACCCCCTCGTCACAAAAATTTAGACACCTTCTTCAATATGACGTCACAAACGCCGCCCCCCCTATTAAAACCCATATTTTCTATTTGAAAATGTCAATGTTTCAAATCAATTCTTTGTCATTTAAATTTGCTTTTTAGTGTAAAGCTGCACTCTAATATCGTAACACGCTTGAAGTCATGTAAAACGTCATTAAATAAAGTGTCTGTAATCATATATTTAAGTGGAACTTTTATTTAAAGTTGGGCGTTTTGTTGTGACGTCAAATGTGTGACTGCACTCTCCCACTCCACCATGTGCGTGACGTCATTTATGGACGGCCCATATAAGGGCGGCAAATTGGAGACCGCCCCGGGCGGCAAAAGTTCTAGCTACGCCACTGGTCTGGTGTTTTGTATGATGTAATATTTTCTCCCCGATATGTCATGATTTTTAATTTACAAGGATTATAATCTTTTATGAAAAAGATATGTTCATATTATTAAGAATATCACATATTTGGAAATTGAAATACTGTGACCTCAAACTATTCGTGACATAATAAATGCTAATTGAAAACCATTCTCTTCAATTGTTTAATGTGTTGTCATATAGAAAAGATTGGAATCAATATACATAATTTCCTTTGTCTGTATGGTTGTAATGTAATGTAATGTAATGCTGTTAGGTGGCGCTGCGATTTGGATGTAATGCTGTTAGGTGGCGCTGCGATCGATTTTGTTTTATAGTGCTGCACCAAAAATAACACTTTTCGAACGTTCCGCATAAAATTGTTCAATATGATAATAAATGAATCAAATAAAAACAAATAAAATAAATGAAAGTTCTGTATTACGTTATTTTTTAATCTGATGTGTATTTATTTTGAAAACTTCATTCATTTTTGACGGGTGACACACTAGTACTTTTATAATCGTATTCGTGAATGATAGCTGGGGAAATGTTACAGACAATAAAACGTGCAATTATTTTGAATCCATGCTGCTCATTCATATGTTAATGGAGACATGGTGTAAAGAAATGTCCGTGAAGTTTGTTTTCAAAAATTATTTTGGTTTCTTTGTATAAAATACATCTTATCAGTAACAGACGCTCCTTCTATACAGAAATAACACAGCCATGATTATGCTTGCTCATGTCCGCTCGTTGCTGGTTTCAAATGAACAGGAACACACGACCGAAAGACAATGTCCGGTAGACAGTTGTTTCAAATGGTCACGGACTGGTTGCCCCCCCCCCTGCTGAGGGAAGTGACTGTCAAACGTTCACTTGTGATGGGTAGATATTATTAGAAGGCCCTGTAGGGATGACGTCACAGGCACGCGGAAGTACTGTCGTACACGATAGTTGTGGTAGTTGAGGGAGACTGTGAGGTATTTCCGTTTGATTTGAGATAGGATTGGACGAAATGCCACATGATCATTTGGCGTATCGACCAAGTTATGGTGTAGTACAGTGATGGCGAACATTTGGCACGCGTGCCACAGTTGACACGCAGAGTCTCATCAGCAGGCAAGCGACAAAAATATTACTCCCTTAATCAAACTAGCTAAGCCAAAACCACCATTTTCGGGTTTCATTGGAGTGTTGGAACTTTGCTATAAATAGAGTCTTTGGTTGAATTTCGGGCACGCAACCCCAAATACGTTCGCCACCACTGGTGTAGTATAATTAACAGGAACAGACGCGTTTATTTTATCTGGGATCCTAAGTTACGGAGGAAATAAAACAAACCCGTAAAAACAAAGTTTTTGACTATAAATCCCTTATATATGAGACATAACAGTGTTGGTTATGTTCAAACGCGACAAACATTTACAGACTGAATCTGTCTTAACACCCCTTTGCTTTATAACCCGGTGGGGGGGGGGTGCGAGAGGGGAAAGGTCTGGTCACCGATTGCTGGACCGAGCTCAGCGTGACACGTAAAATGTAAAAAAAAAGCACGCCAGTTCATCGACGGGTGCCGTCAACGCGCGAACTGAGCTGTCAAGTGAAAAAAAACAATAACAAACCGTGAAATGGAATTACATACGTTGTATAGAGATAAACTAAAAATGCATTAATTTAATTACAGTACGTTCGATCGATCTGAAATTTTGATACGATGCATTGTTAGGTGACATGGGTCCGTGTGCCAAATTTCAGCTCGATGGCATCACGGGAAGTGGGTTATATTTGACTTTTGTTTTTCCGCCCGCCCGACGACGAACGACAGACAGGGAGAGAGACAGAGAGAGACGGCGGTGAAGTTAATATAAGGGATTTAAAAAGAATGGCGAATAAAATCGTAACAAAGGTGAAGAATACCTGGTTCTCAAATCTCAATTAGGTCAAAGGGAGACACATATCTTTAACTTGAATTAACTGTTCAAGATGAGAAACTAGAGCTCTAGCTCTCACTCACAACAGAGAAGCTAGAGCTCTAGCTCTCACTCACAACAGAGAAACTAGAGCTCTAGCTCTCACTCACAACAGAGAAACTAGAGCTCTAGCTCTCACTCACAACAGAGAAACTAGAGCTCTAGCTCTCACTCACAACAGAGAAACTAGAGCTCTAGCTCTCACTCACAACAAACCCACTTTGAAAACTAGACTCTTATTTTCCACTCTAAACTCAATTTTCTATATCCCTAAAGACGTACCATTTTTAGACTTGAAGCCCATTTCGCCATGACAAAACCTTTACACTAGGGGCACTAAACGTATTGGCTGGCCCCAAAAACTGTTTAAAGAATACTAACTTAGAGACCCCTTGGTCCAACTAGGGCCAGTCTTACTGTTACACATTGATACCATCCTTCACACATTTTCTGGTACCATATGCCACACATTGTCTGATACCATCATTGACACATTGGTACCATCCTTCACACATTGTCTGGTATCTTCATTGACACATTGTCTATAGTACCATCTTTCTCACACTGTCTGGTACCATCCTTAACACACTGTCTGGTACCATCCTTCACACATTGTCTTGTACCGTCCTTCACACATTGTCTTGTACCGTCCTTCACACATTGTCTTGTACCGTCCTTCACACATTGTCTTGTACCGTCCTTCACACATTGTCTTGTACCGTCCTTCACACATTGTCTTGTACCGTCCTTCACACATTGTCTGGTACCATCATTGACGAAATGTCTAGTACCATCCCTGTTTGCCCTAAGGTCGTAGTACGATTCCCCCGCAGTGTGGAATGTAAACCAAATAGCTGACCTAGATGAGTACCGGCTGGCGCACATTGCCGTGAGTAATACAGTTTAAACCCATCCCAGTTCTTTCATGACTTGAGGGAGTGGGTCGGGCTGTGTGTGGGTGGGCTGGGGTGTGTGGGGGTGGGCGAGGGTGTGTGGGGGTGGGCCGGGGTGTGTGGGGGTGGGTCGGAGAGGTTGATGGATTCAATGACTCGGTTTTGTTGGTATTTGAAATAAAATCTAAGTCGTTCTTTTTTTTTCCTTTTCGTTGTATTTTAGGAATTAATCAATCGAATTTGGGAAGCTAAAAATTTGTAGAAAAGAGACCAACGCATACCGTCACAATATCCACCTCTGCGACTCATTTCTGTAAAGGAGATACCACAGAGATTAATTAATGGCACGTTTTGTATCATTTTAAAGTTTTCTTGTTTTCCTGAATGAAGTCACATTTTATTGGGTTTTTTGTTGTATTTTCTTTCTTTTTTTTTGATTGTTAACATTTTTTTTTCAGATACAATGTTGACAAATGTAATTGATTTTAAAATTGTGACATTTTTCATAATTTTTGAGCTATTATGGATGGTGTCAGTAATGGAAATTGATATTAAATGACTAACGCGGACTAGGACACTTGAAGGACTAAAACTGTAGTTTGGTGATCTATGACACAGTTAAAGGTCTAAAATAGTACTTTGATGTACAATGACCAATGCTTAGGTATCAAATCCCTTTAAGGCTTTAATTTGCTCTGTGATCGGTGGAAAACATGGAAGTGAAAATGTGATTCCAATGTTAGTCTTTGGATATTCAATGTTTATTGTTGTCATAAAGTTCAAGGCTAATTATTTTAAACATTAATTTACTGGCGGATCCATATCATGTCTTTCCTTAAAATACATTTTAAAAATACCATAAAAGGATTTATTTTCAACGGGAAACTGGTTATAAAATTACTGCATTTCTGTGTCATTGGCTTTCTTCATTGTAATTTTTTCCTGCTCGTCGACTTCTAAATTTAGCTCTGTGGTATCCTACTGGCAAGTGAGTGGAATTCCCTGAACCCACTGAATATTGACTTGGCCATTGAGTCACGGGATCGTCAGTCCATTGGGAATTTTACAGACACACCACTTGACCTCTCCATTGACAGCATGCTTTAAAAAAAAATAATTCACGCGAAAGCATAAATATAATTTACCAATAAAATTGCTGTTTCGAGATGACGAATTTAATGAGACGACGAATTCAACGATTCAGTTTTTGGGTTTTACAGAATGAGAACACAGTTTTATAGCGAAATGGAATTTCCAATGATGAAACAATCAATATACATAATTCCCGTTGTCTGTATGGTATAATTCTGTTAGGTGGCGCTGCGAATGGATGTAATGCTGTTAGGTGGCGCTGCAAATGGATGTAATGCTGTTAGGTGGCGCTGCGAATGGATGTAATGTTTTATAGTGCTGCACCAAAAATAACACTTTTCGAACGTTCCGCATAAAAGTGTTCAATATGATAATAAACGAATCAAATAAAAATAAATAAAATAAATGAAAGTTCTGTATTACGTTATTTTTTAATCTGATGTGTATTTATTTTGAAAACTCCCCGTCATTTTTGACGGGTGATACGCTAGTATTAACATTAAATAATACGATTTTGTAAGTGTCATGAATGTATACCATTTGAATGAAAATGTTTAAACAAGTATCATACATTTTAAAACTTTTGACCATGACGGTATTTCAGATGTTGCAGTTACTGGTATTTTATATGCAAACAATACCCATGATAGGATCCACATGGAAAATAGACTTATAAAACGATTTGGTACGTTGGCTACATATGGAATTATCCAAATTCACAATTTTACCTAACTGCAGAATCTTTTTCCCGTTGTGCTTTTAACTGTAACTTTAGATACTTCCTCATTTTTTCTATATCCTGTGTCCTTGGTTTGTTTTTTGTTTTTCCTTTCATTTTATTTTACATGACTATTTTAAATTATTTTGTGATATAATATGTCTTAAGAATTTAAATATATGTATGTACCTATTTTATGTTATTGTACCGATGAAGGCATTAGCCGAAACGTCTATTGTCGTTTTAGTTTAAAATAAAGCTCAAATTTATTGTTTTAATTGCACAATTTGTTTGTGTATTTTGTATTTTCTTTATGGTTGTATTAACATCGAGATGTTTAATCTTGTTCTTACATCATACAAATTATATAATCTTATATAATGCATATTATATACATCTTATATCATACATATTATATACATCTTATTTCATACATATTATATACATCTAGTATCATACATATTATATACATCTTATATCATACATTTTATATACATCTTATATCATACATATTATATACATCTTGTATCATACATATTATTTACATCTATTATCATACATATTATATACATCTTATATCATACATATTATTTACATCTATTATCATATATATTATATACATCTTATATCATACATTTTATATACATCTTATATCATACACATTATTTACATCTATTATCATACATATTATGTACATCTTATATCATACATATTATATACATCTTATATCATACATATTATATACATCTTATATCATACATATTATATACATCTTATATCATACATATTATATATATCTTATATCATACATATTATATACATCTTATATCATACATATTATATACATCTTATATCATACATATTATATACATCTTATATCATACATATTATATACATCTTATATCATACATATTATATACATCTTATATCATACATATTATATACATCTTATATCATACATATTATATACATCTTATATCATACATATTATATACATCTTATATCATAAATATTTATACATCTTATATCATACTTATATCATAAACTAGTGTATTACCCGTCAAAAATGACGGACGTTTTTAAAATAAATATATTTAAGCTGAAATCTATTTATTTTGAAAAAAATACACATCAGAATAAAAAATAATGTAATACAGAACTTTCATTTATTTTTATTTATTCATTTATTTTCATATTGAACAATTTTATGCGGAACGTTCGAAAAGAGTTATTTTTGGTGCAGTAATTTGGTGCGCTGCTTTCTAAAATTAGTAGAGTCACGGACAGACAGACGGGACAGACATACGTGACATACATTGCAAATTATGTATATTGATATTATATACATCTTTTATCTTACATATTATATAAATCTTATATCATACATAGTATATACATCTATATCATACATATTAGAACCGCTATTCAACCTGTGATCGTAAATATAAACCAATGGCGTAGCAAGAGTTTGTGGACTGTGTGGTCCGCCTATGGCAACACTTTTTATTTCTTTTTTCTCCCGCTATATTAAAGGACCAGATAGAATGGACTAGTAACCCCCATATATCATGTGAACGACTTACCAACCACATAGATAGAGTGAACGACTTACCAACCACGTAGATAGAGTGAAAGACTTAACCCACAGAGTGTCAGTGAGTGAATTGCTACACTATTTCCGCTGTGGGGGCCAGTAAATAATATTGTAATCCAAAGGAAACAAACCCTACAGCTACCTGAAAATGGAGCCCCAGTGGACACAAACAATGCCTACTTGAATTCAATCAATAATAATAACTAGATACGATCCGCGGCGTAACATACGCCACAGACTTCCTCATCATAGACAGTGCAAAGAACGCGCTGAGAGTATGGATACAAACAGCAGCACGAAGTAATGAAAAAATAGCGAGTAAACGTGGAGACATGCGCACTGAGGTTGTTGTTACTCGCCCCCCCCCCTTTATAACTACCATACCTTTAACATAAACTGTGATTGGCCGACCCTAGCGAGGGTTAGTCATGTTTAGGATTGTTAATTGTGTGTTTTTGGTTTCTTTTGGCAAACCGATTATCGATTATGTAGCTCCGATTTTAAACCGATTATTGTTTTATAGCTGACTTCATAGAAATTAGGGGTGTACCGGATTTCGTCTGCGGCTCCGGCAAAACCGGAATCCGGCCATATTTACAAATCCGGCTCCAGCAGAAATTTGCTTCATAATTCCGGCCAAATCCGGCTTTCCGAGTTTGCGATAAAATATATATTAATTATAGCTCCAGCTCCGGCAAATCTGGAATCCGGCAATTTTTACAAATCCGTCTTCGGCTCCGGCCGGATTTCACTTCATAAATCTGGCCGAATCAAATTCGATTATCGGTTTGGGAAATTTAATACCGATTGTCGCTTTCAAATCCGATTATCGTTTATCAGTCTTAATATAGTCATGCTGGACACGGGGAACGGGCAGAAACAAACATTTTTAAAAATTAAAAAATATAATTTGTTCCCGTTGAGGTTTGATCCCAGGACTGTCCGCGTGCAAGGCGGACGTGACAACCACTATCCTACGAATCATATATTATTCTGTGAAGGAACAACGCAACTGAACGCCAAGTGAACGCAAGAAGCTTTCTGCCACCCACCCACCCCCTTTTTTCCCTTTTCATCCCACCATGCTTGCGAACCGTGATTTTTCGACACCAGAGAGGGTCATTCGTCATGCTCATTTGCACATGGTCGTTTAGGAGGAATATATATAGAGATAATAATAACAATAATAATAAATCGATTATTTATATAGCGCAGTCCTACAGCAAGCAGCTGGGCTCACAGCGCTTTACATAAAAATAGTAATTAACAAAATTATCACATCATACAAAGTGAAAACATTCTTATCCTAAATACAACATATATAATGACATTAAGGTGTATATGTTACGACCAAAGCCCGAAGTTCAGCCATTTCGCGAATTGGTCGGGCAAAACCCGATGTTGTAGTGGAAGACTGCCCGGTTATTGGCACATCTGTCACTTCTGTCGTGTTGGCGTGTACGAGGTAGGAAAAAAGGTGTCACGATGTGACGATACTATTGCGTTAGTCTTTCATTTTCAGAGAAGGTCCAGACATTGTGACTAGTTCTTATTATTCTGACACAGTGGTTTCATCGTGAGTACTGTATTTCGGGCTTTGGCTGTAAGATATATAAGTTACGTTTAACTTTTAAAGAAATGTTTGATTGTTGTTGAAAGTAAAGTTTGAAGAGAAGTGTTTTTATTGCAGTCTTGAAGACTTTAGTAGTTGGAATACTGCGAATGCGTTATGGTAGAGAATTCCATTGTTTGGGGACACAGAAAGAGAAATACCTTTCACCAAATAATTCAGTTTGTGTCTTAGGAACAGAGAGAATACGTGTGTCTGCAGAAGATCGTAGCTGACGAGTGGGTGAGTAGACAGAGAGAAGTTAAGTAAGGTAAGAAAGGCATGAGTCAGAAAAGAGGTTGTGACAGAGAACAGTCATTTTGTAATCAATTCGTGCTTGTATAGGGAGCCAATCAATTCGTGCTTGTATAGGGAGCCAATCAATTCGTGCTTGTATAGGGAGTCAATCAATTCGTGCTTGTATATGGAGCCAATCAATTCGTGCTTGTATAGGGAGCCAATCAATTCGTGCTTGTATAGGGAGTCAATCAATTCGTGCTTGTATATGGAGCCAATCAATTCGTGCTTGTATAGGGAGCCAATCAATTCGTGCTTGTATAGGGAGCCAATCAATTCGTGCTTGTATAGGGAGCCAATGAAATATTTGTTGAGATCCTATCAATTGTGGTTTACCTGTTGGTTTTTAAATATAGTATTTAAACTTGTATACCACACTAATTAATAGTTGCGGATATCACTGATCATTGTATACCACACTAATTAATAGTTGCGGATATCACTGATCGTTGTATACCACACTAATTAATAGTTGCGGATATCACTGATCATTGTATACCACACTAATTAATAGTTGCGGATATCAATGATCATTGTATACCACACTAATTAATAGTTGAGGATATCAATGATCATTGTATACCACACTAATTAATAGTTGCAGATATCACTGATCATTGTATACCACACTAATTAATAGTTGCGGATATCAATGATAATTGTATACCACACTAATTAATAGTTGAGGATATCACTGATCATTGTATACCACTCTAATTAATAGTTGCAGATATCACTGATCATTGTATACCACACTAATTAATAGTTGCGGATATCACTGATCATTCTATACCACACTAATTAATAGTTGCGGATATCAATGATCATTGTATACCACACTAATTAATAGTTGCGGATATCAATGATCATTGTATACCACACTAAGTAATAGTTGCGGATATCAATGACCATTGTATACCACTCTAATTAATAGTTGCGGATATCAATGACCATTGTATAGCACACTAATTAATAGTTGCGGATATCAATGATCATTGTATACCACACTAATTAATAGTTGCGGATATCAATGATCATTGTATACCACACTAATTAATAGTTGCGGATATCAATGATCATTGTATACCACTCTAATTAATAGTTGCGGATATCACTGATCATTGTATACCACTCTAATTAATAGTTGCAGATATCACTGATCATTGTATACCACACTAATTAATAGTTGCGGATATCACTGATCATTGTATACCACTCTAATTAATAGTTGCAGATATCACTGATCATTGTATACCACTCTAATTAATAGTTGCAGATATCACTGATCATTGTATACCACACTAATTAATAGTTGCAGATATCAATGATCATTGTATACCACACTAATTAATAGTTGCAGATATCAATGATCATTGTATACCACTCTAATTAATAGTTGCGGATATCACTGATCATTGTATACCACACTAATTAATAGTTGCAGATATCAATGATCATTGTATACCACTCTAATTAATAGTTGCGGATATCAATGATCATTGTATACCACACTAATTAATAGTTGCAGATATCACTGATCATTGTATACCACACTAATTAATAGTTGCAGATATCAATAATCATTGTATACCACACTAATTAATAGTTGCGGATATCACTGATCATTGTATACCACTCTAATTAATAGTTGCGGATATCAATGATCATTGTATACCACACTAATTAATAGTTGCAGATATCAATTATCATTGTATACCACACTAATTAATAGTTGCAGATATCACTGATCATTGTATACCACTCTAATTAATAGTTGCAGATATCACTGATCATTGTATACCACACTAATTAATAGTTGCAGATATCAATGATCATTGTATACCACACTAATTAATAGTTGCAGATATCACTGATCATTGTATACCACTCTTATTAATAGTTGCGGATATCACTGATCATTGTGTACCACACTAATTAATAGTTGCAGATATCAATGATCATTGTATACCACACTAATTAATAGTTGCGGATATCATTGATCATTGTATACCACTCTAATTAATAGTTGCGGATATCACTGATCATTGTATACCACTCTAATTAATAGTTGCAGATATCACTGATCATTGTATACCACTCTAATTAATAGTTGCAGATATCACTGATCATTGTATACCACACTAATTAATAGTTGCAGATATCAATGATCATTGTATAGCACACTAATTAATAGTTGCAGATATCAATGATCATTGTATACCACACTAATTAATAGTTGCAGATATCACTGATCATTGTATACCACACTAATTAATAGTTGCAGATATCACTGATCATTGTATACCACACTAATTAATAGTTGCAGATATCACTGATCATTGTATACCACTCTAATTAATAGTTGCAGATATCACTGATCATTGTATACCACACTAATTTATAGTTGCAGATATCACTGATCATTGTATACCACTCTAATTAATAGTTGCAGATATCACTGATCATTGTATACCACACTAATTAATAGTTGCAGATATCACTGATCATTGTATACCACACTAATTAATAGTTGCAGATATCAATGATCATTGCATACCACACTAATTAATAGTTGCAGATATCACTGATCATTGTATACCACACTAATTAATAGTTGCAGATATCACTGATCATTGTATACCACACTAATTAATAGTTGCAGATATCACTGATCATTGTATACCACACTAATTAATAGTTGCAGATATCACTGATCATTGTATACCACTCTAATTAATAGTTGCAGATATCACTGATCATTGTATACCACACTAATTAATAGTTGCAGATATCAATGATCATTGTATACCACACTAATTAATAGTTGCAGATATCAATGATCATTGTATACCACACTAATTAATAGTTGCAGATATCACTGATCATTGTATACCACACTAATTAATAGTTGCAGATATCAATGATCATTGTATACCACACTAATTAATAGTTGCAGATATCAATGATCATTGTATACCACTCTAATTAATAGTTGCGGATATCACTGATCATTGTATACCACACTAATTAATAGTTGCAGATATCAATGATCATTGTATACCACTCTAATTAATAGTTGCGGATATCAATGATCATTGTATAACACACTAATTAATAGTTGCAGATATCACTGATCATTGTATACCACACTAATTAATAGTTGCAGATATCAATGATCATTGTATACCACACTAATTAATAGTTGCGGATATCACTGATCATTGTATACCACTCTAATTAATAGTTGCAGATATCACTGATCATTGTATACCACACTAATTAATAGTTGCAGATATCACTGATCATTGTATACCACACTAATTAATAGTTGCGGATATCACTGATCATTGTATACCACACTAATTAATAGTTGCGGATATCACTGATCATTGTATACCACACTAATTAATAGTTGCAGATATCAATGATCATTGTATACCACACTAATTAATAGTTGCAGATATCACTGATCATTGTATACCACACTAATTAATAGTTGCGGATATCACTGATCATTGTATACCACACTAATTAATAGTTGCGGATATCACTGATCATTGTATACCACACTAATTAATAGTTGCAGATATCACTGATCATTGTATACCACACTAATTAATAGTTGCAGATATCACTGATCATTGTATACCACACTAATTAATAGTTGCAGATATCAATGATCATTGTATACCACACTAATTAATAGTTGCGGATATCACTGATCATTGTATACCACACTAATTAATAGTTGCGGATATCAATGATCATTGTATACCACACTAATTAAAAGTTGCAGATATCAATTATCATTGTATACCACACTAATTAATAGTTGCAGATATCACTGATCATTGTATACCACTCTAATTAATATGATCAGATATCACTGATCATTGTATACCACACTAATTAATAGTTGCAGATATCAATGATCATTGTATACCACACTCATTAATAGTTGCAGATATCACTGATCATTGTATACCACTCTAATTAATAGTTGCGGATATCACTGATCATTGTATACCACACTAATTAATAGTTGCAGATATCAATGATCATTGTATACCACTCTAATTAATAGTTGCGGATATCAATGACCATTGTATACCACACTAATTAATAGTTGCAGATATCACTGATCATTGTATACCTATCTAATTAATAGTTGCGGATATCACTGATCATTGTATACCACACTAATTAATAGTTGCAGATATCACTGATCATTGTATACCACACTAATTAATAGTTGCAGATATCAATGATCATTGTATACCACACTAATTAATAGTTGCGGATATCACTGATCATTGTATACCACTCTAATTAATAGTTGCGGATATCACTGATCATTGTATACCACACTAATTAATAGTTGCGGATATCAATGATCATTGTATACCACACTAATTAATAGTTGCAGATATCAATTATCATTGTATACCACACTAATTAATAGTTGCAGATATCAATGATCATTGTATACCACGCTAATTAATAGTTGCAGATATCACTGATCATTGTATACCACACTAATTAATAGTTGCAGATATCAATGATCATTGTATACCACACTAATTAATAGTTGCAGATATCAATGATCATTGTATACCACACTAATTAATAGTTGCAGATATAAATGATCATTGTATACCACACTAATTAATAGTTGCGGATATCAATGATCATTGTATACCAAACTAATTAATAGTTGCGGATATCAATGATCATTGTATACCACACTAATTAATAGTTGCGGATATCAATGATCATTGTATACCACACTCATTAATAGTTGCGGATATCAATAATCATTGTATTCCACACTAATTAATAGTTGCGGATATAAATGATCATTGTATACCACACTAATTAATAGTTGCGGATATCAATACAGTGTATGTCTAATCAACAGTCTCAAACTAAACATTAAATTAACATTCTAAAAAAATGGCTAAATTCTAGGGCTGTTATCGATTATTTTAAATTTAATCGTAAACTTTTGAAAAATTATTGATTAATTAATGGATAATTTCGATTAAAGCCAAAAATAGAAATTTATGACTCCATTAAACTGAACATTTCTCACGCACATTGAAAATTAAGAATATTTTTACTAAATTTTATGACAATGTGTTGATACTTGATCGGATCTTTGTGCTGAAGGTGGTACGTCAGCGATGTATTTGATCCTTTAAAAGAGAATTGTTTATGGCAGTGAACACAGTAAACTTTTTCACCATCTTCGACTTTGCCATCCGCAGTTAGCTTAAATTTTTTTTTCCCTCAACTTTCTAGTCATATGATTAAATTTAACTGGGCTGTGCTGTCAGCCATTTTTTAGCTGACGTCTGCCGGTCCACATAAAGTAATAAAATAAATTATAATATTACGCGGGAGAAGTTTGTACGTAAAAAAATATATAAATTATTATTACTTATTAATAATTAATTATTTATTAATAATTTGTTAAAAAAAATATTATAAATATTTTATTTAATTTTAATCGAAAATTTATCGATTAAAATAATTTGAATCGATAAAAAAATTTAAGGATTAATCGAGAAATTAATCGTTAATTTCCGCAGCCCTACTAAATTCTAAAGGTTACATTCTCATACATCCTCTCGGTTTACAAAATTAATGTCTTACAAAGTGTCTTTTATAGTCACTGGAGACACCAAACAATCATTAGTTAAATTAAACGAACAATAAATTTGTTAAATGACACCAAAAATCATTCGTTAAATGACTCTAAACAATAATAAGTTAAATGACACCGAATAATAATTAGTTAAATGACACAACACATCATTTTTTAAATGACACCAAACCATCAGAGACAAAGACACCAAACCATCAGAGACAAAGACACCAAACCATCAGAGACAAAGACGCCAAACCATCAGAGACAAAAGACACCAAACCATCAGAGACAAAAGACACCAAACCATCAGAGACAAAAGACACCAAACCATCAGAGACAAAAGACACCAAACCATCAGAGACAAAAGACACCAAACCATCAGAGACAAAAGACACCAAACCATCAGAGACAAAAGACACCAAACCATCAGAGACAAAAGACACCAAACCATCAGAGACAAAAGACACCAAACCATCAGAGACAAAAGACACCAAACCATCAGAGACAAAAGACACCAAACCATCAGAGACAAAAGACACCAAACCATCAGAGACAAAAGACACCAAACCATCAGAGACAAAAGACACCAAACCATCAGAGACAAAAGACACCAAACCATCAGAGACAAAAGACACCAAACCATCAGAGACAAAAGACACCAAACCATCAGAGACAAAAGACACCAAACCATCAGAGACAAAAGACACCAAACCATCAGAGACAAAAGACACCAAATCATCAGAGATAGTACTGACCTCAACACCTGACAACTGATGACGTAGAGTGTCACTGTGGAGCGAGGAGTTCAAAGAAAGCAATAAATAATTCTGACTTGTGATGTCAACAGGGAAAAGGTGTGAAGGTCGTTTAATTCATACTTGTCACACAGACAGCATTCGTTTGAACTGTCGTGAACGGGACAGATATCCGGTCTAATGTTTGTCTTCAAAATGTCTGATTCTCTAGAGCAGGGTCACCCAACTTTTTTGACGGCGGGTCGGATGGCTGACTAAATGACTTGCGGGGGCCGCATAACCATTCTAGGGGCAGAACTCAGTTTAAGTCTTCCGTGTTAATCGTGGGTCAAAGGAGAGCAACAAAACAAAGAAACAACAACAAATTAAATAAATAAACAAACAAAGACAACTAACATATTTATGTGCTAAAATTTATCAAAGAAGGCGAGCTTTAAAAATACACTATAGCGGTAGTGCAGACAAACAAATCTAAAATAAAATATAAATAACTGAAAACTATACCACCAGTGAGTGTTGCGCCAGTCATGTTGCCACCAGTCATATTGCCACCAGTCATATTGCCACCAGTCATATTGTCACCAGTGATATTGCCACCAGTCAGATTGCCACCAGTGAGTGTGCCACCAGTCAGAATGCCACCAGCCATATCGCCACCAGCCATATTGCCACCAGGTATTCCTTTATATGGCCAGGACCAAGAACTCACTCTGATCTCATGTTAAAATAGCACAAAAATCCCCCCCCACACACACACATACATTCCTTTCAGTGTTCTCTAAACTTAAATAGCCCCACCCCCTCCCCACTGGCCCATTCTGTTGACGTATTTCTGCTCTCCTTGTGTAGATCTATTCCTGTTGGTCCGTGGAATCTGCCCAGCAGATAACGTAACATAAACAACCTCTACCCCAAGCCGGCCCCATGTCTTATGTTGTTTTATTCCTTCACTTTTTTCGTACAGTGATCATGATAACAAGAATCGCTGCTGTGTCCTTGCCAGTGACCTTTTGACCCCATGACACTGTGCTATTTTTAGACATGGTGTAACACTTCCGAGAGCATTTCTATCAGTGGTTCTCAGATTATAAACATCTTAGGTGACTGTCAGCTTTTCTTGAGTTGGTATTATGTAGAAGGGTATGCCAGACACAATAAAATAGATGTCCAACATTTACCATAGAGATGGATGTCAGGCCCCAGACACAATAAAATAGATGTCCAACATTTACCATAGAGATGGATGTCAGGCCCCAGATACAATAAAATAGATGTCCAACATTTACCATAGAGATGGATGTCAGGCCTAAAAACACAATAAAATAGATGTCCAACATTTACCATAGAGATGGATGTCAGGCCCCAGACACAATAAAATAGATGTCCAACATTTACCATAGAGATGGATGTCGAGTATCTTGTCACATTACATTTCTGAATTATTTAATTTTCTTCGCAAATGTTCTCCCTTGGCCATCCACCCCACCCAGCATACACCCACCCCCTCCCATAAATGGCTGGTCATTTCTAAGACCGGAAAACGTCATAACCCATTCGGTCATGAGCTATTTTTAGGGATTGAGGTCAATCTTTTCTGCAATATCCGAAACAACTGTGCATTTTGATAAATTGATCTCAATGAAAACTATCTTCTAGTTGCAATTTTTTTGTGCAAATTTTTTTTTCTTTACACTTAGATCTAGTTTTGCAGCTGAATAAATTAGTAAAATGCAAAGGACTTAACACTAGTGGAAATAATCCTAAACATTTTTAAAGACGAATGTTAGCATTTAGTAATAGTATTCAAGTATTAACTAATATTTAATTTAATATTTATTGCTTTCCTTGATCCTTATAAAAATATATGTCTTATTATTTATTGGTGATACACAAATAATAAGATCAAATTTTAATTATAATTACATTATTAGTATTAGTATTAAATAGTTTAAATAAAAATCATAAGCGAATGAGCGAATGATATAGGGGGCCGTCCATAAATGGCGTCACTCAATTTTGGCCGATTTTTCACCCACTCTCCCTCGTCACACGTGGTCACAAAGAATTAACCCCCCACCCCTTTTTTTCCCTCCCAATATGACATCATAAAACTTTGCGCCCACCCCCAATAAAAGCGCTATTTTCTATTTGAAAACTAGCGGTTGTAGGGCGCCGACTGTGCCCACTTTTTTCAAAAGCCCAAGTAACTTATCCTTGTTTAATAAATACGAAATATTAAACTTCCTGAAATGTACATAAAGTACTTTATAATTATAAATCCTCAAATCCTCTTTTTACATCCTTCCCTTTTCCAAAATTAAAGTATAAGCTCAAACAATGATGTTACATAATATTTTAAGGCGAGAAACATCACACGCTCTGTTAATCTCGAAACCAAAATGATACCTTTCTTTTTAACTGCTATGGACTGTTGTCCCTCAGCGTTACGGAATGATTTTGGCTTTTATTATATTAGACTAGTTTGTGCTGCGGCGCCGTGGCGCCTGCGGCGCCCCCTTTTTTAATGGCGCCTACGGCGCCCACCTTTTTCAAAAGCCCAACTAACTTTTCCTTGTATGATAATTATGTAATATTAAACTTTCTTAAATGTTCACAAAGTATTTTATAATAGTTTTTTTTGTGTGCAAAAGCCCAAGTAACTTATCCTTGTATTGATCTAATAAATACAAAATATTCCTGAAATGTACACAAAGTATGTATATAACATTTAATGTTCACAGTGCTAATCAACACACGATTTTTAAAGTAATTTTAGAAAGCTGCGCACCAAATTACTGCACCAAAAAATAACTATTTGAGTCAATCAGCACTGCTTACAACACAAAATTTTATAAAAAGCAGAGTGATGTCCCTCAGCGTTAGGCGGCAGTGAAAAATGAGCGTAAATATATAATATATGAGCATGTTTGAAATCACTTTAATGTCATTTAAGCATATATTTAGTGTAAGGCTGAATGAACTCTAATATCGTAACACGCCTTAAGCCACGTAAAACGTCATTAAATAGACACATTGTAAACAGTCAAATATTTAAGTTGAGCTTTTATTGAAAGTTGCGCGTTTTGATGTGACGTCACATTTCTTAAACACCCATTTCCTCTCGTCACGCATTGTAACACAAGTGGGACCCCCCTCCCCACTAGGTGCCTGACGTGAATTATGGACGGCCCCTAGAGTCATTGATACATTTACATAATTCATACGTGCAAGGACGTTCTATTTCGCATAATATACTATAACACATATATAATTCTGTAAAAGTATGTTTTTGAACAAGTTTAAGCCCATTTCAAAGAGCCCATTCGCTGTAATAGTAATGAACAAATGTTTACTTGTTGACCTCTCGACCTCGGTACCTCCAGAATTTATCGAGATATAAATAGATTCTTTTCATAGATTTTTAAAATATAATTGACATTTCCTATTCTAAACTATTCATAACAGATTCTTGGAAGCTAAAGGACTGCGAGAACAGTGTAGTTCCATATTTGGTCTAAGACAGTCTTCCACACACTGTGTATTTATTTGGTATACATCAGACAGTCATCCATACACTGTGTAGTTCTTTGGTATAAGACAAGTAAGAGGAAAGTAAGGTTACAATTTCATTTTAAATATTTCCGCATTTAGCTGTAAATAAATCAAGAAAGGGAAGTCTTGACTAGGGGAGGTAAGCATGGAATCTATTGAACAATTAAATCAGAACAAGATAGCACAATCCTACAAAAAAACTTAGATGAATTGATAAAATGGTAAACTAACTGGAGCATGTCTTTCCACCCAGAAAAGAGTCAACTGTTAAGAGTACCAAAGAAAAATAAACAAATAAATACAAAATATTTCATTCATGGAAAAGAACTGACCCAAACTAAAGATGCAAAATATTTAGGAGTAATAATAAATGAGAAGCTATCATGGAATCCTCATAGTCTTATTGTTATTAAAAATCAAACAAAACCATTGTCTTTATAAAAAGAAACTTTTACAAATGTAATAAAGATATAAAACTAAAATGCTCCTCACTTTGGTGAGACCTGTACTAGAATATACATCTTCTGTATGGAACCCATCCATCAAAGGAAACATTGATAAATTAGAATAAATTCAGAAAGAGCTTCCAGATTCATTACTGGAGACTATTAAAAACTGATAAGTATAACACCATTAGTTAAATCGTTAAACCTTGAAAGATTTGAGCATAGAAGAACCAAGAGTAAAGTAGTAATTATACATAAAGCAAATAATTCTAATTTAGAAATACAACACAAAGACAACTTAATACAACCCTCAGACAGATAAAGATAAGGATAAAACACCTTTCTTATTCCGTATTCAAGAAAAAAACATAAAGATTCTCATTTACCCGTCCGGAATTCGGGCGTGGAATGGGTTGCCTGATGAAACCAGGAAAATCCAAACTTCATCAAAATTTAAAACTCTTATAAGAATGTAGGACTACACACAAACCATAGATAAGCGTAGGACGCAATAATCTTCTGTATAGAAGGATCATCTGTAACAGATAAGATAAGACTCAACCCACCAAGGGTAGTAATTAGGCAGCGTTGTCCAAAGTCCGGCCCACGGGTCATATGCGGCCCGCGTTGAAATTTTAACTTAACTAGCCCGTGGATTGATGTTAAAAAATTGATTGACTTGGGGATTTGGCTGTAACGATGACATAGTATTTATAAGAAGAGACGAAATTGTTTGCGTTTTAGTGCAAAACACTATGAGGACAAAATTAATGACGTCATTTTGATTATTTCTTCCAACTCGAAAAGGAATTAAAGTGACGTATGTACTTACAATTTTAAGACAGTTTGTTCATCTCAATTTTCGACCAACATTTTTTAGCCATAGTTTAATTTGAACACGTTTGATTTATTGTAAGGTATGTAGTATTAAATAAACATCTATATTCTGTACCTTAGCCAGTATTAATCCAATTTTATTTATTTCTATTAATGGAATAATATATTTATTAAGTGTCAATAAAAAAAATAGAATAAAAATTATTAAAAAAAACTTTATCAAAATTTCATTGAAAAGCTTGTTTGTCAGTCTCAAAGTTTGAAGACTACCGGGCTAGTTACGAGACGAAAGTTAAACAATAAACATGTGTTTAAAGATAACTTAATACAACCCTCAGATAGACATAAGGATAAAAACACCTTTCTTATTCCGTATGCAAGAACAAACACATACAAGTTTTCCTTCTTCCCGTCCGGAATTCGGGCGTGGTATGGGTTGCCTGAAGAATCCAGGAAAACCAACACTTTATCAACATTTAAATCTCTAATAAAGATGCAGGACTAAACACAAACCATAGATAAGCGTAGGACGCAATAATCTTCTGTATAGAAGGAGCGTCTGTAAACAGATAAGATAAGATAAGATGTGTTACAAGAAGACTACATGGCTAGTTACAAGAAGACTACAGGGCTAGTTACAAGAAGACTACAGGGCTAGTTACAAGAAGACTACAGGGCTAGTTACAAGAAGACTACAGGGCTAGTTACAAGAAGACTACAGGGCTAGTTACAAGAAGACTACAGGGCTAGTTACAAGAAGACTACAGGGCTAGTTACAAGAAGACTACAGGGCTAGTTACAAGAAGACTACAGGGCTAGTTACAAGAAGACTACAGGGCTAGTTACAAGAAGACTACATGGCTAGTTACAAGAAGACTACAGGGCTAGTTACAAGAAGACTACAGGGCTAGTTACAAGAAGACTACAGGGCTAGTTACAAGAAGACTACAGGGCTAGTTACAAGAAGACTACAGGGCTAGTTACAAGAAGACTACAGGGCTAGTTACAAGAAGACTACAGGGCTAGTTACAAGAAGACTACAGGGCTAGTTACAAGAAGACTACAGGGCTAGTTACAAGAAGACTACAGGGCTAGTTACAAGAAGACTACAGGGCTAGTTACAAGAAGACTACAGGGCTAGTTACAAGAAGACTACAGGGCTAGTTACAATAAGACTACAGGGCTAGTTACAAGAAGACTACAGGGCTAGTTACAAGAAGACTACAGGGCTGGTTACAAGACGAAAGTTAAGAAACAATAAACATGTGTCACAAGAAGACTACAGGGCTAGTTACAAGAAGACTACAGGGCTAGTTACAAGAAGACTACAGGGCTAGTTACAAGAAGACTACAGGGCTAGTTACAAGAAGACTACAGGGCTAGTTACAAGAAGACTACAGGGCTAGTTATAAGAAGACTACAGGGCTAGTTACAAGACAAAAGTTAAGAAACGATAAACATGTGTTACAATAAGACTACAGGGCTAGTTACAAGAAGACTACAGGGCTAGTTACAAGAAGACTACAGGGCTAGTTACAAGAAGACTACATGGCTAGTTACAAGAAGACTACAGGGCTAGTTACAAGAAGACTACAGGGCTAGTTACAAGACGAAAGTTAAGAAACGATAAACATGTGTCACAAGAAGACTACAGGGCTAGTTACAAGAAGACTACAGGGCTAGTTACAAGAAGACTACAGGGCTAGTCACAAGAAGACTACAGGGCTAGTTACAAGAAGACTACATGGCTAGTTACAAGAAGACTACATGGCTAGTTACAAGAAGACTACATGGCTAGTTACAAGAAGACTACAGGGCTAGTCACAAGAAGACTACAGGGCTAGTTACAAGAAGACTACAGGGCTAGTTACAATAAGACTACAGGGCTAGTTACAAGACGAAAGTTAAGAAACAATAAACATGTGTGGCTGAGATAAGGGAGGCAGTATAACGGAATCAAACGTATTAAAATTAAAATGGCGGGCCATACAGCCTCAACCATATTGAATTTATTTAAAAATCCATTAACTTAAAAAAAATATATTAACCAAAATGACAATTTCGCAGTCTGAATATAACATCATGTATTAGTTCTTGGAAAATTTGATGTCCACAAAAACAAAGATCTTTATCAATATTTTACCCCAAGCAACTAAACATGCACCTCAAATGTTGAAGACGGTAGATTCTAGCCCTACAACGAACAAAAGGCCACCCCTACCTAAAAACTCCACCATTAAAAAGCCACTTTGCATCAGTTGAACCGGTGGGGATTTTTGCTTAACATCTGGAAGCTGTAGATAGTTAAATTAAACCAAAAGAAATTTGGCTGCATGTGTACACACCCCACCTCCAGTTGGTCTTGATCACCGTAAAGCCCCGATAGCCCCAGTTTGTCTTGATCACCGTAAAGCCCCGATAGCCCCAGTTTGTCTTGATCACCGTAAAGCCCCGATAGCCCCAGTTCGTCTTGATCACCGTAAAACTCCGATAGCCCCAGTTTGTCTTGATCACCGTAAATCCCCGATAGCCCCAGTTTGTCTTGATCACCGTAAATCCCCGATAGCCCCAGTTTGTCTTGATCACCGTAAAGCCCCGATAGCCTCAGTTTGGCTTGATCACCTTAAAGTCCCGACAGTCTCAGTTTGTCTTGATCACCGTAAAGCCCCGATTGCCTCAATTTGTCTTGATCACCGTAAAGCCTCGATAGCCCCAGTTTGTCTTGATCACCGTAAAGCCCCGATAGCCCCAGTTTGTCTTGATCACATAAAAGCCCCGCTGTCAGCTGTTAGATTGGTTCACGTGTATCTTGTGTCTAGCAGGGATGGCATAACCGCTCCATAAACTGATACTACTATCTTTATCAGCCCTTTGTTTTCAAGAGCCGTGTTCATTGAATTATTCATCGCTTTAAATAAACAAAGAGAAGACAACCACTTTCAAATGACCAGCGATTTTGCTTTCATAATACAAAACAAAGACACAATAATACAGATAGGGACGTCACTGGATATGATGATAAATGAACGGGACTTTCCTTTAATACACAAGCAACCACACACTCACACACGTACATATAGACTTACACACACAAACATACATAAAACACTCACACAAAATCATACATGTAACACAAACAATCATACTTTTTACATTTACACACAATCATACATGGAACACACACGCAATCAAATATTGAACACACACACACAATCAAATATGGAACACACTCACACAATCATACATGGAACACACTCACACAATCATACATGGAACACAAACAACATACATGGAACACTCACAAACAAATCGTAATTTAAGATGGATTCCCAACTCTAGCCGCATTCTATGACTAATAAAGGCAATAATCTTGTGTCTAGAAGTAACTTCAGTAATATTTACGTTTAGATCCATTCTACCCACACTCTTCACCCTGTTATTCCAGTAATATTTACGTTTAGATCCATTCTACCCACACTCTTCACCCTGTTATTCCAGTAATATTTACGTTTAGATCCATTCTAGCCACACTCTTCACCCTGTTATTCCAGTAATATTTACGTTTAGATCCATTCTACCCACACTCTTCACCCTGTTATTCCAGTAATATTTACGTTTAGATCCATTCTACCCACACTCTTCACCCTGTTATTCCAGTAATATTTACGTTTAGATCCATTCTACCCACACTCTTCACCCTGTTATTCCAGTAATATTTACGTTTAGATCCATTCTACCCACACTCTTCACCCTGTTATTCCAGTAATATTTACGTTTAGATCCATTCTACCCACACTCTTCACCCTGTTATTCCAGTAATATTTACGTTTAGATCCATTCTACCCACACTCTTCACCCTGTTATTCCAGTAATATTTACGTTTAGATCCATTCTACCCACACTCTTCACCCTGTTATTCCACTCCTGTTTGGGACAACAAAACTTGCCAAGGAAGCCTAGTATGAAGACTATGGCATATGGGGCTAGTACCGCCATTAAGCCAGTGTATACTTCTATAAATGTTTCTCACAAAATTAAATTAATTTAATTAATCAGCGATAAGAAATGTGAAGTCATCGCGTACTGTGTACCATTTAATATGTACAGTGTACCATCTATTATGTAATGTGAACAGTCTATTATGTACAATTTACCCTCTATTATGTACCGTGTACCGTTTATTATCTTATCTTGTCTATACAGACGCTCCTTTTATGCAGAAGATAATTGCGTCCACAGACCATGACGGATGATCTGTTGGCAAGTGATGCAGCATTCACAGGCCACGGCTATGAGGGTTCCACGCATTACCCAGCCGCCTAACTAGTGTTAGGTACCCATTCGGAGCTGGGTGACTCAGGGACGCCCTAGGCCCCCGGAACAAATCCATGCCTTCACATGGTTCCGATCCCGTGACCATCGGTACGCCAGTCGAGCGCGCTGCTACTCGACCACCGCGTCCCCTTGTATACTATGTGCCCTCTATTGTATACTGTGTCCCGTCTATAGTGTACTGTGTCCCGTCTATAGTGTACTGTGTCCCGTCTATAGTGTACTGCAGTGTTGTCCAAATGATGTGCCGCGGCACACTAGTGTGCCGCGAGAAAATTTTAGTGTGCCGCGAAAGATTTCAAAAATACCATAAATTGCTAGGCTTTTCGAACCTTCAAGTTTTGAAAAAAAATACTTAACCGAAAAAGAATTGAATAAAAACGTTTCATGTTTGTATTGTTCTGGTTGTGAGAATCTCTTGAAAGCTACATAATTTCATACAATGTGCAAATGATCCTTCTCTTCCGTTTTCTTAATTGTAACATGGCATTGTCCAATGAGTCCATAAACCCCAGTAAACTGAAGCGGCATCTGAACTCAAATCATCCAGGATTGAAAGACAAGCCGAAAAGTTATTTTGCATCCATTCGGTCCAACTTAGAGCAGCAATAAAAAATAATGAAGAAATTTTCCTAAATTCCTGTCAAAGCTCAGTTAGCAAGCTATAAAATTGAGAATCTTTTGGTCCAACAAGAAATTTCATTTGGATGCTGAGACAATCATATTGCCGTCTTTACGAATCGCAGTTGAGACTATGGAGTTGGGACACGACGCTGTTGAAAAAATAAATACGATTCCACTGTCTCATCAGACGATGGGACGTCGGATTGCTGACATTTCGACAGATTTGGATAATCAAATTAAAGTGCATTTTGCGGAAGCCGACGACATCCAAAAGCTCTGGGCAATGCAAATCGATTAAAGTACTGACATCAGCGGAAAGGCGCAACTGCTCGCATACGTCAAACGTGAAAGACTGCAGATGATAGACAGAGAAATGAGAGTTTGCTTATCCAGCAATGAGCCGCGTTTTGAGCTCATCTGCTCCAAAGAAAACGCTCAAGTAACTCATTAATTATGAAACATCTTTTGAATAAACACTGATTTGTTGGTTTTTTTGTGAGGTGTGCCGCGCAAATTTTTTACCAGTTTAGTGTGCCGTGAACAATTTTCCGTTGGACAACACTGGTGTACTGTGTCCCGTCTATAGTGTACTGTGTCCCGTCTATAGTGTACTGTGTCCCGTCTATAGTGTACTGTGTCCTGTCTATAGTGTACTGTGTCCCGTCTATAGTGTACTGTGTCCCATCTATAGTGTACTGTGTCCCGTCTATAGTGTACTGTGTCCCGTCTATAGTGTACTGTGTCCCGTCTATAGTGTACTGTGTACAGTCTGTTGTTTTATGTGTCCGGCTATGTAGAGGAGAATGACTTCCGGTATTTGGCTTTGCTTTGTAAGTCGAAATTTTGACCTGGGCGGGATTTCAAACGTGAGAAAAATTTCTGCGCTCTTCAATGTTGTGGTCCAACTACCCACCCCCGTACTCCCCCCCCCCGGGGGGTCACAATATACTCCTCCCCTCAAATCTTCTCGGGAGCAATGAGCATGGCTGGCATTCGACCTTGCGGCTCTGAAATGACGATACGTTACAGGATAGTGAGGCAAAATTTCTCTGACAGACCGGCCCATAAGATGTGTAAGATGTTTCATCAGTGGTCCCCAGAATTTTCTTGCACCCCTCCCCTCGACACATGCTTGTCATCGAGATAAACTATCCACGTCTTGAAAATGATAAGTGAAGTGAAATCACATTTTAATTTAAAGTGGACTTGAAATCATTTCCAATATTTAATTTTAGAGAAAGTCTGAGTTACGAAGAGAGATTTAGTTATGGTTTTGAAGTTGAATACCAGATCCATACGACCCACACGGCTTACAGGACCCACACGGCATACATGACCCACACGGCTTACACGACCCACACGGCTTACACGACCCACACGGCTTACACGACCCACACGGCTTACACGACCCACACGGCTTACACGACCCACACGGCTTACACGACCCACACGGCTTACACGACCCACACGGCTTACACGACCCACACGGCTTACACGACCCACACGGCTTACACAACCAAACGGCCAAAATGACCCACGCGTGATAATAATTTGGAAGTAGGTCATGTCCATATTGCTTTCAAATTTCAACATGCATTCTTCGCCTACACGATGAGGACCACTGTTTAAAATTTTGCGTGGGACTAGGTGAGGTGTTTGGAAAATCAACCCAAGAGATAGACATCAAGAGGATTGGCCGCATAATTGAGAACACCGACATGTCACTAGGCATTTATGAGTACACGAGGCTGTAGACAAATTAGAGTTTAGAGGGCATCATTATGTCCATGGGCATATTAGAGTTTAGAGTGCATCTTTATGGCCATGGGCATATTAGAGTTTAGAGTGCATCATTATGTCCATGGGCATATTAGAGTTTAGAGTGCATCGTTATGTCCATGGGCATATTAGAGTTTAGAGTGCATCATTATGTCCATGGGCATATTAGAGTTTAGAGTGCATCGTTATGTCCATGGGCATATTAGAGTTTAGAGTGCATCATTATGTCCATGTGCACATTAGAGTTTAGAGTGCATCATTATGTCCATGGGCATATTAGAGTTTAGAGTGAATCATTATGTCCATGGGCATATTAGAGTTTAGAGTGCATCATTATGTCCATGGGCATATTAGAGTTTAGAGTGCATCATTATGTCCATGGGCATATTAGAGTTTAGAGTGCATTATTTTGTCCATGGGCATATTAGAGTTTAGAGTACATCATTATGTCCATTGGCATATTAGAGTTTAGAGTGCATCATTATGTCCATGGGCATATTAAAGTTTAGAGTGCATCTTTATGGCCATGGGCATATTAGAGTTTAGAGTGCATCATTATGTCCATGGGCATATTAGAGTTTAGAGTGCATCATTATGCTCCTGGGCATATTAGAGTTTAGAGTGCATCATTATGTCCATGGGCGTATTAGAGTTTATAGTGCATCGTTATGTCCATGGGCCTATTAGAGTTTAGAGTGCATCGTTATGTCCATGGGCATATTAGATTTTAGAGTGCATCGTTATGTCCATGGGCATATTAGAGTTTAGAGTGCATCATTATGTCCATGGGCATATTAGAGTTTAGAGTGCATCGTTATGTCCATGGGCATATTAGAGTTTAGAGTGCATCATTATGTCCATGGGCATATTAGAGTTTAGAGTGCATCGTTATGTCCATGGGCATGTTAGAGTTTAGAGTGCATCGTTATGTCCATGGGCATATTTGAGTTTAGAGTGCATCGTTATGTCCATGGGCATATTAGAGTTTAGAGTGCATCATTATGTCCATGGGCATATTTGAGTTTAGAGTGCATTGTTATGTCCATGGGCATATTAGAGTTTAGAGTGCATCATTATGTCCATGGTCATATTAGAGTTTAGAGTGCATCGTTATGTCCATGGGAATATTAGAGTTTAGAGTGCATCATTATGTCCATGGGCATATTAGAGTTTAGAGTGCATCATTATGGTCATGGGCATATTAGAGTTTAGAGTGCATCGTTATGTCCATGGGCATATTAGAGTTTAGAGTGCATCATTATGTCCATGGGCATATTAGAGTTTAGAGTGCATCATTATGTCCATGGGCATATTAGAGTTTAGAGTGCATCATTATGTCCATGGGCATATTTTAACACAATAGTTTAGATAATTTCATAGATATGACAGGCTCAGGAATTCCATGTGTAGTTGAAATATGGACCTATTGGCTCAGGCATTCAGTGTCTAGTTGAAATATGGACCTATTGGCTCAGGCATTCAGTGTCAAGTTGAAATATGGACCTATTGGCTCAGGCATTCAGTGTCTAGTTGAAATATGGACCTATTGGCTCAGGTATTCAGTGTCTAGTTGAAATATGGACCTATTGGCTCAGGCATTCAGTGTCTAGTTGAAATATGGACCTATTGGCTCAGGCATTTAGTGTCTAGTTGAAATATGGATCTATCACTCACTCCTTTCAGCTTGCCTAACGGTCTCCTTCTGGGTTCTTGAAATTCCACATCCTGCTTGCCAAACTCCTCAGACCGCCATCCATCAGATCAGCTGAATTCGTCATTGCCTAACAGTGCAACAAAAGACTCTAGTCTGGTCTCTTCTTCTCTCTCGTCTTGATTATTGTAATTCTATAATTTCAGGTTCACCAGAACATTACATTGAAAAAGTACAGAAAGTTCAAAATTCAGCTGCCAGTCTAGTCCTTAAGGCAAATACGACCATACCACTCAGCTATTTCATTCACTTTATTGGCTCCCTGTGCACTCACGCATTGATTACAAACTGTCAGTTCTCTTCTACAACTTCTTTTCTGCCTCATGCCCTTTCTATCTTACTGAACTTCTCTCTACCTATTCCCCCATTCGTCAACTACGCTCTTCTGCAGACACACAAATTGTCTCTGTTCCTAAGACATGCTCTAAATTTTTTTGCGAAAGTCTTCTTCAAGCCCCCCCCCCTCAAAAAAAAGAAGAAAAAAAAACGAGAAAAAAAAACACACTTGAACTCTCTACCATTACACATTCGCAGTATCCCTGCTACTGGGGCCTTCAAAACTGCGCTAAAAGACATCTCTTGAAAATTTACTATCAATATTAGTTAAACAACAATCCAAAATTTAATTAAATGATAAACGTAGCTTATGTAGACCATCATGTCTTTAAATATGTTGTAATTAGGATATGATGAATCTTTTACACTGAATTGCATTTGTTGTACCCCAACAAGCCCATCTGCTTGTTGGGGTACTGCCTATATAAACTATCAAACTATTATTATTAACCAACACTTGCTGGCCACACATCGCGATGTCCTCAAAGTCCATTCATCATGCCCTCCCCTTTCTCCCGCCCCCACCCCCCCACACCACCCCCCAAAAAAAAACAAAAAAAAACTGAATTTCTCAGGGCAAATATGAAAAGGGGAATGTACTGCAAATTTTTAAAAATCTTGCTTCATTTTTGGATGGTTTCCCTTTAAACAAAAAAAGAGAACTTGTTAAAGATTAAAAAATTCCTTTTGATGAAAAATATTTTTAATTTGTTGGAAAAAAATTTGAAAATAAACATTTTGGCAGCTTTTCTAAAATAACCTTTAGGAGCGACTTAATCAATTCAAATAATAATTACATTTACCAATAGCGACACCATCTTTGGCTTGACAAGGTTTCAATTTGAATATCAACATTATTGAGTAAAACGTTTTACCTATATTTGAGCTTTTTGAGTATTTTTCTTAGGGTTATCATGGTCTTCAAAAGTTGGTAAATTTTAAATAAAAACATGAATAAAGATGGCGTCATCTATAACCCAAGGTTAAGGTCAATTCAAGGGTCAAATCATACAAATCCGCAGACACAAATCCAGACGCATCCATGACGTAGAGAGCAATATGTTTGTCAATAGCACAATCAACAACTCAATCAACTACGTAGCAGAAGTTGTGAGTCAACACTATTTAACAACTTTCTTCCCTGCTCTCAAACTACACCCTCTTTCCCTGCTCTCTAACTACACACTCTTTCCCTGCTCTCTAGCTACACACTCTTTCCCTGCTCTCTAACTACACACATTCTTTCCCTGCTCTCTAACTACATACTCTCTCGCTGGTCTCTAATTACACACAATTTCATTGCTCTCTAACTACACACACTTTCCCTGCTCTCTAACTACACATTCTTTCCCTGCTCTCTAACTACACACACTTTCCCTGCTCTCTAACTACATACTCTTTCTCTGCTCTCTAACTACACACATTCTTTCCCTGGTCTCTAACTACACACACTTTCCTTGCTCTCTAACTACACACACTTTCCCTGCTCTCTAACTACACACTATTTTCCTGCTCTCTAATTTCACACTATTTTCCTGCTCTCTAACTACACACTCTTTCCCTGCTCTCTAGCTACACACTCTTTCCCTGCTCTCTAACTACACACTATTTCCCTGCTCTCTAACTATAAACACTCTTTCCCTGCTCTCTAGCTACACACACTTTCCCTGCTCTCTAACTACACACTGTTTCCCTGCTCTCTAACTACACACTATTTCCCTGCTCTCTAACTATACACACTCTTTCCCTGCTCTCTAGCTACACACTCTTTCCCTGCTCTCTAACTACACACTATTTCCCTGCTCTCTAACTATACACACTCTTTCCCTGCTCTCTAACTGCACACTATTTCCCTGCTCTCTAACTATACACACTCTTTCCCTGCTCTCTAGCTACACACTCTTTCCCTGCTCTCTAACTACACACTCTTTCCCTGCTCTCTAACTACACACTATTTCCCTGCTCTCTAACTATACACACTCTTTCCCTGCTCTCTAGCTACACACTCTTTCCCTGCTCTCTAACTACACACTCTTTCCCTGCTCTCTAACTACACACTATTTCCCTACTCTCTAACTATACACACTCTTTCCCTGCTCTCTAGCTACACACTCTTTCCCTGCTCTCTAGCTACACACTCTTTCCCTGCTCTCTAACTACACACTCTTTCCCTGCTCTCTAACTACACACTATTTCCCTACTCTCTAACTATACACACTCTTTCCCTGCTCTCTAGCTACACACTCTTTCCCTGCTCTCCAACTACACACTCTTTCCCTGCTCTCCAACTACACACTCTTTCCCTGCTCTCTAGCTACACACTCTTTCCCTGCTCTCTAACTACACACTCTTTCCCTGCTCTCTAACTACACACTATTTCCCTGCTCTCTAACTATACACACTCTTTCCCTGCTCTCTAGCTACACACTCTTTCCCTGCTCTCCAACTACACACTCTTTCCCTCCTCTCTAACTACACACTATTTCCCTGCTCACTAACTACACACTATTTCCCTGCTCTCTAACTACACACTTTTCCCACGGATCTCCCAAGACCAAACCCTACACATCGTTTGTCTCTGGTCTCTAGTCTCTGGTTGCATCGGCTTTATATTAGTTATTTCCCTTGATTAAATCAACTTCATCACACATTCACATTTTAACAATCATGTCAACTTGACTTTATGATTGTGATGGGGGGAAGATTTGGATGGGATTAGAGGGTGAAGATTTGAGGATGAGATTTAAGATTGAAGATTGGAGGATGGGATTGAAGAGTTAAGATTGGAGGATGAGATTGAAAGGTGAAGATTGGAGGATGGGATTGAAAGGTGAAGATGCAGGATGAGATTGAAGGGTGAAGATGCAGGATGAGATTGAAGGGTGAAGATGCAGGATGAGATTGAAGGGTGAAGATGCAGGATGAGATTGAAGGGAGAAGATTGGAGGTGACTTAGGTATAAAGATTTGAAAGGGAGTGATGGATCATGTTTGGAGGAAGGAAATTGTTGGGTTGAGATTCATTGATTGAAGATTGAAATCAGGGACTGAGATATGAGGAGGAAGATAAGAGGGAGTTTGGTGGATTTCGGGTTGAATCTACAAACAGGTTTCCCAAGCCGTTAATTAATCTACAGTATTATAAGCCTCTTTAAAAGCCCATAAGTTCTGTTATTGTTAACTAGACCGATTGTGTACTCAAGAAATACTTTTGTTTAATGTGTTGAGTTGCTCTGTTTACGTTTTTATTTCATATTTTATTAACATATTTGCAGGAAAAAAATCAATAACAGAAACAAAAATCTGAGTTTTAGAAAGAACCTATGGGGATAATGGTGTACGGAGATCTGGTTGGTTTGTGTTGTGATTGACAGACATGAATGGAAATCAATGGGTGTATGTGATAAAGGATTTGAAGTATTGGACCTTAAAGTTGACATAGACCAATTAATGGACCTACAAGTTGACATAGACCAATTAATGGACCTGCAATTTTACATAGATCAATTAATAGACTTACAATTCGACATAGATCAATGAATAGACCTACAATTCGACAGATCAATTAATGGAACTTCAAGTTAACATAGAATATACCAATTAATGTACCTGCAAGCTGAAATAGACCAATAAATGTACCTGCAAGCTGAAATAGACCAATAAATGTACATACACGTTGGAACAGACCAAACAATTAATGGGCCAACTATTCGTCATTAACGGGCTAGCTGTCACAGAACAGACAATTAAAGGACCTTCTGTTTCACTGCTGGTGTATTTCTAGGGCCGGGAACGGTGGCTAAACAAGCGAACATCAACATCCCAATCCCTTCCTACCAAAATATCAAAGCGAAGTTCGGACCTCAGTGCAAAGGGGAGGTAATCCTAGCGTCGGAGAAAATTGATTTGAGCAGTTGAAATTGTGTGAAATAGCCCCGGACCGCCGCCAGATGGCGCGAGAGATGTGAGATTGATACCCGCCTTGATCGACAACCAATTGAGCCATGTCTGGAATTGGAACGAGTTCATAGGCGGAGATTTAATTCCACAGAAGATGGGGTGTCGCGTTTGGAGAGTTTTAACCATGTTTCGAGCTGTGGGTTTGGATATGATGACGTCATTTAGTCACCAGATCGGTGGAGTTCACGTAAAGACTCCAGCCAAGAAGTAAAATAATTTTTTTTTAGAGTTCGGGAGTTTTCGCATGGCTATTCTTTTTTTCTTCTTTTTGCCTTTCTGCGGTATATAAGTCTGTTCGTACGTTTAGGTGTGCATGTGAAGAAAGAGTTTAATAAATAGTGGATTTTGATTCCAAGCTGTATATAAAGTTGGTGTGAGCAGACAGTCTCGAGTTGTCTGCGGCTGGGCAATTATAACACACTAATTGGTGTGCTTGTGACGTCATGGGTTGTTGTCACGTGGTGCGCTCCTCAGACAGAGTTTCTGGCTATTACAAAACGGCGTCTTGGAACACTAGTTGTAAGACGTGTTTAATAGATTAAAGAGATATTTACAGCACACGCTAGCCGCACGCTTGGTGTTCAAGCTTTTAGAAATAGATTTTAAAAAACTTGTCCATATATTAAAAAATCGAATTAACTTTATTTGATACATTCAAAACAATTAAGATACCTGAGGCCTAGAACAACATTTTAAAATAACTTTAAACATAAATAAAAAATTTAAGACAAAGGAGGACGTAATTCAAATCGTAAATGAATAAAATTATCCAGGCAACAGACAATGTTGACTATTTCTTCCGTGGGATGAGTTACAGAGCATGCATGGAACCAATCGGAGACGGCGTAACTTGAAGAGAACCAATGGGAGACGGCGTAACTTGATGAGAACCAATCGGAGACGGTGTAACTTGATGAGAACCAATCGGAGACGGCGTAACTTGATGAGAACCAATCGGAGACGGTGTAACTTGATGAGAACCAATCGGAGACGGTGTAACTTGATGAGAACCAATCGGAGACGGTGTAACTTGATGAGAACCAATCAAAGACGGTGTAAAATATTTCATAGACTAGTTTACAAAATGTAATTACTTGCTAATAGTTTAGCTAGATTTATGAGTTCTTTCGTTTGCTGATAGTTCAGCCAGATTAAAGAGTTCTTTCACCGCTATGACAGGGCTTAGGCGGGACCAAGAGATCGCCGCCTTTGTCAAAGAAACCAAAGTGTGTGTGTGTGTGTGTGTGTGTGTGTGTGTGTGCGTGTGTGAAAAAGGGGGTGGGGCACAGTTTAGGGATGTCCGCACTTCACCAACAGAATTTACAGAAACACAACTCTAGTTTATAATTTGACACTGGAACTTGATGTCAAAAGATGCTAATGTCACTTACATGAAATATGATTTCAAAAGATCCTGATGTTACTGACATGGAACATGATGTCAAAAGATGCTGATGTCACTGACATGTTCCATGTCAAAAGATCCTGATGTTACTGACATGGAACATGATGTCAAAAGATCCTGATGTTACTGACATGGAACATGATGTCAAAAGATGATGATGTCACTGACATGTTCCATGTCAAAAGATCCTGATGTTACTGACATGGAACATGATGTCAAAAGATCCTGATGTTACTGACATGGAACATGATGTCAAAAGATGCTGATGTCCCTTACTATGAACATGATGTCAACAGATTCCAATGTCGCTGACATTGGTAAAAGAGGAGGTTGGATGAGGTTAACAAGAAATATACAAGTTATCTGTTAATACTGTTAAAATGAAAAGATATAACATGAATTTCTTAAATATCTGCACGATGTTTTAAAAATGACACACAAACTAAACAATATCAAAGTGGACAGAAAACGTGAACCATATAGTCACCTGGGTATACAGTTTGGTTTAGACGACCTTTAGCCTCTGCCAACAGTGATCCAGTCTGTTCTACAGCAGTGCTTCTCAAACTTTTTAGTATGGCGGACTGGCAGGAATTTTTCCATTGCACCAGGGACCGGTGCACTATTTTCCCTGCACTGACAATTTTGTCTGTCCTTTTTTTGAGAACATCTGCGGACCGTCAGCGGATGGCCCACGGACCGGCACCGGTCCGCGGACACCCACTTTGAGAAGCACTGTTCTACAGTACATGATACGACTCCCCACTCCCCTAAGTTGTTCTACAGTACATACTATGACTTATTCGTTTTTAAGAGATGGATTTTGTTTTACTAATAAATCAGATTTTTTTTGTTCCTTGTTAGATACGTTTCCTAAAGCTATTTTTTTGTTTATAATGTGTTACTAAAATTCTAGCCGCGCCAGTTCACTGCACTCTACTTTCGTCCATGACTTTGGCCGTTGTAAACAAACCAGAAAACTCCTTTGATCACGTCATATGAGATTGTGGACAGATGTCAGCTTGGGCTGACAGGCGAGTCAACCGGTACATGAAGCTGTCATGGCGACCTGTTGGCCGGCAGACAGAAGAACTTTATTAAATTTGTCCTCTGGAACCAGACTTGAGCTAACACTGTAGAGAAACTGGCTAAAACTATAGTATATAAACTGACTAACACTATAGTATAACTAAAATCTGGCTAACACTATAGTTGAACTGGCTAATATTGTAGTGAAACTGGCTAACACTATAGTGCAACTGAATCCTGTTCTGGTTTTGTTCGAGTTTAACAGATTAAAGAAAAGTTTGTTTGCTTTTTAACAATAATTTTTTGTATTTAGGACGGCGTTAAGATCTGATAGTTGACAAAAATTTGTGTTGGTCGCTGTATAAGATACAATTCCATCTGGCTCAAGCCGTTGCTCTTCTTGTTTTATTTAATTTCATTCAAATTGTTGGTGCTTTCTTTTGGGGCATCCCTCCCCCTCTTTAAAGTCATATTTTGTTTCGTTTTAATTTGGTGTAAAAAGCTTTTTATCTACAAAGCTCATGCTCACCACACAATAACACATCCACCAAGACAAGACAGGAGTTGGGGCAGAGCCGTCTTTACACCATTTTGGGCCCCAGGGCAAAGAAAGAGTGCGCCCGCCCCCTCCCCCGACAGGAAAAGTATATATACATAATATATATAAATAAACATATTCCCATGGGGCACCTATGCTCGAGGGCCCCCGGGCAAATGCCCAACGGGCCTATGCGTTAAGACGGCCCTGAGCTGTGGGGAGGGGGGGACACACACCCCGCCTGATACAAACAATGAGGGGGTTGGCGTAAAAAATAGTTTCTGCTACCCGAAAAGCACCACACACACACGACACCAATAATGACACCAATAATGACACCAATAATGACACCAATAATGACACCAATAATGACACCAATAATGACACCAATAATGACACCAATAATGACACCAATAATGACACCAATAATGACACCAATAATGACACCAATAATGACACCAATAATGACACTAATAATGACACCAATAATGACACCAATAATGACACCAATAATGAAACCAATAATGACACCAATAATGACACCCATTTAGTTATTGCTTGAAACTGGAATTCCTCTAAACATTTATTAATTTATGTTATTAAATCTTAAGAGAAATTTTTATACAATGATTGTTATTGTTTGTTTTTCTTTTGTTATTTGTTCGCAGTATATGTTAGTTTAGATTATTATCTTGTTATTTATACATTTTAGCTGTATTTTCATTTGGTTCAAAGTGTTTACTGCCTTACATTGAAGCTTCGATCGATTATTGGGAGAAGACATATTCCAATTCCTGCTGTCAATTAAACTTTCCAGGTAATCCTAAATGCCAATATATCATATACATTTTCCCTTCAGGCCCCAAATTTTTTAATCGCTTTATATATGCAGTCTTGTCTAGTATATTTTAGACAAAGAAAATATTTTTCGTTTAAAATATATATTTGCATTTAAAATTAAAACTGACAAATCTTAATGAAAAGATCAAATGTCCATCCTAGTCCAAATACTTAAATTAGTTACCTAAACCTGACTTAACTCTAACTCGTTTAACTAAATTTATTATTCAATTATATTTAACATTAATTCCCTAGTTAAATACCATGTACATAAAATATTGCGTGGATAATTATTTTCATCTAATATAAATATATAATATATTTTTTATAATTATTTTGGTTGTCTAATATCTTTAAATATGTCTTGTGACTGCGGACAAATAGACTTGGATAAAGACTTGGATAAAGACTTGGATACAGACTTGGATAAAGACTTGGATAAAGACTTGGATAAAGACTTGGATAAAGACTTGGATAAAGACTTGGATAAAGACTTGGATAAAGACTTGGATAAAGACTTGGATACAGACTTGGATACAGACTTGGATACAGACTTACATTGTTTTTATTTCAGATATCTTACAGAATATATCTAAATATTTTAATATTATATAAGTGGAAGAAAAAAATGCATAATAAAAAAGGAGATAAATCAGACCCTGATAATTTCTAAACCTGTTTCACTTAATAGTATCACCTGTAAATTGATAGAAAACAAATTATATACTAGAATAGCTATTGACCTAGACAAACATAATGAACTGTGTCCACATCAAAACGGGTTTAGGAAAAACATATCATATGAAACATAATTATTGGTATAATAAATGTTCTGTCAAAAGTATTATATAATAATAATAATAATGTAATAGATGCAATATTGCTAGACTTCTTAAAAGAATTTGATGAAGTTCACCACTTAAGTTTACTCAAAAAACATAATACCTTTTGAATATCGGGTCCTAAACTTCGTTGTATCCAAGAGTTGCTTTTGGGTAAAGAGCAAACTGTAACTGTAATAATTAATGGATCTAAATCAGCACCAATAACAGTTAACTCAGGAGTTCCACAAAGAACTGTCCTAGACCCAGTGGCGTAGCGAGGGAGGGGAAAAAAAAGGGGGGGGGGCAAAAGCCCCGGGCGGCACTTTTTTAGGGGCTGCAAATTCCTAGTTGTTAATTAGCATTTATAAAAGAAACCAAATAAGAAATTAAAAAAAGAAATAACGTTACTATTCTAAAATATGTGAATGATTATTCTGCCAAAATTTCAAACTCAACAGTGGATATAAATTCTTCTGTTACTTATGCTGATGAACAGAAAAACCAAGAGGCTTAAGTAGCACGAGAACACTACACTGATCTACTGATAACTTAATTTATTCTTCAAATTTGACAGCCGCGCCTGTTGTAGAAGCGAAAATTGCTGTACCCTATCAATTTTAAACATTAGCCAATCTAAAGGTGAGGGGGTCATTTTGTTTAGGGCGGCAAATTCCTCGTTGTTAATTAGTTTATAAGAAATTAGAGCTTTAAATTAAGTTTAATAAAAGAAAAGAAAAGTCAAGGTAAAAGTTATTAAAAGAAATTAAGGATCTGTTATTTTTGGTGAACTTTTCTAATTCTTCGAGAATAAAATTTGCAAGATGATTTAATTTAAAAAAACACAACTTGTCCCCTCGAATTCAAAATGAGACCATTGCAGTTCTAGGAGTTGTGGTTGGCAAAAAATAAATTTTTCATGTATACGAAACCAAATGTTATTCCATTGTATGCATTATCTCTCAATATTTCACATCAGGATCTAACCAATCCAGTTATGTGATATGAACAGATTGAAAATCAGAAAGTAGACGTAGAATCTTTCATAGATTTCATTGGGAAAAAAATCTTCTTAGGACATTTTGGAAATGATTTTAAATAAGTTTAAAGCTGATGGTCTTAAAACAATGAACTGCAGTGGCCTAATGTGTGTTATTACTGATGGAAAGTATATAGGAGTTCAAGAGACTTTAAGACATAAATCTCAATGTCATATCTCACTCAAACAGTTTATTAAATCTTTTTTTTTGGTTGTTTTGTTTACATGTCGTTCCACCTGAAACAAACTTTCTAACATTTTTAGTACACTAGAACGTTGCTACGCATTTTTAAATATCCGTGTACTTTAGAAAGATCAAATTGCTGCTAAAGGCAAGGCATTAAACTGACTTCAGGATACGAAATAGTGAATATACCATGGATCCCTTTTGACGCTTTTTGTAAGCTATAGAAAAGCTGACCGAGACACATGAATTGACGCAGGAACTTTTGGAAACATGTACTTCACTTTATGAAGTTAATGAAGCGCCATATTATTTACAAACGTGCAAAAAATGGTTTTGCAAAGGCTACTCACAGAAAAAGTAATGGACTAATTAAAGGATGCTTTGACTTTCAGTAAAACTTTATGTGGAGCCCTTACGATTTTAATTGGACCCTCCAGTCAAAGAACAAGAGAGAACATTGTGGTGATCTAAGCGATGATTGTGTAGTCATGTTATGTAGAGAAATATAGTTGAAAAGAAAGTTGTATTCTTCATAAGATGAGGTTACTGTAGAATTCAAGTGAGGTTTGGCAGTTATGATTTTCGTACACAGTTTACGTTATCTAATAGCTATTTTGGATTTTGAGCATGGCATGGCTGACAACATTGATACATTAAAGATTGTGTCATGGCTGACAACATTGATACATTAAAGATTGTGTCATGGCTGACAACATTGATACATTAAAGATTGTGTCATGGCTGACAACATTGATACATTAAAGATTGTGTCATGGCTGACAACATTGATACATTAAAGATTGTGTCATGTCATGGCTGACAACATTGATACATTAAAGATTGTGTCATGGCATGGCTGACAACATTGATACATTAAAAATTGTGTCATGTCATGGCTGACAACATTGATACATTAAAGATTGTGTCATGGCATGGCTGACAACATTGATACATTAAAGATTGTGCCATGAAGAAAAGCAGATAACTTCATTTTTTTTAAAATGAAAGTTTTCCTATTTATTAGTAACATAAAAAAAGAAGTGTCCTTATTATTACTTTGTAAAAAAAGTGTCTTTCCTTTAGAGCATATATGTATTTTCCCGCGGCAAACCTGGGTTCTGCCCCGGGCGGCATATACCCACGCTACGCCGCTGCCTAGACCCCCTACTCTTCCTTACTTAATTTATATAAATGACTTACCCAGCAGGCTCTCATCTGGAACAAATTTTATGCTTTTTCTGATCAATGTACAATCTATAGAACAATTAAATCAGAACAAGATAGCGCAATCTTACAAAAAGACCTAGATGACGTAATAAAGTGGGAAAATGGCTGGAGTATGTCTTACCACCCAGAAAAGTGTCTACTGTGGGCAGTAACAAAGAAAAAGAAACAAACAAATATAAACTATTTTATTTGTAGAAAAAAAGTATCCAAACTAAAGATGCGAAATACTTACAAGTAATAATAAATGAGAAGTTATACTGGAATCCCCATGTCAATGAAGTAATTAATTAAAATAATTTGTAAAAAAAACAGCCTTAGGCTTTATAAAAAGGAACTGTTACAGTTGTAATAAGAATATAAAACTAAAATGCTACCTCACTTTGGCGAGACCTGTACTAGAATATGCATCTTCTGTATGGGGCCCATCCACCAAAGAAAACATTGATAAACTAGAACAAATTCAAAACAGAGCCGCCAGATTCATTACTGGAGAATATTCAAAACTGACTAGAGTAACACCATTAGTTAAATCATTAAACCTTGAAACACCAGAGGATAGAAAAGCAAATAGCAAAATAGTAGCAGTACATACGCAATTAATTATAATTTGAAAATAACACACAAAGATAACCTAAATCAACCTTCAGATATATAGGGGCAAAGGGATAACATTAAAACATGATGAGAAGGCTTATGTCACTTATAATAGCTTAATATTTTAATTCGCGTTGATATGAACAATGCTGTGGATAAAGTCATTCATATAAACAATGCTGTGGATAAAGTCATTCATACGAACAATGCTGTGGATAAAGTCATTCATACGAACAATGCTGTGGATAAAGTCATTCATACGAACAATGCTGTGGATAAAGTCATTCATACAAACAATGCTGTGGATAAAGTCATTCATACGAACAATGCTGTGGATAAAGTCATTCATTAGAACAATGCTGTGGATAAAGTCATTCATACAAACAATGCTGTGGATAAAGTCATTCATACGAACAATGCTGTGGATAAAGTCATTCATACAAACAATGATGTGGATAAAGTCATTCATACGAACAATGCTGTGGATAAAGTCATTCATACGAACAATGCTGTGGATAAAGTCATTCATACGAACAATGCTGTGGATAAAGTCATTCATACAAACAATGCTGTGGATAAAGTCATTCATACAAACAATGCTGTGGATAAAGTCATTCATACAAACAATGCTGTGGATAAAGTCATTCATACGAACAATGCTGTGGATAAAGTCATTCATACAAACAATGCTGTGGATAAAGTCATTCATACGAACAATGCTGTGGATAAAGTCATTCATACAAACAATGCTGTGGATAAAGTCATTCATACGAACAATGCTGTGGATAAAGTCATTCATACAAACAATGATGTGGATAAAGTCATTCATACGAACAATGCTGTGGATAAAGTCATTCATACGAACAATGCTGTGGATAAAGTCATTCATACGAACAATGCTGTGGATAAAGTCATTCATACAAACAATGCTGTGGATAAAGTCATTCATACAAACAATGCTGTGGATAAAGTCATTCATACAAACAATGCTGTGGATAAAGTCATTCATACGAACAATGCTGTGGATAAAGTCATTCATACAAACAATGCTGTGGATAAAGTCATTCATACGAACAATGCTGTGGATAAAGTCATTCATACAAACAATGCTGTGGATAAAGTCATTCATACGAACAATGCTGTGGATAAAGTCATTCATACGAACAATGCTGTGGATAAAGTCATTCATACGAACAATGCTGTGGATAAAGTCATTCATACGAACAATGCTGTGGATAAAGTCATTCATACAAACAATGATGTGGATAATGTCATTCATATAAACAATGATGTGGATAATGTCATTCATATGAACAATGATGTGGATAAAGTCATTCATACGAACAATGCTGTGGATAATGTCATTCATACGAACAATGCTGTGGATAATGTCATTCATACGAACAATGCTGTGGATAATGTCATTCATACGAACAATGCTGTGGATGAATTCATTGATATGAATAATGCTGTGGATAAAGTCATTCATATAAGCAATGCTGTTGATGAGGTCATTAAATAAAATAAAGCATTTCATTCTTTGGAATAAATATTTATCTCATCTCTTATAGACTCTCCTTGTGTACAGATGGTTATTTCAATCAGATTATTATCAAAACTATTTACTTCGAGTACAAAGCTGGACATCACATTCAAAAATAAATGTATTAGTTAACTTGCCAGATAGAATCGTGTTTCCTCTTGGTGTGTCTTAAAATGCTAAACGCTCTATAGCAGGGGTTTGCCATTGTTATGGTTCCTTGGCCACTTTGTGTACCAGATTTTATCTTAGGGCCGCACAGTTTAAACTTATTGTATTCTTTAGTTAAAATTACATTTCATTTCAGAAAAAAGTATAAATTGTATCATAAAAATCAATAAATATACCTTTAATAAAAGTGGTAGTTTTTTAAAAAAAATTATTTATTGTGCTAAATTCATTTCATCAAGATTTCTATCTGGTAGCACATTTTATTATAGAATCAGTTTAAGGTGACCAGTGCACCATATCACACTTTAAGCCGGGTTTTCTGAATGTCTTGGCGGGCCGCTTGTGGCCCGCGGGCCGCACTTTGCCCACCCTTGCTGAAGAGAGTCACGGCATTATTTCTATTTTATATTAAGTTGATTTTAAGTTATACGGCACAATCAATTTAAAAATTGTTGATTTCAATTTTAATTTCTCCCGGACTATCGTGTTTGTTTATAACCCCCACTTACCCTACTTAAACCCCTCCCCCCTTTTTCATTTCCGTCTCTGTGTGGCTAGACTCATCCAATGGAATCGATGAACGTATTATGAACAGCCCGGATGGGAGTATTAAATATGTCGCTTTCATCAAATTTCTTGCCCTCTGCTGCAGCAGCCTCATGACCAAGTACTGCATTAGTTGCTTCCCCTTTGGTCCCCACGGTCAACACGGTTTGTTTATGGTGTGACGTCATCCAACACTAAAGAAAGGTCACCTGCCGTCCCGAGTAGTCCTCCACTCAAATGTTCTACAAACTAACCCAGAAATTGTGACGTCATGGGCTACTATTGACTCTAGCGAAGGGAAATTACTCTAGCAGGGGTCGGCAGCGTTTTGAGGTGGGAAGCGCCAAAAATTACCATTTACACAATTTCCCAGTTATTAAAGAGCCACTAACATGAGTTTTGAAAATAAAATAATATAATATTTGTGCATGTAACTGGAGAGCCGCATCTTGTTATCGAAAGGGCCACATGTGGCCCTTGAGCCTCAGATTGCCGACCCCAGTACTAATGGCTGGTTACAGGGATAGCCTGGTTCTTTGAATAGGTTCATTGTAAACATAGGCTGGTCATTTGAATAGTTTGGTTATTTCAATAGGGTGGTGAACATGTTGGATTTTAGTCAATTGATAAATGGCACACCGATACTATTGTGTCCAGCAGAGAACAGCAGAAGTGTTGCTAGGAGACGCTGGTCAAGCCTTAATTTGATGACCACCAGACCCAGAACAGTAGAAGTGTTGCTAGGAGACGCTGGTCAAGCCTTGATGACCAGTTTCCTGTTGTGACGTCATATACAAGGACCTCTCTTTAAATGACAGTATACAAACTAAATATAAAAATTTTGAAATGTATCCATCAGAGACAGGTTACAATTTGTGAGTGATGGTGTCTAGATAAGTAGTCAGTTGTTGTGAGTGATGGTGTCTAGATCTGTAGTCAGTTGTTGTGAGTGATGGTGTCTAGATCTGTAGTCAGTTGTTGTGAGTGATGGTGTCTAGATCTGTAGTCAGTTGTTGTGAGTGATGGTGTCTAGATCTGTAGTCAGTTGTTGTGAGTGATGGTGTCTAGATCTGTAGTAAGCTGAAAAAAAGGCCAATGCCTCTAAATTTGATAACCAAATAATTTAAGCTGTGTATTATATGGTTCAGATTATTTGAAATCTAAATTACTATCTTAAATCTTACAGAAACTCCTTTATATATAGATTATTTTTGGAAGATAATAGAATGTCGTTTACACAAAGTATAACGGATTAAATTCTTTAATTGAAGGAAAATTTCTTGACATTAATTCTGGCCCGAATTTTAATCTTTTTTTTTATATACCTAGTTCCGTCACCGGTTTAATCTTGTTCCGTGACCTTGAACTCAGGCAAGGCTCGCAGATTTCCTTGACACTATCATAGTCTTGTACTATACATTGGAAGAGTCCGTAGTCCAGGCCTCTACATCAATACCATTTCAGCTCCACTTAAAGCTGGTAAAGTAGGGGGGTCTGGGTGGGGGGGTCTGGGGGGATAGGATCCTCTCCAAATAAGCGAAACTAAAGAAAGCGCCCCAATACTTCCTCCGTCTTGACGGCGCCCCACGTTCCATAGGGTGCTGGAGATGAGAGAAAAACTAACCAGCTTGTTCAGACCTTGATGGATGTCTGGGATTGTCCAATATTAATTGGCTACTCGCGCCTTACGCACACTTTGCCGAGGACTTGGAGTGGACAGGACACGTGACTGACTCGTCACGTGATGTAACATGGCCGAGCATTGCATTAAATAAAACAAGTAATAAAAACTCAAATGAGTATTTAAACTCAATTTTCAAAAAGAATTTCTGATTTTTTTTTCAAGTGAAATCATTCTAGATTACAATAAAAGTCATTTCAAATCATTAATTCAGAAACTTAACAAGATATGACGTCATATCCCATCATGCTACATCACACCAAGAATCAATATATCTGTAACTGTTATGGCGTCAACTCAGGAACAACTACAATATTGGACTTTTTACAAGCTATACCAGACCTGCCAACCTGCAGAGAAAAAAATCTATTTAGAGCCGAGCGTGGGGGTTTGCGGGACCCCAGTGCGCTGGTTTAAGAACTACATACTACATTCATTGTCTTTTAAGAGTCTACAGCACACCATAGAGTATGACAAAAAAATACTGGAAATATTGACATTACAAACACAACATAATCTTCTTTCTTTTTTCATATAAACGGAGGCTGCTTAGGGTTCAGTTTTCTGGCATCTCCCTACTTGCCTTTTTGCACTTCGTTTTTCAGTTCATTTGTCAACTGTAGTTAGCTTTGAAATTGATTTAATTACAAGCAATTTTTTTTAGAACTAGCAGATCCGTCGTGCGTTGCAACGATCTCAGTAAAAAAAGGAATACATATAGATAAAAAAGAAATTACATTAAGGGTCACCGGGCCCATCAGTTTAACATATGACGTTCGAAAATCTGTTCATTTCAATCAAGTTCATATATAAAATATATATATTTCCAAAATATAAATATATTTACTTATATTGCTCAAAATATCGTGTAAAATTAAATGGGGAATACAATATTAAAAGTTTAGGAAAAAAAAATTAGGGGCCCCAGCCCCGAGGAAATGGCCTTTAATGGACATTAGGAGTGCAATTTAATATAAGCTCTTAAGTTTTTATATACCAAGTTTGGTCAAAATCCAGTTATTTTCTCATTATCTAACAATAAAACTATTTTTTATTTAGCTAATATAAGGAAAAAATACATTAAGGGGCCCCCGGACCCATTTGGTTCAAGATGTACATTTTGAAAACCTGTTCATTTAAATTCAGTTTTATCATGGATATATTTCTCAAGATCGTTAAAACTGAGTGGGAAATAATATCTTAGAGTATACAAAAAAGACACTTGGAGCCCCCGGCCCATTTCGATGTAAGATTTAAATTTCAAAATGTTGTTCATTTTAATTCAGTTTCATCATGGATATATATATTTCTCAAGATCGTTAAAAATAGAACGGCAAATAATATCTCAAATATATATGAAGAAAAAGAGATTTGGGACCCCCGGCCCTGAGCAATTGGACATTAGAAGTGCAGTGCCCTTTTTTAAATTTAATATGGGCTACCAAGTTTTTATATACAAAGTTTGGTTAAGATCCATTCATTTACTCAGTAGCTAACGCATAAACTAATTTTTATATAGCTCATATAAGCAAAATCGACATTAAAGTCCCCAGGGCCCATTTAGTGCAAGGTGTCAAGTTCAAAACACCTGTTTATTTCAATCAATCAGTTTATTTCATAGTGGATATATTTATCTATATTTCTCAAGATCTTTAATAATTGAATGGGGAATAAAATCTTAAACATTCGTGAAAAAGACATTTTGGGCCCCCAGCCCATAAGAAATGGACATTAGGAAATCAGTGTCCTGTAGTTTTTCAAAATATTGGCTACCGAGTTGTTACGATCCATCAATTTACCTAATATCTAACCCTTAAACTAATTTTTATATAGCTCATATAAGAAAAAAGTCATATTATGGGCCCCCGGCGCCCCATGAGTGTTAAATTTTGCAAAAAAGTTGCCAGTGACCATCCCAGAAGCGTACTCAAGTCTTCCAAAGTTTCATGGCGATCGGATGAATGGTTTAGTCAGTTATAAAGGACATGCATACATACATACATTCATACATACATACATACATACATACATACATACATACATACATACATACATACATACATACATACATACATACATACATACATACATACATACACACATACACACACACACACACACACACACACACACACACACATACATACATACATACATACATACATACATACATACATACATACATACATACATACATACATACATACATACATACATACATACATACATACATACATACATACATACATACATACATACATACATACATACATACATACATACATACATACATACATACATACATACATACATACATACATACATACATACATACATACATACATACATACATACATACATACATACTTACATAAATACATACATACATCATTAATACATACATACATACATACATACATACATACATACATACATGCATACATACATACATACTTTCATTTGTATATATATATATATATATATATAGAGAGAGAGAGAGAGAAGAGCTTTAGCTTTAACGATAATGCTTGCCCTCGTTTCGTTGTAATATATAAAGAAAGTTTTCTGGAAACATTTCTTTGACTCTTGCCACTGGTATTAAAAATATGAATATTCGCAAGATGTTTATTTCCTGCAATAAGAAAGGTGGTAAATAAAACTTTCATTAAAATCTAATAATTGAAACTGAATTGCAGATTCCCATCTTACAGTAAGTGGTAACAGTTATCGTAGATTCACTAGTTTTAATTTACTAATTCAGCAGCAGTTTTGTTCCTTTAGTTAAAATATTTTTATTATTATCATTGAAGCCACAACGTTCAATAGATAATTGGGTCTTGCAGAGTTTGCAAATGTTTCGCCCCAGGGTGATTGCCGAATAAATTAGTGTTTTTCTGAATACTGATACTGTTACGAAAACACTGGATGACGATTTATTTTTTAAAAAAACATTTACCGTATATACTCGTTCTATAGCCCGTTCGTTCATAAGCCGACCCCCACACACACACACTTTTGGAAGGAAAAAGTATTAAAAGTGTATAACCCGATCGCAAGCCGACTCCCCAAAAATAATAGGACAGCTTTAAAAAATGGTACATATTTTTTTTAAACTACAAGCTAAATCGGTCATTATGATTGTTTACTTTGTACTGCCTATCTTTGTCTTTCTGCTCTTTGTTAAGCAAGAGTTACCGGTATTTTAAAAAAATATTGGTAAACAGAGACGAAAGCGCGTACATTAAAATCCGTGGTTGAAAACAAAATTTGTAAAACAATTTATTAAAACGTTCACAAAAATAAATAAAATGATTAAATAAGGTATGTGCTGATTTTTAATATTATATTATAGCTTCTGATAGAGCAGTCGAATCTTGTAGAATGTAGAAAAGGACATTGATAATCTACAATAACAACACCAATATTCAATATCCATGCAGAAATCACATATGACCCGCTCATAAGCCGACCCCCCACCACTTTTTCCACTAGATTTTGTCCAAAAAAGGTTGGCTTGCGAACGAGTATATACGGTAGTTAAGACGAAGAAAAGATTCATTTCAATAACGGAAGTGCAGGAAAAAACAAAGGAAGTGGCATCATCGAAATACATATTGTCATATTTGACTTTTATTTATTTACTAGTGTATTACCCGTCAAAAATGACGGAAGTTTTCAACTGAAATCGATTTATTTTGAAAAAATGCACATTTTTTTGCCGCCTACGGCGCCTACCTTTTTCAAAAGCCCAACTAAGGCGCCCCCTTTGTTTTTTGATTTTATAATTGGTAGCCTGTATCATCTCGTCATGTTTGCGTAAGAAATTGTGTTTCTAGCATTAAAGAGCTACAAGTATGTCGAAATAGTTCGAATGCACAGAAGAGCGCCGCCGCAATCATTATTTAACTTTAATTAATTTTTGTTGTTATTTTTAGCCTGTTTTAAAAGTAATTTTACGCTCAAGGAGAAAAAATGAAGAAAAAAAATGAAGAAAGGAATAACTATCACTAAACCTACCCCTAACCCTAAAACATATCACTAAACCTACCCTTACCCTATTAAAACCTATCACTAAACCTACCCCTACCCCTAAAACCTATCCCTAAACCTACCCCTAAAACCTATCACTAAACCTACCCCTAACCCTAAACCCATGAAAAAAAAATTAATTATGTTTTTAAAAAATGTAAAGTTAAGAAAGAAAAAAAACAACGCCCCCAACTAAAATCGAACTCCAGACCTCTATTTCAGAGGTCGGTCGCTCTATTAATTTGACCAACGAAACTGCTGACAAAATTCGTTCTTTTTAAAATTATAATAAGAAGGCTATAAATATAACGCTAACTCTTTTAATTTAAGAAACATGATTTCTCACTCTTCAATTTTAAGAAACAAGATTTATTACAAACATGACGAGATTATACACACTACCTTTATAATTAACCATCATCAAATCCTCTTTTTACATTGTTCCCTTTTCCAAAAATAAAATATGAGCTAAAACAATGACGTCATATAATATTTTTTAAAGCACATCTTTAATTTGCACACCTTTTGATGCACACCTTGTATTAAATGTAAGATCAAACAATGACGTCATATAATACATTACATTCCATACATACATACAGACGACGGGGAATATGTATATTGCTTTTCTTCGGATTTTAAAAAACCATCGATAAGCGTAGGACGCAATAACCTACTGTACAGAAGGAGTGTCTGTAACAGATAATATAAGATAATGTGATAATTTTAATGGTCGAAAAAATCGGAATTTTAAAGGTCTTGGAATTTTGGAATCAGGGGTGAAAAAATCTGTATAAATCCGACTAAATTGGAATGGTTTGCAGACCTTCTATCTATACCCGATTTACACTGCCACACAACTGCATTGAAGTCTTACAAGATAGAAATTATTAATAAGTATGAAAAACTTATTTTATAAATTTTGATGTGGCATTTTCAGCCGACAGAGTTTGATCGTAAAAGGCCAGCAAAGACATCCCAGCTCCCAAGCCCTTGTTATGATGTATGCTTATCTGAAACACTAAGACAGTTTGCGTTGCTTATCTTCGAAATGTTGTAATGAGTTGCAGCAATGGGGTAAGTCATTCTAACATTACAATCTGTGTATTTGTGTGTCCTTTATGGAATCATCGAAGAAATATCAATAAAATCAGATTATGTTTGTTTCCGTTTGAAAATCCATATTGTTATATGATTGATTAGAATTCAGATGTTGGATCAAATAGCAGACAGAAATTTCATTTCGTAAATTTATATGTAACGAAATATCATAAAATTAAGTCAGTGAGTGAAACGTGAATGTTCTACCTCCGAGAAATGAAGTCAGTGAGTGAAACTTGAATGTTCTACCTCCGAGAAATGAAGTCAGTGAGTGAAACTTGAATGTTCTACCTCCGAGAAATGAAGTCAGTGAGTGAAATTGGAATGTTCTACCTCCGAGAAATGAAGTCAGTGAGTGAAACTTGAATATCCTACCTCCGAGAAATGAAGTCAGTGAGTGAAACTTGAATGTTCTGCCTCCGAGAAATGAAGTCAGTGAGTGAAACTTGAATGTTCTACCTCCGAGAAATGAAGTCAGTGAGTGAAACTTGAATGTTCTACCTCCGAGTGGTTTCCCTTGTACGATCTCAATACAATAAATAAAATAAAACTAAAATGTTTTACAATGGGGAAGCCTTCTGGGCATTACTGAAAAGTCTGACATGAATTCAGGAACAGAAACAATGTGTAAAGTTTGGCAGATGATCAACAAGTACAGTATGGGAGGATTGACACCACCACCTCGATATCTCATCGTCCATTTATTTTCCAGCATTTGGTGATTTGCGCGATTGCTGAAATAATAAAAAAATTAGAAAATTTAAACTTTGCCCCACTGCATTCTATATCGACACAATTGTCACCAATTCTCCCTGATTTATGAACATATCACTGACATATCACACAACTAACGCATCCATAGCTCACTACAAATCACTAACACACTACACATCGCTAACACATCACACGTTTCATCACTAAAAGGTCACATTCAACATCACTAACACTTCTCACTTCACACATAACTAAAACATCTCACATCACTAAAAATCATATATCCCTTACACATAGGTAGTACACGACACATCACACACAAAACATCACTAACACATCACACATCACTAGCACATCACACCTCACTAACACATCACACACATCACTGACACATCATATACATCACACATCACTGACGTATCACACTTATGTAGGGAGTTGGGAGCTTGTCATGAACGACAATGAAGCGGTACTTGTATGTAGGGGGAGGGGGGGAACAATCGTAGCAGATTTCGCGAGTTACCGCCCGTCTGTCTGTTGAGCGAGCTGTGTGTATTTCGTTTATTGAGAGTGAGTAAAGTTGGGCACAGTTACCGCTCTTGTGGTGCTAGCATCGTTGAGCAAATGTCATCCTCTTCTCATGGTGAGTGACTTCCCTTCTGAGGTTGGCTGACTTCCCCTTCCACTGGAGGAGAGAGCGTCACACTGTGTTCTTTCCCTCCATCGAACGTGTTTCTCTCACGATGTGAAACTAACATGTGAGTACAGGCCAAATGTTCAACTCATTTACATTTTTGTTTCGTTTTATTTTTATAGATATAAAATCCTTTTACTCTTTCCGTTATGCCGGCTCCTGGCATGTTTCCAACTAAATATCCGAAGACGAATCCAGTTCGGAAATCAGTAATTACTCTGTTAGATTGTGTCAGTGAGACACTGCAAGAAGTTGTGGTCAATGCTAAAGTTAAGCTCGTGTCACTGAGCTTACACATAAATGAGGTGTTTCCATTTCGGGAAGTGATTTTAAATTTTTTTAAAAAGGAAAAGATAATTAAAATTATTTTTTTAAATAGCCATCGTTTTATGTACAATGTACCGTTATGTACAATGTACCGTTATGTACAATGTACCGTTATGTACGTACCAACTTATAATCCAACGGTAACGAGGACAGGTTACAGAAGAATTATTCATAAAATGAGAATTTTCCAACTTTAAAAAAAATTGATTATATTACATTATATTTTTAAAAAAAGTCAGTTGTAAGAAAATAATTAAAGAAATAGCTAGTGGTAGCTTAGTATGGCTTTCCTACAATCGGACAGTCAAGCAGTTGCTCAGTATTGCTATCCTACAATTTGGCAGTGTTTACTTTTCGCTCCAGCTCTTTGTATCACTTTTGCAAATACAGTGGTACCACGGTATACGTACTTAATCCGTGGTACCTCGGTATACGTCCTTAATCCGTGGTACCTCGGTATACGTCCTTAATCCGTGGTGCCTCGGTATACGTCCTTAATCCGTGGTGCCTCGGTATACGTCCTTAATCCGTTCCAGACCATTGGATGCATTCCGATTTGAACGTATACCAAACGTCTTTTTTCCCATAAGAAATACAAGGAAAATGATTAATCCGTTGCCAACATATATATATATATATATATATATATAAAATATTGTTATTTACATCTTATTCATCTTATACATTTTTTGACGTGTTTGTATACAATTATTTTAAACTGCTCAATAATAAAATATATAAATAAAAAGAACTTCGACGAATTTTTATAAATTTTTTTTTGTTCAGATCAAAAGCAATCTTTCAAAATTCTTTAATGTTTTTTTTATATTTTTTTATCTTGTAATCAATTTCATCACCAACTTTAGCCCATTTAATAACGTCATTGTTTGTCACACTAATAGAAATTGGTTGTTTTCAGCATTCTTCATGGTCTATCTATGTCCCGTACACGCATGCCTCTTTCATCCTATCTATGTCCCGTACACGCTGCCTCTTTCATCCTATCTATGTCCCGTACACGCATGCCTCTTTCATCCTATCTATGTCCCGTACACGCATGCCTCTTTCATCCTATCTATGTCCCGTACACGCTGCCTCTTTCATCCTATCTATGTCCCGTACACGCATGCCTCTTTCATCCTTTACAACAATCTCTTTATTCACATCCACAGTCATCCTAAACTAATTTTTTTTTCGTTTTTTGGCTCCTCTCATTAACTTTCTTAGAACTCATAGTAAGTGAAGGTAAGTGAAGGTAAGTGAAGGTAAGTGAAGGTAAGTGAAGGTAAATGAAGGTAAGTGAAGGTAAGTGAAGGTAAGTGAAGGTAAGTGAAGGTAAATGAAGGTAAGTGAAGGTAAGTGAAGGTAAATGAAGGTAAGTGAAGGTAAGTGAAGGTACGTGAAGGTAAGTGAAGGTAAGTGAAGGTAAGTCAATTTACTAATAATGTCTGAGATAACACAAAATCACGCGACAATTTATAGTTATAGCGTGATTTGTTCACTGTATGATAGCAACTGCGGTACTTACACAATTGAGTATCGCCCGGTGTGCTGTGATTCCTACAAGTAACGGAAGCGCGATATGTCATTTTTGCTCATACAAGTTCTAGTACGTAGGTCGTATTCCAAAAATAGGTCGTATACCAAACAAACATTTTCGCATCTAAACTGGACGTGTACCAAGTTGGACTTATACCAAAGCAGACGTATACCGAGGTACCTCTGTACTCTAATTGATACAGTGCAATTTTTTAAGCCAATGAGCGATTGGGTTTAATTGAAAACAAAATTAAGTAAGAGTAAGATGGTTGGACTATTACTAGATGAATGAATACTTTCTTCTATAGCGATTACATAATCCATGCTAGACTTGCCTATGCTTGTGGTGCTCTGATGTTCAAATACTCCATCGATCAAAATAAGTTGTCATGGGAGAAAAGACAACGCGATAAAGTGGTTTGTATTATTTGTTTTAAAAAAGTAGTTCGCCCTCTCTTGGCTCTTAGTTGGCTTATTTGCGTTCTTGTTCATTTGTTAAAAATAATCAAACTAGTATGTCACATTGCCCCTTCAGCCATGGTCCCTTGCCTCACTTTCATTATAGCTAAAATGACGTAGGACTTCGTAGTGGGGTAATAATGTCAAGATGAGAAAGCTGTACGTTGTGTTGAGAAAACTTAAAAATGTGGATCTAAATTGTTCGGTCATAAGTCGTCAGATTCCATCAATCATCGCACTAAGAGCTAGCTAAAAACTTGAATTAATTGTATCCTTTCGTAATTTTTACAGTGCGTTAGTCAAAGAAATATTTGGAGTGCTAGAGACGAGAGCTTTACTTAGCTTCAGAATTCGAATTGAATGCAGACACGACATATTTGACAAACAAATTCTATTTTTATTTAAGTTTACAAGAGTTGATAGGAGTTGAAAAATCAAATATATTCCGATAACACGTTGTTTGTTGTTTGTCCATCGTGTTCACCGAGGACCATTCTCATGACCATCTCTATGTGCTTTGGCAGCTTGGTGTGTGCTTTGGCAGCTTGGTGTGTGCTTTGGCAGCTTGGTGTGTGCTTTGGCAGCTTGGTGTGTGCTTTGGCAGCTGGTGTGTTCTTTGGCAGCTTGGTGTGTTCTTTGGTGGCTTATCAGACATATTATTGCCCTAAAGGTGCTTCCACATGTCGGGCAATAGATTGTTGCATCAGGAACATTTCTAGCACGATCTTCCCTGTCCTGTCGTCTTGATTTGGCAGCCCGTTGTCTGTTTGCCTGACAGACTGCTGCGCCAGGAGGCTCAGTGCTCAGTCGTGGCTGCTGTCTCCCAGGAGTCATGTCCGGTGCCGCAAGCCCTCAAAGCGGTCTTGAGATTATCTTTGTAGCGCTTCCTTTGACCTCAGTGTGTTTTCTGACTATTAGTAATCTCGACATAGAGGAGCCTCTCTGGGAGCCGATGGTCTGGCGTGACCACGACAGTGTATTTGATAAAATAATAATAATATAGCAGCAATAATGTTTACGTTCATATTGTGAGTTTACCTTTTACAGGTAAACATTACTGTCTTAGTGTATCATATTATAGTTGTCTTTGTGTTTGCCTATTTTACAAATGAATCATGTTGTCACTCTGCTAGTCTATATTTGACAGAACCATGTTGTCATTCTGTACGTCTTTATTTGACAGAATCTTGGTGTCCGTCCATCTGATAGTCCATATTTGACAGAATGATGTTGTCACTCTGCTAGTCTATATTTGACAGAATCATGTTGTCACTCTGCTAGTCTATATTTGACAAAATCATGTTGTCACTCTGCTAGTCTATATTTGACAGAATCATGTTGTCACTCTGCATGTCTATATTTGACAGAATCATGTTGTCACTCTGCATGTCTATATTTGACAGAATCATGTTGTCACTCTGCATGTCTATATTTGACAGAATCATGTTGTCACTCTGCATGTCTATATTTGACAGAATCATGTTGTCACTCTGCATGTCTATATTTGACAGAATCATGTTGTCACTCTGCATGTCTATATTTGACAGAATCATGTTGTCACTCTGCATGTCTATATTTGACAGAATCATGTTGTCACTCTGCATGTCTATATTTGACAGAATCATGTTGTCACTCTGCATGTCTATATTTGACAGAATCATGTTGTCACTCTGCATGTCTATATTTGACAGAATTATGCACCACTAACCACACCACGGCATCATTCTCCAGTCCCTTGCAACCTCGGATATTTCTCATCGGGAGTTCAAGTTCACCATTTATTCCTCGTCGTCGAACTACTTCCGGTCAGCTGTGCTGACCTTTCATTAAGATCTCTCAGACGATGACCATGGCGACGACCAAACACAACAGCGAGTACATCGAGATGGGCCAGGGGCCACCAGCCCACCAGGACACCTCCAACAATGGCCGCGCCATCGAAGCCAAGCTGGTCGAGGTGCCAGAGCGTGAACTGTGGACGGGAAAGATTGAGTTCGTTCTTGCCTGTGTTGGACAATGTATCGGCTTTGGCAACGTTTGGCGCTTTCCGTATTTGTGTTACAAGAATGGCGGAGGTAGGTCTGTTTTTGTTTTATGTGTGTGTCTTTCATACTATTGTCACGAGTTTATTTAATATGGACCAAGTATGTTTTTTATTTGTGTATGAGTAATAATTTTTTACGCTCGATCATCTGTTTCTAGTCTGTTTATTTGTGTACGTGTATTAATTTATGTTTTCATAAACATCGTATGTTTAATGGGTACTTCGTTGTTACTATATTTAAGTGTATGAGACAGGGTTGTCTAAGTGTCAGGTTGTTGTAAACTACAGGGTTGTCTAAGTGTCAGGTTGTTGTAAACTACAGGGTTGTCTTAGTGTCAGGTTGTTGTAAACTACAGGGTTGTCTTAGTGTCAGGTTGTTGTAAACTACAGGGTTGTCTAAGTGTCAGGTTGTTGTAAACTACAGGGTTGTCTAAGTGTCAGGTTGTTGTAAACTACAGGGTTGTCTTAGTGTCAGGTTGTTGTAAACTACAGGGTTGTCTAAGTGTCAGGTTGTTGTAAACTACAGGGTTGTCTAAGTGTCAGGTTGTTGTAAACTACAGGGTTGTCTAAGTGTCAGGTTGTTGTAAACTACAGGGTTGTCTAAGTGTCAGGTTGTTGTAAACTACAGGGTTGTCTTAGTGTCAGGTTGTTGTAAACTACAGGGTTGTCTAAGTGTCAGGTTGTTGTAAACTACAGGGTTGTCTAAGTGTCAGGTTGTTGTAAACTACAGGGTTGTCTAAGTGTCAGGTTGTTGTAAACTACAGGGTTGTCTAAGTGTCAGGTTGTTGTAAACTACAGGGTTGTCTAAGTGTCAGGTTGTTGTAAACTACAGGGTTGTCTTAGTGTCAGGTTGTTGTAAACTACAGGGTTGTCTAAGTGTCAGGTTGTTGTAAACTACAGGGTTATCTAAGTGTCAGGTTGTTGTAAACTACAGGGTTGTCTAAGTGTCAGGTTGTTGTAAACTACAGGGTTGTCTAAGTGTCAGGTTGTTGTAAACTACAGGGTTGTCTTAGTGTCAGGTTGTTGTAAACTACAGGGTTGTCTAAGTGTCAGGTTGTTGTAAACTACAGGGTTGTCTAAGTGTCAGGTTGTTGTAAACTACAGGGTTGTCTTAGTGTCAGGTTGTTGTAAACTACAGGGTTGTCTTAGTGTCAGGTTGTTGTAAACTACAGGGTTGTCTTAGTGTCAGGTTGTTGTAAACTACAGGGTTGTCTAAGTGTCAGGTTGTTGTAAACTACAGGGTTGTCTTAGTGTCAGGTTGTTGTAAACTACAGGGTTGTCTTAGTGTCAGGTTGTTGTAAACTACAGGGTTGTCTAAGTGTCAGGTTGTTGTAAACTACAGGGTTGTCTAAGTGTCAGGTTGTTGTAAACTACAGGGTTGTCTAAGTGTCAGGTTGTTGTAAACTACAGGGTTGTCTAAGTGTCAGGTTGTTGTAAACTACAGGGTTGTCTTAGTGTCAGGTTGTTGTAAACTACAGGGTTGTCTAAGTGTCAGGTTGTTGTAAACTACAGGGTTGTCTAAGTGTCAGGTTGTTGTAAACTACAGGGTTGTCTAAGTGTCAGGTTGTTGTAAACTACAGGGTTGTCTAAGTGTCAGGTTGTTGTAAACTACAGGGTTGTCTAAGTGTCAGGTTGTTGTAAACTACAGGGTTGTCTAAGTGTCAGGTTGTTGTAAACTACAGGGTTGTCTAAGTGTCAGGTTGTTGTAAACTACAGGGTTGTCTAAGTGTCAGGTTGTTGTAAACTACAGGGTTGTCTAAGTGTCAGGTTGTTGTAAACTACAGGGTTGTCTAAGTGTCAGGTTGTTGTAAACTACAGGGTTGTCTAAGTGTCAGGTTGTTGTAAACTACAGGGTTGTCTAAGTGTCAGGTTGTTGTAAACTACAGGGTTGTCTAAGTGTCAGGTTGTTGTAAACTACAGGGTTGTCTAAGTGTCAGGTTGTTGTAAACTACAGGGTTGTTTTATTGTCAGGATGGTGTAAATGACAGTAAGTTAATAAACAACCCTTAAAAATAAAGTTTTTTTTACTATAAATCCATTATATATGAGACACATATAAAAGTATTGATTATGTTCAATATAATACGTATGGCGCGACAAACATTTACAGACTGAACGTGACTGGACACTCCTTGCTGTAAAACACGGGGATATGGTCATTGATAGCTGGAGTGAACTCCAGTGACACGTGGAGGTCTACTATAGCAGCCGGCTACATAGAGATACATAGACATAAACTGAACATGCATTAATTTAATTATGGTACGTTAGATCGATCTGAAATGTTTATAAAATGCACTGTTAGGTGACACAAGTCTATGTGCAAAATTTCAGCTCGATGGGATCACGGGAAGTGGGTCATTTTTTACTTTTGTTTTTCCACCCGACCGACCAAGAGAACACGACAAGACGGTGAAGTTAATTTGATGGATTTGAAAAATAAAAACAATATATTATACTGTGACGACGTAGAGGTGAAGATAAAAAATATTTTACACTTTTGTTTAAACAATTATTCAATTTAATATGAAAAAATTAAAACAGTTAACACATTTTTTAAAGTTTACATCCAGTGCTGCCAACAGATTCCGCACTCTAGTTTGGCCAAAGATCTCTCCTTTATTCTCTGAGCCTTCAATAGTTCTTATGTGTTTTTTTTCTCAATTAAATTTTTTTATGATAAATATTTTAAAATATGAGAACCTTAATTTGTGTTGTAAATGCGGTTATCCCATGTACCCACGTTTTGACCCTAATTTTGACCCCATTTCCCTGCGAAACAAAAAAAAAGACATTAAACCACTAGCCGAGTACTTAAAACGTGCAGAGTTGCTATTCTTTGGTGAGAATGAGACTGAGAGATGACGTTATGTAACGTTAGATGACGTCATTTTATAACGGTTGGACTGTAACGTTAGATGACGTCATTTTATAACGGCTGGACTGTAACGTTAGATGACGTCATTTTATAACGGTTGGACTGTAACGTTAGATGACGTCTTTTTATAACGGTTGGACTGCAATGGCGTTTAATGGACATTAACATGTTCTCACCGAGTTCTGACTGTTTGATGTCATTTAAGTTGTTATTAAAGAAAACTTAGGACTTTATAAAGTATGGCGACAACCAAGGCAAAAAAAAATAAGGACAAAGTAGGCCGAGACATTGGGGTGACCTAGAGGTACTCGTAATCTCGATCAGTGTTTAACCAGAGCTCGTGGTGGCATAGGGGGCATCAGATATGGGCATCAGATATGCCTTGTTTACATCTGTTTCGTGGCTCGGTGAGGTGCGGAGTCTGGCTGGCCAAGAATATCTGGTTAAATCTGGTTGCTATGAAACAAAACAAAGGGAATTATGTTTGAAAGAGATTAGTTAGCAATGAAAAGAGAGTCACGGTGATAATTTGCAGTAACAGATGGTGTGCACTAACATATGATGTACAATAACAGATGGTGTGCAGCAATAGATAATGTCCAATAATAGATAATGTGCAGTAATAGATAATGTCCAATAATAGATAATGTGCAGTAATAGATAATGTCCAAAAATATATAATGTCCAATAATAGATAATGTCCAAAAATAGATAATGTCCAATAATAGATAATGTGCAGTAATAGATAATGTCCAATAATAGATAATGTCCAATAATAGATAATGTCCAATAATAGATAATGTCCAATAATAGATAATGTGCAGTAATAGATAATGTCCAATAATAGATAATGTGCAGTAATAGATAATGTCCAATAATAGATAATGTGCAGTAATAGATAATGTCCAATAATAGATCATGTGCAGTAATAGATAATGTCCAATAATAGATAATGTGCAGTAATAGATAATGTCTAATAATAGATAATGTGCAGTAATAGATAATGTCCAATAATAGATAATGTGCAGTAATAGATAATGTGCAATAATAGATATTGTGCAGTAATAGATAATGTCCAATAATAGATAATGTGCAGTAATAGATAATGTCCAATAATAGATAATGTGCAGTAATAGATAATGTCCAATAATAGATAATGTGCAGTAATAGATAATGTCCAATAATAGATAATGTGCAGTAATAGATAATGTCCAATAATAGATAATGTGCAGTAATAGATAATGTCCAATAATAGATAATGTGCAGTAATAGATAATGTGTAATAATAGATATTGTGCAGTAATAGATAATGTGCAGTAAAAAAAATACATGAAGTGGAAAATCTTATTGCACAGTTGATATTGTAGATGCCAAATTCTGTCAGTCATACCACAGTATGTCAGTCATACCACAGTCTGTCAGTCATACGACAGTCTGTCAGTCATACCACAGTCTGTCAATCATACCACAGTTAGTCAGTCATAACACAGTCTGTATGTCAGTCATGCCACAGTTAATCAGTCATATCACAGTCTGTATGTCAGTCATGCCACAGTTGGTCAGTCATACCACAGTCTGTATGTGTGTGTTGAAAAAGTTAGCCAGTCATATCACACTCTGTATGTCAGTCATGCCATGGTTTTACTTACCAGTTTTCAAACTTTTCTTACAACTATATAGAAATATAAATAAATACTTATATTTTGGCATAAGGGTGGGGGGGGGTAAGGGGCGTGGTTTCAACTGTTTTTCCCTCATATACCAGTTTATTTATTTTATCTTGACAAGACTGGAGCTAACCACAGTAACATTTAAAACATGACCAAACGGGACCTCAGCTATTTAAAGGGAGGAGGGAGGAGTTAGATGAGCTACAAATACTGTGTCTAAAAATGTAATAAATTACGTCAGTGCGTGCTACTATTATGTGGCAGTAAATGTAGGAATGGAGAACACTCTAATGACCGAGATAATTCCTTAAGCGCTGTAACCAGTCGCATAGTTTCTCTGTGGGTTTTTTTTTAAACTTGGGTAATGGGAGATCATCATATCTACATTTGTCAGGGCAAATAGAGACGATTGTGTGAGTTACCTCCCTTTTAATGTCTCGTAGGAGACGACTGGATACAGCAGCCTGCTGGGATTGTTGTACCAAACACTTCAGTCATTGTTGTACCAAACACTTCAGTCATTGTTGTACCAAACACTTCAGTCATAGTTGTACCAAACACTTCAGTCATTGTTGTACCAAACACTTCAGTCATTGTTGTACCAAACACTTCAGTCATTGTTGTACCAAACACTTCAGTCATTGTTGTACCAAACACTTCAGTCATTGTTGTACCAAACACTTCAGTCATTGTTGTACCAAACACTTCAGTCATTGTTGTACCCAAACACTTCAGTCATTGTTGTACCAAACACTTCAGTCATAGTTGTACCAAACACTTCAGTCAGTGTTGTACCGAACACTTCAGTCATTGTTGTACCAAACACTTCAGTCATTGTTGTACCCAAACACTTCAGTCATTGTTGTACCAAACACTTCAGTCATTTTTGTACCAAACACTTCAGTCATTGTTGTACCAAACACTTCAGTCAGTGTTGTACCAAACACTTCAGTCATTGTTGTACCAAACACTTCACCCATTGTGTTGTACCAAACACTTCCCCCATTGTGTTGTTGTACCAAACACTTCACCCATTGTGTTGTTGTACCAAACACTTCCCCCATTGTGTTGTTGTACCAAACACTTCCCCCATTGTGTTGTTGTACCAAACACTACCCCCATTGTGTTGTTGTACCAAACACTTCCCCCATTGTGTTGTTGTACCAAACACTTCCCCCATTGTGTTGTTGTACCAAACACTTCCCCCATTGTGTTGTTGTACCAAACACTTCACCCATTGTGTTGTTGTACCAAACACTTCCCCCATTGTGTTGTTGTACCAAACACTTCCCCCATTGTGTTGTTGTACCAAACACTTCACCCATTGTGTTGTTGTACCAAACACTTCACCCATTGTGTTGTACCAAACACTTCCCCCATTGTGTTGTTGTACCAAACACTTCACCCATTGTGTTGTTGTACCAAACACTTCCCCCATTGTGTTGTTGTACCAAACACTTCCCCCATTGTGTTGTTGTACCAAACACTTCCCCCATTGTGTTGTTGTACCAAACACTTCAACCATTGTGTTGTTGTACCAAACACTTCCCCCATTGTGTTTTTGTACCAAACACTTCCCCCATTGTGTTGTTGTACCAAACACTTCCCCCATTGTGTTGTTGTACCAAACACTTCACCCATTGTGTTTTTGTACCAAACACTTCCCCCATTGTGTTGCTGTACCAAACACTTCACCCATTGTGTTGTACCAAACACTTCCCCCATTGTGTTGTTGTACCAAACACTTCCCCCATTGTGTTGTTGTACCAAACACTTCACCCATTGTGTTGTACCAAACCCAGTTATAATTTTTTCACCAACTTTTAGTTGATGTATCGATGAGCCAAGTCTTGTTTACAGTCAGCGGTAAATATGTTATTTAGTGCAGGGGTCGGCAAAAAGGGGTAACTATGTTTTTTAGTGCAGGGGTCGGCAAAAAGGGGTAAATATGTTATTTAGTGCAGGGGTCGGCAAAAAGGGTAACTATGTTTTTTAGTGCAGGGGTCGGCAAAAAGGGGTAAATATGTTATTTAGTGCAGGGGTCGGCAAAAAGGGGTAAATATGTTATTTAGTACAGGAGTCGGCAAACAGGGGTAAGTATGTTATTTAGTGCAGGGGTCGGCAAAAAGGGGTAACTATGTTTTTTAGTGCAGGGGTCGGCAAAAAGGGGTAAATATGTTATTTAGTGCAGGGGTCGGCAAAAAGGGGTAACTATGTTATTTAGTGCAGGGGTCGGCAAAAAGGGGTAAATATATATTTTATTGCAGGGGTCGGAAAACAGGGGTAAATATATTATTTAGTGCAGGGGTTAGCAAAAAGGGGTAACTATATTATTTAGTGAAGGGGTCTTCAAAAAGGGGTAAATATATTATTTAGTGCATGGGTCGGCAAAAAGGGGTAAATATATTTAGTGCAGGGATGGGCAAACAGGAATAAATATGTTTAGTGCATGGATCGGCAAACAGGGGTAAATTACCCCATTTTAGGTAAAATGGATTTCTTTGGGATAATGCAGACTCATTGGGGACATATAAAATCCGCTAGAATCCGCCAGATACAGTTAAAATCCGTCATGTGTATGTTTACCCGTGGACCATAAGTCCACTATTTAACCGGTTTCTGTCTGAAAACTCATATTTTAATTGGCCATCTATATACATTTCTTACTCATATACTTATACAAAGACACAAAACTCCTATCGACTTTCATTTGTATTGACGCAAATGACGATAATCTTAAACTACTTGATTTAATTGTATCCAATATCCCCTCTGTGACTTTTAAAATAATGCATTAAAAACTGAGCTAACGTTCTTATGTTCTTACGTTCTTCTGCCTGTTAATATCAAGCCCACTTAATAGTAGACTTTTTCATTAAATGTGAACAAATATATGTATAATCTTGGCCAGAGAAAGGATTGCAATATTTGGATTAAAGCTTTCTTAAAGGAAACAAAAGGCAGAATGAAGCTAGCTAGCGGCCTTTTCAAGGTTGGTCTTGTATTTAGAAGGTTGTGGAAATATAACTTTTGACAACATCAAGGATATAGTTATCAGACATCTTACCAAGCTCAAGGAGCGTTTCACTGTTTACTTTCCAGTTATTGATTCACATAATGTCCATTGCATTGTACATTCCTTTAGATGTGACATATCAACCTTTAGGGTAGGCACAAGCACTTTAACTTCAATCCAAAATGAGGCACGCATTGAATTTGCAAAAGCAGATTTTACACATTTTTGGATGGAAAATGGTTCAAAGACTTTCATCATTGAATATAAGGAAGGAGTCAAAACGTTGTTGCCTTTAGTAACAATGTACATTAGCGATCAAGGATTTCCATCTCTAGTAAAAAAAATAAATAAAAAAAATTAAAAAAACAAAAACGGCGAAATCAAATGGACTCCGAGACAGCATCCAACTTGCCCTGACGTTAAAATACCACAATTTCGATGTAATTGTGTCAAAAATGAATCAACATCATTTCTCAAATAACTGAACTGTAACTAGATTTAAAGAAGAAACGCGTGTGTTGTATAAATAATTGATGATATTATGTATTTATTGCAAAATAATTACACCAAACTCATCCCCACTTATTGTAGGCAGTATTTATAGACCTCCGAATACAAACCTAGAATACATGAACAATCTTTGTAGTCAATTAACTTTCATAAAAGAGAATAATAAAAATGCAGTTCTATGGATTATGGGGGACTTTAATCTTCCAGATATAAATTGGAAAAATCATACAATTGATAACCATCAAACTAAAAAAGAAATTAATGAACACTTTTTAGACACTATAAACAACGTAAACCTAGAACAGATAGTAAAAACAGCAACAAGGAAAAATAAAACACTAGATTTATTCCTAACAAATAGACCAGGACTAGTGTTAGACTATAAAATAATTCCAGGACTGTCCGACCATGATATTGTTGGGGTCACCAATACAATAAAAACTAAAATTAATAAGATACCTAGAAGAATAATCTATCTTTGGAATAAATGTAATTCAATAAAACTACACCAATCAGCGGCTTACTTCCAACAAACTTTCCTAAGTAAATTTAACACAAATAGCCCAGTAGAAGAAATTTGGAAAGATATAAAAACAAATCTAAAAACTATAATGGATGAGAATGTTCCAACAAAACTAACATCAAATAAAATTAACAAATGCTGGTTCAATTCTAGATTGAAAAAGCTATGCAAACAAAAAGAAAACTTATTTAAGAAATATAAAGCTACCTATTCATATAGGATACACAAAAAATACTTAAAGATTAAACACTTGACACAAAAACTTAGTCGAAACCTCCAAAATGAATATATAAACAATGTAATTACCAAAGATAACAATAAAAACTTATGGTCCTTTATCAAATCTAAAAAAATGGAACCTTCAGGAATAGCCACACTAAAAGGCTCAAATAACAAAACCTATAATGATAATGAAACTAAAGCTAATATCCTTAACACATATTTTGCTTCATCTTTTTCTGCCTCAGGCGACAAAGAAGTTTTAATAAATTTAAATAAAATGGAAGAAATAGGTAACATAACTGTAGATGAGATAGGTATACATTCACTCCTAAAAAACTTAAAAATAAACAAAGCTACTGGCCCAGATGATTTGCCTGCAAGGTTATTAAAAGAACTAAGCAATGAACTGTCCCCAATCCTTGTAGTTCTCTTTCAAGCCTCTCTAAACCAGGGTAAAGTGCCCCAGGATTGGAAATTAGCTAACGTAACTCCACTCTTTAAGAAAGGGGATAAATCAGACCCTGGTAATTACAGGCCTGTATCACTTACTAGTATCACCTGTAAATTACTAGAACACATAATATATAGTAGAATAGTTAACCACCTTGACAAATATAATGCCCTATGCCCACATCAACACGGCTTTAGAAAAAACAGATCATGTGAAACACAATAAATAGGTTTAATAGATAAACTATCAAAAGGCTTAGACAAAAATGATCAAATAGATACAATATTACTAGACTTCTCAAAAGCATTTGACAAAGTTCACCACCTTAGTTTACTTAAAAAACTTAACTACTTTGGAATCTCAGGTTCCTTACATCACTGGATCCAAGACTTCCTTTTGGGCAGGGAGCAAACTGTAATAATTAATGGATCTAAATCTGCACCAATAAAGGTTAACTCAGGAGTTCCACAAGGAACTGTGCTAGGTCCCTTACTCTTTTTAATTTATATAATTGATTTACCCAACAACACCTCAACAGGTACAAAAGTTAGGTTATTTGCTGATGATTGTATAATCTATAGAACAATTAAATCAGAACAAGATAGCAAAATTTTACAAAAAGACTTAGATGAATTGATAAAATGGGAAACTAACTGGAGTATGTCTTTCCACCCAGAAAAGTGTCAACTGTTAAGAGTAACAAAGAAAAAGAAACAAATAAATTCAAAATATTACATTCATGGAAAAGAACTGACCCAAACTAAAGATGCAAAATACTTTGGAGTCTTAATAAATGAGAAACTATCATGGAATCCCCATGTCAATGAAGTTATTAAAAAATCAAACAAAACCTTAAGCTTTATAAAAAGAAACTTTAACAAATGTAATAGAGATATAAAACTAAAATGCTACCTCACTTTGGTGAGACCTGTATTAGAATATGCATCTTCTGTATGGGACCCATCCACCAAAGAAAACATTGATAAACTAGAACAAATTCAAAAAAGAGCTGCCAGATTCATTACTGGAGAATATTCGAAACTGACAAGAATAACACCATTAGTTAAATCATTAAACCTTGAAACACTAGAGGATAGAAGAACCAAGAGCAAAGTAGTAATCATACATAAAGCAATTAATTCTAATTTAGAAATACAACACAAAGATAACTTAATACAACCCTCAGATAGACATAAGGATAAAAACACCTTTCTTATTCCGTATGCAAGAACAAACACATACAAATTTTCCTTCTTCCCGTCCGGAATTCGGGCGTGGAATGGGTTGCCTGAAGAATCCAGGAAAACCAACACTTTATCAACATTTAAATCTCTAATAAAAATGCAGGACTAAACACAAACCATAGATAAGCGTAGGACGCAATAATCTTCTGTATAGAAGGAGCGTCTGTAAACAGATAAGATAAGATAAGATAAGATGTATCTTACATTTATACTTTCAGTTAGTTTTTAAAGTAGATTTATTTTTATCCGACTTATCACCCTATGTCCGATTTATCATTATATCTAGAATGGCAAAGTCCGTTATAACCATTATGTTAGACTGTAAACCAGTGGCGTAGCTAGAACTTTTGCCGCCCGGGGTGGTTTCCAATTTGCCGCCCTTTTCAGGGGCCGTACATAAATGACGTCACGCACCGAGGTCATATATTTGTGACGAGGGGGGTGTTTAAGAAATCTGACGTCACGTCAAAACGCGCAACTTTAAATAAAATTTCCACTTAAATATTTGATTACTGACACTTTATTTAATGACGTTTATGTAAAACGCGAGTTACGATATTAGAGTGCAGCCTTACACTAAAAACACACTTAAATGACACAATTTTTATTTGAAACATTCTCATTTTCATATAGAAATTAGGGTTTTTAAGGTGGGGGGTGTCAAAGCTTTGAATCACATGTTATTCTGTGATGGAACAACGCAAGTGAACGCAAGAACCATTGTTGCCCCTCTCTCCACCACCTCCGCTTGCCAAACCATAAACTGATTGGTCGACCCCAGCGAGGATTTCAACATGCTCATTTGCACATACTCGCTTTGGTGAATTATATATATAGATTGTAATTAAAACGAAGTAAAGGTGGGGAACATGTTTACCATTGCATGCCATATTTATGTAAGCAGTAATAAAAGAGGCCGTATAAGATGATATACCTATAAATACACATTTATAAATATACAATATATTTTTAAAGGCAACAAGAAAGTTATTGAGGTTGCAGGCCTCCCTCCCCCCTCCCATGAGACAAAACATATTCCAAATTTACACCAAAAAACATGACCAAACAAAGAAATTGTATACATTAGTATGTAAACATATTTATACATTTATTAATTTCCTAACTTTCATAATAGAAAAATCGTGTATTATGTTATCAAAATTTTAATTATTTGTAATATCTTATTCTATGGAAAATATTGCAAGATTTTGTTGTCTTTAATCACTCATTGTGGAAAGAAGATAATCTTTTTATCAACTTCAGTTTGGAGAAGCTACTGTCACAACTAGCGACACTGACAGTAATAGTAATTCTTGAAAAAATTCATAGCAAAATAACAATGTTGGGTACAGAATTTTCCAATCTATGCAGTTTAATAAATTTTAATAGATCAAGGAGGCCTTTTCCCGCGTTTTCCTAACATAATGCCTCTTCTTGTAGTGTAGGTACAACCATAAAAACCTTGATCCTTTTTCTTTTAATATTGAATTGTTCTTCATCAATGTCAATAAAGTAATTTATTTGATGTTCAAATGCTTCATTTAGTAGGTTACATGGTATTATATACGACTATTTTCTTGCAAGGACATGAAACTCATCAAAACGTTCTTTTAAAATTCCATCCATGGATAAAAACATTTCTCGGTGTACTTCTTGGTCTAAAGATAGAACCACGTCTTCTTAATGTCCCCCACTCATATTTTTAACGCAATTTCTTTCGGGTCTTTTGCAAATATGTTAAGGAGGCCCCAAGGATGTGCACGGGCCAACAAAAATACCGAAAAGTTTTACTGGATTTCCTGGAAAATTTAAACAAACGAAAAAATATCAGTTATTTGTCAGTTTCTCGGCAACCATAACATATATCGTGTTGAAACAAACGCCAAACGATAGCTAATAATACTTAGAACAATGTTGCAGAATGAATATTTGAAAAATCTCTTTCCGTTCAACCGTTTTGTTTACTTTCAGAATTATTGAAATGACTTTTAATGTAATCTAGAAAGCTTTGCCTTGAATAAAAAAGTCAAAAATTCTTTATTGGAAATACTCATTCGAGTTTTTATTACTTGTTTTATCCTTCTAACTCCGCGTTCAGTTGATATTTTCAACTCTTCACAAATTGTTTCGCTGATATAACAGCTTTTTCTATTAGCACGTCTCTTTGTTCCATGCAATGGATTTGCAATTAATTGTTTTAAATGACGGGTTCCCATAAACTGAGATAACATAGAAAAGAAAAAGATTGCATTGAACTGAGTAAAATTCCAGCATCTGATCTAGTTTTACTAGTTACTTCTTCAGATGCCAATTTTTCCAAGACGCTTGAAATTTTAAAGTATGTCTTTTTTAAAAGACTGTTTATGCCTAATGTGGTGTTTATTAACGGAGAAATTTGATTATTTTCATATTCTTGTCATAAATTTTAATAATTTTCCATAAAATAGACGATTTAAAATTATTTACACATTACTTTAATTGGATAGGCTTAACATTTTTAATTAACAACCGTATTTTAATTAAAAAAACAAATTATTTGTGCTACTTAAATGCAATAAAAACAAAATAAATTTAATTTCTAATAACTAACCTTACAATAACTTTCTAAAAACTGAAACATTAGTTATTTAACTTTCTACTTGCAAATTAAACACAATATTTGAACAACTATGCCTTGTAGGTACTTGTTCGCGCATCATTCTGCGAATGTCGAAATTCATCGCAAACACTGTCGTGGCGATATTAATAGCACATATTATTCGGCCCAGCGGTGATGTGTTTTTTGTGTAGTTTTCCTATAAAAGCGTCATCTGTGACGTATGCCACTTAATTTTCCAAACAAATCGATACATTTTTTGAGCGATCAAAATTTTTTGAACGGTTTAAAGTTAGTTAAACATCCACTATGTAATCAAACAAATGTTGTGCGAATCCATTATTGAAGACTCGAAAGTATGAGTATTTTTGTTTCACTCGGGTTTTCCCCCTTCAAAAGAAAAAGGGCGGTTGTCAGCAATGGTTGTACTATTCAAATGCCATGAAATGCCGTCCCTAAATGTGTGCCGCCCGGGGCGGACCGCCCCCACCGCCCCCCCCCCAGCTACGCCACTGCTGTAAACATTTATAATTGTATCAAATAAATTCCCCCTGAAATATGAATCCTACGTGTCGTTTTGACTTAAAATATCCACGCAAACACCTTTTTAAATCCCTCATATTAACTTCACCGTCTTGTCGTGATCTCTGTTTCCCTCTCTGTCTGTCGTGGTCCCGCTGAAAACACAAAAGTAAAAAATGACCCACTTCCCGTAATGCTATCGAGCTGAAATTTTGCACATAGACTTTTATCACCTAACAATGTCATTGTATCAAAATTTCAGATCGATCTAATGTACCGTAATTAAATGAATGCATTTTTAGTTTATATCTATGTAACATGTACATTTTTTTGCTAGTCTGTCGCGGCGCGATGCGTATTATATTGAAAAACCTTTTTATAATACATTCCAGATCTGTAAATGTCTATGCTAGTCTCTCGTGCGGTGCGTATTATATTGCACATAATCAATAATCAATGCTGTTAGTTATGTCTCATATATAAGGGACTTATAGTCAAAAATGTATTTTTACAGGTTGTTTAGTTTTCAGATTCATTTTTAGACAATTGTAAGTCTTCTAAAACTCACGAGATACGTTTTCGGTTGAGGCTTTGCCCGAGGCACGTTGTTGGGCAGGACCTCGCGCCGTCGGGGCTAACGTCAACATAAAATGTTACATTTTGGGGTAATGGGCAACAATTTTCGCCGACCTCTGGTCTAAATCATACAGGATGTGGAAACAAAATCGTAAAATTAATTAAAAGAATAATATCATTAAATGTTTTTTAAAAAAATTTAAGTTGTCTATTTCCTTTTAAAATGAATTGTTTCGTTATTGAAACTTCTGAACTTATAATGACATAATATGTACTGAACTTTTGATGACATACCATGTCCTGAACATTTGGTGGCATACCATGTCCTAAACTTATTTTGACACATCATGCAGTGAACTTTTGATGACATACCATGTCCTGAACAGTTAATGACATATCATGTTATAAAACATTTGATGACATACCATGTCCTGAACTTTTAATGACATACCAAGTCCTGAACATTTAATGACATACCAAGTCCTGAACTTTTAATGACATACCAAGTCCTGAACATTTGATGACATACCAAGTCCTGAACATTTGATGACATACCATGTTGTACCCCCCCCCAGGTGCCTTTCTCATTCCTTTCGTGGCCACCATCGTGTTTGCTGGTATCCCCATGTACTTCATGGAGTTGGCCCTGGGCCAATGGCTCAGTGTTGGCGGTATCGGAATCTGGAAGATAGCTCCAATATTTAAAGGTGAGTCTCGCCATCCGTGGATTACAGTTAATGGTGTTGGTATCGGGAAGATGAGACTGCTAGTTAGTGGTCAGTCTCGCTATCCGTGGATTACATTTAATGGTGTTGGTATCGGCAGGGCCGGCCTTAGCTATTGCGGGGCCCCATGCGGCGTAGTATGCGAAACGGATTGCGCGGGGCCCAGTCAGGGTAGGGATAAGGAATGAATAAGGATAATACGAGAAAATTAAGATAGGCGGGGCCTATGAAAGTGCGGGGAACGCTGCGGCGTAAAGGTTTCAGGGGCCTACGACCGCACTGGGTATCGGGAAGATAAGACAGCTTGTTAGAGGTGAGCCTCGCTATCCATGGATTACATTTAATGGTACTGGTATCGAGGAGATAAGTCGGCTAGTTAGTGGAATCATCTGCTTCCATCATGATAGTAACCAGATTAGCATTGTTATAATTATATGTATGATAGCAACCAGATTAGCATTGTTATAATTATATGTATGATAGCAACCAGATTAGCATTGTTATAATTATATGTATGATAGTAACCAGATTAGCATTGTTATAATTATATGTATGATAGCAACCAGATTAGCATTGTTATAATTATATGTATGATAGCAACCAGATTAGCATTGTTATAATTATATGTATGATAGCAACCAGATTAGCATTGTTATAATTATATGTATGATAGCAACCAGATTAGCATTGTTATAATTATATGTATGATAGTAACCAGATTAGCATTGTTATAATTATATGTATGATAGTAACCAGATTAGCATTGTTATAATTATATGTATGATAGTAACCAGATTAGCATTGTTATAATTATATGTATGATAGTAACCAGATTAGCATTGTTATAATTATATGTATGATAGTAACCAGATTAGCATTGTTATAATTATATGTATGATAGTAACCAGATTAGCATTGTTATAATTATATGTATGATAGCAACCAGATTAGCATTGTTATAATTATATGTATGATAGTAACCAGATTAGCATTGTTATAATTATATGTATGATAGTAACCAGATTAGCATTGTTATAATTATATGTATGATAGTAACCAGATTAGCATTGTTATAATTATATGTATGATAGTAACCAGATTAGCATTGTTATAATTATATGTATGATAGTAACCAGATTAGCATTGTTATAATTATATGTATGATAGCAACCAGATTAGCATTGTTATAATTATATGTATGATAGCAACCAGATTAGCATTGTTATAATTATATGTATGATAGTAACCAGATTAGCATTGTTATAATTATATGTATGATAGTAACCAGATTAGCATTGTTATAATTATATGTATGATAGTAACCAGATTAGCATTGTTATAATTATATGTATGATAGTAACCAGATTAGCATTGTTATAATTATATGTATGATAGTAACCAGATTAGCATTGTTATAATTATATGTATGATAGTAACCAGATTAGCATTGTTATAATTATATGTATGATAGTAACCAGATTAGCATTGTTATAATTATATGTATGATAGTAACCAGATTAGCATTGTTATAATTATATGTATGATAGTAACCAGATTAGCATTGTTATAATTATATGTATGATAGTAACCAGATTAGCATTGTTATAATTATATGTATGATAGCAACCAGATTAGCATTGTTATAATTATATGTATGATAGCAACCAGATTAGCATTGTTATAATTATATGTATGATAGTAACCAGATTAGCATTGTTATAATTATATGTATGATAGTAACCAGATTAGCATTGTTATAATTATATGTATGATAGTAACCAGATTAGCATTGTTATAATTATATGTATGATAGTAACCAGATTAGCATTGTTATAATTATATGTATGATAGTAACCAGATTAGCATTGTTATAATTATATGTATGATAGTAACCAGATTAGCATTGTTATAATTATATGTATGATAGCAACCAGATTAGCATTGTTATAATTATATGTATGATAGCAACCAGATTAGCATTGTTATAATTATATGTATGATAGTAACCAGATTAGCATTGTTATAATTATATGTATGATAGTAACCAGATTAGCATTGTTATAATTATATGTATGATAGTAACCAGATTAGCATTGTTATAATTATATGTATGATAGTAACCAGATTAGCATTGTTATAATTATATGTATGATAGTAACCAGATTAGCATTGTTATAATTATATGTATGATAGCAACCAGATTAGCATTGTTATAATTATATGTATGATAGTAACCAGATTAGCATTGTTATAATTATATGTATGATAGTAACCAGATTAGCATTGTTATAATTATATGTATGATAGTAACCAGATTAGCATTGTTATAATTATATGTATGATAGTAACCAGATTAGCATTGTTATAATTATATGTATGATAGTAACCAGATTAGCATTGTTATAATTATATGTATGATAGTAACCAGATTAGCATTGTTATAATTATATGTATGATAGTAACCAGATTAGCATTGTTATAATTATATGTATGATAGTAACCAGATTAGCATTGTTATAATTATATGTATGATAGTAACCAGATTAGCATTGTTATAATTATATGTATGATAGTAACCAGATTAGCATTGTTATAATTATATGTATGATAGTAACCAGATTAGCATTGTTATAATTATATGTATGATAGTAACCAGATTAGCATTGTTATAATTATATGTATGATAGTAACCAGATTAGCATTGTTATAATTATATGTATGATAGTAACCAGATTAGCATTGTTATAATTATATGTATGATAGCAACCAGATTAGCATTGTTATAATTATATGTATGATAGTAACCAGATTAGCATTGTTATAATTATATGTATGATAGTAACCAGATTAGCATTGTTATAATTATATGTATGATAGTAACCAGATTAGCATTGTTATAATTATATGTATGATAGTAACCAGATTAGCATTGTTATAATTATATGTATGATAGTAACCAGATTAGCATTGTTATAATTATATGTATGATAGTAACCAGATTAGCATTGTTATAATTATATGTATGATAGTAACCAGATTAGCATTGTTATAATTATATGTATGATAGTAACCAGATTAGCATTGTTATAATTATATGTATGATAGTAACCAGATTAGCATTGTTATAATTATATGTATGATAGTAACCAGATTAGCATTGTTATAATTATATGTATGATAGTAACCAGATTAGCATTGTTATAATTATATGTATGATAGCAACCAGATTAGCATTGTTATAATTATATGTATGATAGTAACCAGATTAGCATTGTTATAATTATATGTATGATAGTAACCAGATTAGCATTGTTATAATTATATGTATGATAGTAACCAGATTAGCATTGTTATAATTATATGTATGATAGTAACCAGATTAGCATTGTTATAATTATATGTATGATAGTAACCAGATTAGCATTGTTATAATTATATGTATGATAGTAACCAGATTAGCATTGTTATAATTATATGTATGATAGTAACCAGATTAGCATTGTTATAATTATATGTATGATAGTAACCAGATTAGCATTGTTATAATTATATGTATGATAGTAACCAGATTAGCATTGTTATAATTATATGTATGATAGCAAACAAACGTTTAGGTTAAGCCAGAGGCGTCACAGGGGAGGGGCTGTTTGGGTGCGGACCGCACCGGGTGACACCATCACAAGGGTTGACACCATCACAAGGGTTAACACCAAAATGTAAAATTCTGTATGATCCCTATATTTGACACTGGCAGACTTGGAGGAGGCCTACAGGGGAAAGTCGTTAGGGGGGGGGGACACCATAAGCTACCGAACTTGGTGGCTCCAACCCTTGTAACGCCCAGAGACGTAACAACGACTTGGCATCAAGGCAGTTGCCAAGTGGGGCGAGGGCTAATCCTTCAATGTATTCAAATTTAGTATTTTCTTACCTTTTTTATATCCATGTATCATTTGACAAGGGCGCCAAAAATAAATTAGCCAAGGACGCGGAAAACCCAGTTACGCTTCTGGTAATGCCTCGGGGTTTAGCATAATTGTCTTTAGGCCAGTAACCAGCTTAATTTATTTATCATCGTTGCCTATGCAGACATGAATTTAGCTTCAGAAATCTAAAACTCTAATGAAACATATCGACATACAATAAACTAAATTTTGGAGGCACCCCATCTCTTTCACTGTGTAGGTGTTGGCTACGCCTCGGCCATCATGGCCTTCTGGTTGAACACCTACTACATTGTGATCCTGGCCTGGACGGTCTTCTATCTGTTTCACTCCTTCACCTCCGTCCTACCCTGGGGCCACTGTGGTCAGAGCTGGAACACACCCAACTGCATGAGTGCATACGAGCGCTACAAAATTCCCTTCAACTGTACTAACGGCACGTCGTGGTTTGAGGTAAGTTATCATTGTACACAGTACAGAGTACACAGTACACAGTACACAGGTTATCATTGTACAGTACACAGGTTATCACGTACCACAGGCATCATCAACGCTCCTGTTACAAAGTCATTTGAGCTTGTATCTGTGTTAATGTAATGATAAGTGTATGTGTCCTTGAAGGAACTTTTGATTTTCTTCATTACTTTAATAGAAGCGCCTGATTTTCTTTATAAGATACGAGTACAAGCTATTTTATTTGATAATCTTATAAGAGTGTCTGATTTCTTAATTAGAATCGAGTACCATTTTTATTACTTGTTTAATTTTATTGGATTGCCTGGTTGTTGTTTTTTTATCAATAGCTTTAAACGAGTTGTTCCTTTATTCTTGTGTAATCGTATTCGAGGGTCAGCTCTCTTCCTAGTTCATCTTTACAAGATGATTATTCCTCACGAGTAGAAGTCTACCTTTTTATAATTAATGTTACACCAGTGTCTGCTTATTGCTCGTGAGTCTTAAATGAGTGTCTTACTCATGAGTCTTACACGAGTGTCTGCTTATTCCTCTATCTCACAGGAGTGTCTGTTTATTCCTCATAGTCTTACACGAGTGTCTGTATATTCCTCATAGTCTTACACGAGTGTCTGTATATTCCTCATAGTCTTACAAGAGTGTCTGTATATTCCTCATAGTCTTACTCGAGTGTCTGTATATTCCTCATAGTCTTACACGAGTGTCTGTATATTCCTCATAGTCTTACACGAGTGTCTGTTTATTCCTCATAGTCTTACACGAGTGTCTGTTTATTCCTCATAGTTTTACACGACTGTCTGCCTATTCCTCATAGTCTTACAAGAGTGTCTGCCTATTCCTCACAGTCTTACACGAGTGTCTGCTTATTCCTCACAGTCTTACACGAGTGTCTGCTTATTCATCACAGTCTTACGCGAGTGTCTGCTTATTCCGTATAGTCTTACACGAGTGTCTGCTTATTCCTCACAGTCTCACACTAGTGTCTGCTTATTCCTCATAGTCGTACACGAGTGTCTGCCTATTCCTCACAGTCTTACACTAGTGTCTGCTTATTCCTCATAGTCTTACACTAGTGTCTGCTTATTCCTTATAGTCTTACACGAGTGTCTGCTTATTCCTCACAGTCTTACACTAGTGTCTGCTTATTCCTCATAGTCTTACACGAGTGTCTGCTTATTCCTCACAGTCTTACACGAGTGTCTGTATATTACTCATAGTCTTACATTAGTGTCTGCTTATTCCTCATAGTCTTACACTAGTGTCTGCTTATTCCTCATAGTCTTACACGAGTGTCTGCTTATTCCTCACAGTCTTACACGAGTGTCTGCCTATTCCTCATAGTCTTACACTAGTGTCTGCTTATTCCTCACAGTCTTACACGAGTGTCTGCTTATTCCTCATAGTCTTACACGAGTGTCTGGTTTCCTCCTCAGGTCAACGTTACCAGTGACTACAACTCGTCCCAAATTCCCGCCATTTATCCAGACTTCAACTGCTCGCAGGATTACGACGCTTACCACTTTGTGTCGCCTGTCAAGGAGTTCTGGCTGTAAGCGTCACAAGGAGTCATACAATGTTTGATGTACTCCTTAACAAAGAGTCATAACACGTTTCTGCATTTCCATAGAAAAGTCATGACTTGAATTTTTCTCGTAACAATAGTTTCCAAAATGTTGTCACATAACAAAGCAAGCATTATTTCAAATGCGATCTTTTATATAAGAGTAAAATAACTCATCAGCCCCTCCCTCCACCATGTTTCAGGAGGAAGGCCCTGAACATCACCAAAGGTATCGGAGATGCTGGACAGCTGCAGTGGGAGTTATCCTTGTGTCTGTTGGGAGTATGGGTCCTGTGCTACTTTTGTATTTGGAAAGGGGTCAAATGGACAGGCAAGGTCAGTACTCGATGTTGCAGTTTTATTTCTCTAAGTTGTTATTCGGGTATTTATACAAATCCTTTGAGTCTAATTAATTGAGTTTAAATTATTTGAAGCAGCTGAGTTTAATTTTAATCATTGTTATTTTTTTTAACATTAATTGGACAAGTTGATCAAATTTCATGTTTTGTTTCTTTATTCTCAAGGTCGTCTACGTCACGGCTTTGTTCCCTTATTTATTACTAACAATCCTGTTAATCAGGGGCGTGACGTTGCCAGGGGCCGCCGATGGAATTCGTTTTTATATAACCCCCAACATGAAAAAATTAGCGGAGTCCACAGTAAGTTGAGATTGTGTGTTTGTCAATGCAGCAATATTAAGGTTAGTTTGCTGCTATTTATTTATGTTATTTTGTTCATTGTTCAACTCGAATAAGAAAATTATTTAAGATTTACTGACATAGCTTCAGTTGTTTTTTGTTTAAATTGTGATAAGTTTTAATATTCTTTTGAATACATTACAAATGTCTTCCGATCCAAAATGGTCACTCTTTAGATAATATGGTTTAAGGAACAATTATATTTTAGGAAAACAAATCCCCCCCCCCAATTTTCGCTAAATAGATTTTAGTTTCATTACTACTGGTACGTTGGTGATAATTAATAATCACGGAAATTCAATCATTGGTGTATGGATAGGTTTTTTCTGTGTGTAAAATGTGATGTTATGTGTAAAAGATGAAGCGATTTGTAATAGATCATTTTATGTGTAAAAAAGTATGTTGTGTGTAAAAAGATGTTGTGTGTAAAAGGATGTTGTGTGTAAAAGGATGTTGTGTGTAAAAAGATGTATGTTGTGTGTAAAAGGAGGTTGTGTGTAAAAGGATGTTGTGTGCAAAAGGATGTATGTTGTGTGTAAAAGGATGTTGTGTGTAAAAGGATGCTGTGTGTAAAAGGATGTTGTGTGTAAAAGGATGTTGTGTGTAAAAGGATGTATGTTGTGTGTAAAAGGATGTATGTTGTGTGTAAAAGGATGTATGTTGTGTGTAAAAGTATGTATGTTGTGTATAAAAGGATGTTGTGTGTAAAAGGATGAATGTTGTGTGTAAAAGGATGTTGTGTGTAAAAGGATGTTGTGTGTAAAAGGATGTTGTGTATAAAATGATGTATTTTGTGTGTAATAGGATATATGTTGTGTGTAAAAGGATGTATGTTGTGTGTAAAAGGATGTATGTTGTGTGTAAAAGGATGTTGTGTGTAAAATGATGTTGTGTGTAAAAGGATGTATGTTGTGTGTAAAAGGATGTATTTTGTGTGTAAAAGGATGTATGTTGTGTGTAAAAGGATGTATTTTGTGTGTAAAAGGATGTATGTTGTGTGTAAAAGGATGTTGTGTGTAAAATGATGTTGTGTGTAAAAGGATGTATGTTGTGTGTAAAAGGATGTATTTTGTGTGTAAAAGGATGTATGTTGTGTGTAAAAGGATGTATGTTGTGTGTAAAAGGATGTATGTTGTGTGTAAAAGGATGTTGTGTGTAAAAGGATGTATGTTGTGTGTAAAAGGATGTTGTGTATAAAATGATGTATGTTGTGTGTAAAAAAATGTTGTGTGTAAAAGGATGTATGTTGTGTGTAAAAGGATGTTGTGTGTAAAAGGATGTTGTGTGTAAAATGATATTGTGTGTAAAAGTATGTTGTGTGTAAAAGGATGTTGTGTGTAAAAGGATGTTGTATGTAAAAGGATGTATGTTGTGTGTAAAAGGATGCTGTGTGTAAAAGGATAGTGTGTAAAAGGATGCTGTGTGTAAAAGGATGTTGTGTGTAAAAGGATGTTGTGTGTAAAAGTATGTTGTGTGTAAAAGGATGTTGTGTTTAAAAGGATGTATGGTGTGTGTAAAAGGATGTTGTGTGTAAAAGGATGTTGTGTGTAAAAGGATATTGTGTGTAAAAGGATGCTGTGTGTAAAAGGATGTTGTGTGTAAAAGGATGTTGTGTGTAAAAGGATACTGTGTGTAAAAGGATGTATGTTGTGTGTAAAAGGATGTTGTGTTTAAAAGTATGTTGTGTGTAAAAGGATGTTGTGTGTAAAAGGATGTTGTGTTTAAAAGGATGTTGTGTGTAAAAGGTTGTATGTTGTGTGTAAAAGTATGTTGTGTGTAAAAGGATGTTGTGTGTAAAAGGATGTTGTGTGTAAAAGGATGCTGTTTGTAAAAGTATGTTGTGTGTAAAAGGATGTTTTGTGTAAAAGTATGTTGTGTGTAAAAGGATGTTGTGTGTAAAAGGATGTTGTGTGTAAAAGGATGTTGTGTGTAAAAGGATGTTGTGTGTAAAAGGATGCTGTTAATATATGTTTCTCCACCTTTTTCATGGTTTGTTTCTAGTTATTCAAATGTTGATCCTTTAGAATTTTTTAATGTATGCGCAATTAAGGGTGAATTTGACTTACATAAAATAACGTAAGTCAACAATTTAAATTGTGCTGTTGTCTATTGTAACACTCCAAGTCTTTTCTGTTTATTCCTTTAATTGTTAATCCATTGACTCATTTATATCTGGTTTTTTTAATGTTGTTTTTCAAAGTCTTGATTAGTTTTAATTCTTGATAATGCTTTGTATTGTATTGTTTGTGTCTGATTGTGCTGTTTATATCTGATTGTGCAGTTTATATCTGATTGTGCAGTTTATGGCAACTATGATTGTGCTACTCATGTCTGATTGTGCAGTTTATGTCAACTATGATTGAGCTGCTCATGTCTGATTGTGCTGTTTATGTCAACTATGATTGTGCTACTCATGTCTGATTGTGCAGTTTATGTCAACTATGATTGAGCTGCTCATGTCTGATTGTGCTGTTTATGTCAACTGTGATTGAGCTACTCATGTCTGATTGTGCTGTTTATGTCAACTATGATTGTGCTACTCATGTCTGATTGTGCTGTTTATATCTGATTGTGCTGTTTATATCTGATTGTGCAGTTTATATCTGTTTGTGCAGTTTATGTCAACTATGATTGTGCTACTCATGTCTGATTGTGCTGTTTATGTCAACTATGATTGTGCTACTCATGTCTCATTGTGCTGTTTATGTCAACTATGATTGTGCTAATCATGTCTGATTGTGCTGTTTATGTCAACTATGATTGTGCTACTCATGTCTGAGTGTGCTGTTTATGTCAACTATGATTGTGCTACTCATGTCTGATTGTGCTGTTTATGTCAATTATGATTGAGCTACTCATGTCTGATTGTGCTGTTTATGTCAACTATGATTGAGCTACTCATGTCTGATTGTGCTGTTTATGTCAACTATGATTGAGCTACTCATGTCTGATTGTGCTGTTTATGTCAACTATGATTGTGCTACTCATGTCTGATTGTGCTGTTTATGTCAACTATGATTGTGCTACTCATGTCTGATTGTGCTGTTTATGTCAACTATGATTGTGCTACTCATGTCTGATTGTGCTGTTTATGTCAACTATGATTGAGCTACTCATGTCTGATTGTGCTGTTTATGTCAACTATGATTGAGCTACTCATGTCTGATTGTGCTGTTTATGTCAACTATGATTGAGCTACTCATGTCTGATTGTGCTGTTTATGTCAACTATGATTGAGCTACTCATGTCTGATTGTGCTGTTTATGTCAACTATGATTGTGCTACTCATGTCTGATTGTGCTGTTTATGTCAACTATGATTGAGCTACTCATGTCTGATTGTGCTGTTTATGTCAACTACGATTGAGCTACTCATGTCTGATTGTGCTGTTTATGTCAACTATGATTGAGCTACTCATGTCTGATTGTGCTGTTTATGTCAACTATGATTGTGCTACTCATGTCTGATTGTGCTGTTTATGTCAACTATGATTGAGCTGCTCATGTCTGATTGTGCTGTTTATGTCAACTATGATTATGCTGCTCATGTCTGATTGTGCTGTTTATGTCAACTATGATTGTGCTACTCATGTCTGATTGTGCTGTTTATGTCAACTATGATTATGCTGCTCATGTCTGATTGTGCTGTTTATGTCAACTATGATTGTGCTACTCATGTCTGATTGTGCTGTTTATGTCAACAATGATTGTGCTACTCATGTCTGATTGTGCGGTTTATGTCAACTATGATTGTGCTGCTCATGTCTGATTGTGCTGCTCATGTCTGATTGTGCTGCTCATGTCTGATTGTGCTACTGATGTCTGATTGTGCTGCTCATGTCTGATTGTGCTGCTCATGTCTGATTGTGCTGCTCATGTCTGATTGTGCTGCTCATGTCTGATTGTGCTGTTTATGTCAACTATGATTGTGCTGTTTATGTCAACTATGGTTGTGCTGTTTATGTCAACTATGGTTGTGCTGTTTATGTCAACTATGATTGTGCTGTTTATGTCAACTATGATTGTGCTGTTTATGTCAACAATGATTGAGCTACTCATGTCTGATTGTGCTGTTTATGTCAACTATGATTGTGCTGCTCATGTCTGATTGTGCTGTTTATGTCAACTATGATTATGCTGCTCATGTCTGATTGTGCTGTTTATGTCAACTATGATTGTGCTACTCATGTCTGATTGTGCTGTTTATGTCAACTATGATTGTGCTGCTCATGTCTGATTGTGCTGCTCATGTCTGATTGTGCTGCTCATGTCTGATTGTGCTGCTCATGTCTGATTGTGCTGTTTATGTCAACTATGATTGTGCTGTTTATGTCAACTATGGTTGTGCTGTTTATGTCAACTATGGTTGTGCTGTTTATGTCAACTATGATTGTGCTGTTTATGTCAACTATGATTGTGCTGTTTATGTCAACAATGATTGAGCTACTCATGTCTGATTGTGCTGTTTATGTCAACTATGATTGTGCTGCTCATGTCTGATTGTGCTGTTTATGTCAACTATGATTATGCTGCTCATGTCTGATTGTGCTGTTTATGTCAACTATGATTGTGCTACTCATGTCTGATTGTGCTGTTTAAGTCAACTATGATTGTGCTGCTCATGTCTGATTGTGCTGCTCATGTCTGATTGTGCTGCTCATGTCTGATTGTGCTACTGATGTCTGATTGTGCTGCTCATGTCTGATTGTGCTGCTCATGTCTGATTGTGCTGCTCATGTCTGATTGTGCTGCTCATGTCTGATTGTGCTGTTTATGTCAACTATGATTGTGCTGTTTATGTCAACTATGGTTGTGCTGTTTATGTCAACTATGGTTGTGCTGTTTATGTCAACTATGATTGTGCTGTTTATGTCAACTATGATTGTGCTGTTTATGTCAACAATGATTGAGCTACTCATGTCTGATTGTGCTGTTTATGTCAACTATGATTGTGCTGCTCATGTCTGATTGTGCTGTTTATGTCAACTATGATTATGCTGCTCATGTCTGATTGTGCTGTTTATGTCAACTATGATTGTGCTACTCATGTCTGATTGTGCTGTTTATGTCAACTATGATTGTGCTGCTCATGTCTGATTGTGCTGCTCATGTCTGATTGTGCTGCTCATGTCTGATTGTGCTGCTCATGTCTGATTGTGCTGCTCATGTCTGATTGTGCTGCTCATGTGTGATTGTGCTGCTCATGTCTGATTGTGCTGCTCATGTCTGATTGTGCTGTTTATGTCAACTATGATTATGCTGTTTATGTCAACTATGATTGTGCTGTTTATGTCAACTATGGTTGTGCTGTTTATGTCAACTATGGTTGTGCTGTTTATGTCAACTATGATTGTGCTGTTTATGTCAACTATGATTGTGCTGTTTATGTCAACTATGATTGTGCTGTTTATGTCAACTATGATTGTGCTACTCATGTCTGATTGTGCTGTTTATGTCAACTATGATTGAGCTACTCATGTCTGATTGTGCTGTTTATGTCAACTATGATTGAGCTACTCATGTCTGATTGTGCTGTTTATGTCAACTATGATTGAGCTACTCATGTCTGATTGTGCTGTTTATGTCAACTATGATTGTGCTACTCATGTCAGATTGTGCTGTTTATGTCAACTATGATTGAGCTACTCATGTCTGATTGTGCTGTTTATGTCAACTATGATTGTGCTGCTCATGTCTGATTGTGCTGTTTATGTCAACTATGATTGTGCTACTCATGTCTGATTGTGCTGTTTATGTCAACTATGATTATGCTGCTCATGTCTGATTGTGCTGTTTATGTCAACTATGATTGTGCTACTCATGTCTGATTGTGCTGTTTATGTCAACAATGATTGTGCTACTCATGTCTGATTGTGCTGTTTATGTCAACTATGATTGTGCTGCTCATGTCTGATTGTGCTGCTCATGTCTGATTGTGCTGCTCATGTCTGATTGTGCTACTGATGTCTGATTGTGCTGCTCATGTCTGATTGTGCTGCTCATGTCTGATTGTGCTGCTCATGTCTGATTGTGCTGTTCATGTCTGATTGTGCTGTTTATGTCAACTATGATTGTGCTGTTTATGTCAACTATGGTTGTGCTGTTTATGTCAACTATGATTGTGCTGTTTATGTCAACTATGATTGTGCTGTTTATGTCAACAATGATTGAGCTACTCATGTCTGATTGTGCTGTTTATGTCAACTATGATTGTGCTGCTCATGTCTGATTGTGCTGTTTATGTCAACTATGATTATGCTGCTCATGTCTGATTGTGCTGTTTATGTCAACTATGATTGTGCTACTCATGTCTGATTGTGCTGTTTATGTCAACTATGATTGTGCTGCTCATGTCTGATTGTGCTGCTCATGTCTGATTGTGCTGCTCATGTCTGATTGTGCTGCTCATGTCTGATTGTGCTGCTCATGTCTGATTTTGCTGCTCATGTGTGATTGTGCTGCTCATGTCTGATTGTGCTGCTCATGTCTGATTGTGCTGTTTATGTCAACTATGATTATGCTGTTTATGTCAACTATGATTGTGCTGTTTATGTCAACTATGGTTGTGCTGTTTATGTCAACTATGGTTGTGCTGTTTATGTCAACTATGATTGTGCTGTTTATGTCAACTATGATTGTGCTGTTTATTTCAACTATGATTGTGCTGTTTATGTCAACTATGATTGTGCTGTTTATGTCAACTATGATTGTGCTGTTTATGTCAACTATGATTGTGCTGTTTATGTCAACTATGATTGTGCTGTTTATGTCAACTATGATTGTGCTGTTTATGTCAACTATGATTGTGCTGTTTATGTCAACTATGATTGTGCTGTTGATGTCAACTATGATTGTGTTGTTTATGTCAACTATGATTGTGCTGTTTATGTCAACTATGATTGTGCTGTTTATGTCAACTATGATTGTGCTGTTTATGTCAACTATGATTGTGCTGTTTATTTCTAATTATTTTGCAGGTATGGGTGGATGCAGCTTCACAAATTCTATTTTCCTACGGCGTTGGTCTCGGCACGTGCACCGCTCTGGGAAGCTACAACAAATACCACAACAACGTTTACAAGTAGATGTCTGATGTCTGTTTGCCTTCTGTCTGTCTTTTGTCTGTCTCTTTTATAGTTTTTTCTGGTCTGATTTTTCTCTTCCATGCTTCGCTGGCATTCATTATTTCGTCCTTCCTTTTCGTTGTTTTTTGCGTGAATAATCCAATGTCCATATTATTACATTTTGTCTCTTATATAGTGAATGCCTTTAAATTACATTTCATGTGTGTCACTATATATATCACTGACATCTTTGTCTTTGAGTTATGGTAAATGTCTTATGACATTTTGTCTGTTATAGTAAATGACTTGCTTGCATTTTCATATTTCATGTTGTAGTTTAAGTAGCTCTTAATGACATTTTAATTTCTCTTCAATCAAATATACTTACAAAAACATACATCACACACAGTTAAACATAAAAAATATACTTACAAAAACATACATCACACACAGTTAAACATAAAAAATAAAAATAAAATATAAGTGTTCAGAAGTTACATTAGCTCAAAAGTACAAAGGAAATAATTTACCTCCATTGACTCGTTTCCCTTTAATTTTAATCTGGTTATCTGCAGGGACGCTGTGTTGATTTCTTGTTTAAATAGCAGTACGAGCGTCTTCGCTGGCTTCGTCATCTTCTCTGTCATCGGATTCATGGCCCATGAGCAGAAACGAAGCGTCCATTTGGTGGCAGAATCAGGTAAAACAGAATGAGTTATCGGTCCTTAAGTTAAAATAAAATAATGTAAAAAAAATCTTTTTTTAAAAAAAGGACACGCTTTTATTTACATATAGAAAGTGCACTAAAAAGAAGAAAATACAATTTTTCTATGAAAACAGGTGAAATCGGTGAACCTATCTACTGCACATAAAAGCGTGGGGCGCGCGTCTTCTTTAAATCTAATCCCAGATGACAGTTTCTGACAAGGCTTTTCCCATCTTGAACAGGTCCAGGCCTTGCCTTCCTTGTGTATCCTAGTGCCGTCACACAACTTCCCATCTCTCCCCTCTGGGCCATTCTATTTTTTCTCATGCTTCTCACGTTAGGAATGGATAGCCAGGTAAACGTGGATCAGAAACAAATTTATTCTTTAAAACTATTATTTTTTTAATTCATTCCATGCAATAATAATAATAATATTTAACAGTAATAACTAACTCATTTAATAATTAATTGATAAATAATTTATTAATAAAGAAAGTAAAACGCTTTCACCTTCAAAATTAAATACATTTTAATAGACAAATGTTATCCTGAATAGATCAATGAAAAAAGTCTGAAATAAAATGGTTGATGTAATTTCAGTTCTGCACTATGGAGGGATTTTTTACAGCACTTATCGACGAGTTCCCGCGTCATCTGAGACGTCACCGGGAAATTTTCATTGCTCTCGTCTGCCTTGCTTCATACCTCATAGGTTTATCCATGGTCACGGAGGTAAATATCCATTGTCACACTTATCATGGTCGCCGTGTTTAATCCTTATTCTTCGAGAGATCAATTTGTACGCATTAGCCGGGCAGATTTAGTGGACTGCCCATGTTTGAGCAAACTTAGCCATTTTTGTCTACACTTGAGTTCAGGGTGTGTAGGGGCAAACTTAGCCATTTTTGTCTACACTTGAGTTCAGGGTGTGTAGGGGCAAACTTAGCCATTTTTGTCTACACTTGAGTTCAGGGTGTGTAGGGGCAAACTTAGCCATTTTTGTCTACACTTGAGTTCAGGGTGTGTAGGGGCAAACTTAGCCATTTTTGTCTACACTTGAGTTCAGGGTGTGTAGGGTCAAACTTAGCCATTTTTGTCTACACTTGAGTTCAGGGTGTGTAGGGGCAAACTTAGCCATTTTTGTCTACACTTGAGTTCAGGGTGTGTAGGGGCAAATTTCCATTTTTGTCTACACTTGAGTTCAGGGTGTGTAGGGGCAAACTTAGCCATTTTTGTCTACACTTGAGTTCAGGGTGTGTAGGGGCAAACTTAGCCATTTTTGTCTACACTTGAGTTCAGGGTGTGTAGGGGCAAACTTAGCCATTTTTGTCTACACTTGAGTTCAGGGTGTGTAGGGGCAAATTTCCATTTTTGTCTACACTTGAGTTCAGGGTGTGTAGGGGCAAACTTAGCCATTTTTGTCTACACTTGAGTTCAGGGTGTGTAGGGGCAAACTTAGCCATTTTTGTCTACACTTGAGTTCAGGGTGTGTAGGGGCAAACTTAGCCATTTTTGTCTACACTTGAGTTCAGGGTGTGTAGGGGCAAACTTAGCCATTTTTGTCTACACTTGAGTTCAGGGTGTGTAGGGGCAAACTTAGCCATTTTTGTCTACACTTGAGTTCAGGGTGTGTAGGGGCAAACTTAGCCATTTTTGTCTACACTTGAGTTCAGGGTGTGTAGGGGCAAACTTAGCCATTTTTGTCTACACTTGAGTTCAGGGTGTGTGGGGGCAAACTTAGCCATTTTTGTCTACACTTGAGTTCAGGGTGTGTAGGGGCAAACTTAGCCATTTTTGTCTACACTTGAGTTCAGGGTGTGTAGGGGCAAACTTAGCCATTTTTGTCTACACTTGAGTTCAGGGTGTGTAGGGGCAAACTTAGCCATTTTGTCTACACTTGAGTTCAGGGTGTGTAGGGGCAAACTTAGCCATTTTTGTCTACACTTGAGTTCAGGGTGTGTAGGGGCAAACTTAGCCATTTTTGTCTACACTTGAGTTCAGGGTGTGTAGGGGCAAACTTAGCCATTTTTGTCTACACTTGAGTTCAGGGTGTGTAGGGGCAAACTTAGCCATTTTTGTCTACACTTGAGTTCAGGGTGTGTAGGGGCAAACTTAGCCATTTTTGTCTACACTTGAGTTCAGGGTGTGTAGGGGCAAACTTAGCCATTTTTGTCTACACTTGAGTTCAGGGTGTGTAGGGGCGGGGGAAGGGGAAGGGTAAACAATTTCTGCACAGAGATCGCGCATAACAGTGGGCGACAAACTACTGTCCACGTGCTGGGTCGAGCCATCCATGTCACTTCCTCTGATGCCGTGGAAGAACGTTTCTCTGTATTCAAACATTTTCAACAAAAGTAAGACACTTCAACATTTGAAAGCAATTTTCTTAATTGGATGCAGCCATTCCACACAAACTATTGATGATATCTTAAAATTAACAAACCTCACTTCGGCTGGTTTATTTCCTCTGCTTAATTTGCGTGATTCCAGATGTGCTAACAAGGTCAGATAAAACATGTAATTTTTCTTGCTTAAAATTCTTTGATAATCTTTAGTTAATAAATATGTTGGTTGTCTTTGCTTTTTGTTGCACGACAATGTTCCCTTTAAGTTGCGCGGCCGCGCATATATTTGACTGATGCAGCGTAGCAGCTTAGAATTACCGTGTGGCAAATTTTGTAAAATATCGCACAAAAAATGGATCCTATGCAACTTTGCTCACGATTTTTTTTACTTTGCACACGGACCAACTAAACTTAGAAGGAACATTGTTGAATGCCACTCAGCCATAACAAGAACTTCTTATCTTAGTCTTTCTTAAATCTTTCAAAGTTCTGGTTTACAAGTGTTCTACAGAATGACATACGGCCTATGCGCATTTTTTTTTGTTATCCGGTATGCCCGGAAAAAAGTTTGGTGCCCCCCCCCCACCCCCCGTTTTATAAGATAGTAGTCATTAGATATCCGGCATTGACGAGGGACTTCCAATGGTTTAAAACTGTGTAATGTTATGACAGTTGAGATGTTTTTGACAGTGGCTAGTTTACAAGTAATATCATTGATAACGTCCAGGTATTCCTATCAATCGTAATACACATCAGGTAGGTCATATTAACCATTTGACATATCGCCCGCTTGTTGTCTACCTTTGTAACTTTTTAATTAGTTATTGTCAAAACTCACAATTTTTAAAATGCATTAATTTGTTTTAAAGCATTAAACGGTAGTGATGACAAATGTTCAATTAAGACAAGACTTCATTGGATAAGTTCTAAATGTGCTTGTCTGATAAGTTCAATATGTATGAACTTGTCTGATCAGTTCTAAATGAACTCGCCTCATTTCTAGTGACAGCTGAACATTCTACTGACAGCTGAACATTCTACTGTCAGCTGAACATTCTATTTACAGCTGAACATTCTACTGACAGCTGAACATTCTACTGACAGCTGAACATTATACTGACAGCTGAACATTCTAATGACAGCTGAACATTCTAATGACAACTGAACATTCTACTGACAGCTGAACATTCTACTGACAGCTGAACATTCTACTGACAGCTGAACATTCTACTGACAGCTGAACATTTTACTGACAGCTGAACATTCTACTGACAGCTGAACATTCTACTGACAGCTGAACATTTTACTGACAGCTGAACATTCTACTGACAGCTGAACATTATACTGACAGCTGAACATTCTAATGACAGCTGAACATTCTAATGACAACTGAACATTCTACTGACAGCTGAACATTCTAATGACAGCTGAACATTCTAATGACAGCTGAAAATTCTAATGACACCTGAACATTCTACTGACAGCTGAACATTCTAATGCCACTTTTTCTTGCAGGGGGGCATGTACGTGTTTCAAATCTTTGACTTCTACTCGGCCAGTGGAATAACTGTCTTACTTCTCATTTTCTTTGAATGTATAGCGATATCCTGGTCTTATGGTGAGTACTGGTGTGAGGGGTGGTGGTGTGTGAGGTGTGGTGGTGTGTGAGGTGTGGTGGTGTGGTAATGTGGTGAGGTATAGCGATATCCTGGTCTTATGGTGAGTGCTTGTGAGATTTGGTGTGAGGGGTGGTAATTGTGTGAGGTGTGGTGGTGTGGTAATGTGGTGAAGTATAGGAATGTAGAAAGATTTAGTGAGATGTGGTGATGTGGTATGCGTGAGCCTTTCAGGACGCCACAAAACAATGAAAGTGTCCGCAAAAAGCCTTCGCCAGCGAACTAACAAAAACTAATAACAATATGAAATTAAAACTAACAAATGTTGGTGTACACAAATGTTGGTGTACAAAAATGTTGGTGTACAAAACTTTTCTTACATTTCCTGCAGGCGTCAACAGATTTTATGAGGATCTCAAAGACATGTTTGGATTTTATCCTTGTTTCTTCTGGAAAATCTGCTGGTGTGTAACTACTCCTGCTATATGTCTGGTAAGTGTGTAACTACCCCTCATATGTCTGGTAAGTGTTTTACAATGTTACAACCCCTAATATGTGTAATAAATATGTTAGGACACCTGCTATGTCTAATATGTGTTACAGCCCCTGCTATATGTTTAATAAGTGTGTTAAAACCACTTCTGTAAATGAAAAGTGTGCGTCTAACCCAGCTGCATGTTTAATGTTTGTTATAAACACTTCTAAATGTATAATAAGTTCACCACAAGCCCTGCTATATGACTGGTAAGTAGGCTGTTTGTGTACTATTTTAGCTACGTGTCTCTTGCTGCTGACATTGTCTTCAAGCTAATGGAATAACTTTTTCATATACTAATTGCCAAATCTCTCAGTGATCCTTGCAAGTCATTCACCAACTGATTCTTTCTTTCAGGGAGTCGTTCTCTTTAGCGTCTTCACATTTCAGCCTGTGACGTATGTAGGGTACCAATTCCCAACATGGGCGCACGCTGTGGGGGGCGTGGTGGGGGCGTCCTCTATCATCTGTATCCCCGTGTACATGGTGTACAAGTTCCTCATTACAAGCGGATCTTTAAAACACGTGAGTAACTTCTGGCATTCACCAATCTATGACGACCATTAAAACACGTAACTTCTGGCATTCACCACCAATCTATGACGACCATTAAAACACATAACTTCTGGCATTCACCAATCTATGACGACCATTAAAACACGTAACTTCTGGCATTCACCAATCTATGACGACCATTAAAACACATAACTTCTGGCATTCTGCACTCTATGACGACCATTAAAACACGTAACTTCTGGCATTCACCAATCTATGACGACCATTAAAACACGTGAGTAACTTCTGGCATTCACCAATCTATGACGACCATTAAAACACGTAACTTCTGGCATTCTGCACTCTATGACGACCATTAAAACACGTAACTTCTGGCATTCACCAATCTATGACGACCATTAAAACACGTGAGTAACTTCTGGTATTCACCAATCTATTACGACCATTAAAACACGTAACTTCTGGCATTCTGCACTCTATGACGACCATTAAAACACGTAACTTCTGGCATTCACCAAGCCACGACCATCATTAAAACGTGTGGGGAAAAAAGTTGTGGATTATCCATGAAGCAAAAACCACTGTGACTTAAAAACCATAGATTGTGGCCCCTGTACTTCTAGCTACATGTATTACGTATTTATGTGAGGTTATTCCCCCTGCTTATTTGCCTCTGACGGGTTATGAACAACTACTTTTTAAACATTTGTATTTGGTAAAACTTCGACTTGGTTTACGAATGAAGTCAAGAGATGGAGAGCGAAAGAGGTATTTTTAACGCTGCACAAAAATGTACGTGTACAGTACAAACGAAGGTCACGCAGTAATAACATGGCTTTGTGCTTGCCTAGTGACCTAGTTATGCTTCGTTTTCATTGGCCTACTACCAGCACTAACATATTTCTTAGCAGCATTACTTTGTTCAGTTTACCTCTTTCGTTAATTTCCTTGATAACAAAAAAAAATTATTAGTTCAAAAAGCTCTTGTAAGCAGAAACGTATAACAATTACGGTAAAAAAACAACAACTCCAAAATGAAATTGGTGTTCATATACATTACATCTCAAATGAGTACGGGATTGAAAAGTCTTCAATCTCCAGCATCATCAAGGGAAGTGAACTCAAATCAGTTACTGTTGCTCTTTATTTAATACCTGCAGCACTCGTATCCATTGCATTTATTTAGGTATTGACCGGATGTTAATGAAAACTAAAGATGCTTTCATCTGAAAAGGTATTGCCAATATTTAATTTATTTTAATTTTTCGAGCAGTTAAGAACTTTTCCGATTACGATATGAGTTAATGAATGGATTTCGTTCGTAAACTGAGGTACTGTTGCATTGAGTTCTGACACATTCAAATGATGAGATACTTACATTTCGGCCTCAGACATTGAAGCCAGTGATAAACATGTTTTAGAAAGATTTATAAACTACTTCTTTAAAAGATATTATCCAGTAATTTTAATTGATTTAACAGTAAATTAAATTTAAAAATTATCCAATTAACAACCAGCGCAGGATGAGTCAACTATGATTAGCTTATTTCTTTGATGACGTCATTCTGTCCACAGAGAGTCAAGATTCTGTTCAGACCGGATGTGCACTTTAGCAGAGGCAGTGCTGACCCCCCGCCTTACTCAGCCATACCAAGGACGGTGGGGGAGGGTGTTGTACGGTTGTGAGCTTCCCTGGGGGTGTGGCCTCCCAGCTGTCTACAAGCCCCGCCCAACGATAGTGGGGATCGTTTTGTTTCGTATCTCTAAGTTTGATTGGATGAAAAGCGTCAATCGTGGAACTATATTGTGCAAGAATTGTATGACGTCATTATAGACACATATTGTTCATGACGACATCCTTGAAATATATTGGGAAACAGTTGCATGTAGATGTTTGATGGGTGTAGTGTAGTTAGAGAGACAAATAATGAGAATGCGAGGCTTTAGGATGATTAGAGGTTATATGATAATGGGAGGTGATGGGATAATTGGAGGTGAGGTGATAATGGGAGGGGATGGGATAATGGGAGTCTATAAGATAATTGGAGGTGATGGGATAATGGGAGGGGAGGTGATAATGGGAGGGGAGGGGATAATGGGAGTCTATAAGATAATTGGAGGTGATGGGATAATGGGAGGGGAGGTGATAATGGGAGGGGAGAGGATAATGGGAGTCTATAAGATAATTGGAGGTGTTGAGATAATGGGAGTCTATAAGATAATGGGATAATGGGAGTCTATAAGATAATGGGAGGTGATGGGATAATGGGAGGGGAGGTGATAATGGGAGGCTATAGGATAATGGGAGGTGATATGATAATGTGAGGTAATATGATAGTGGGATGTTATGGGATATTGGGAGGCTGTATCACAATGGGAGGTTATGGGAAGTTATGGGATAATGGGAGGAATAGAATATGGGATGTTATTAAATAATGGTAGATGATTGGGTAATGGGAGGTTATGGGTTAATGGAGGTCATAGAATATTGGCAGACCGGAACAGGGAGGCTCTATTATATTTTTGGAATAGGAATTACGCTTTAATAATATTGTTTTATTTCAAGAGTTCACAGAACATGCACCACTAGTTATTTACTGAAACAATATCCTCAGACATCAGTATTTATTCTGACTGGAGTTGAAAATAAAAAATCACTGAAAATAGCGCATTTAGGTCAGATTGTTGTTTTTGTTTTCTTTCAAGTTTCACTGTAAATAATAACCATATGGTTGCATTTAAACGGATAAACTGTACGAGCATTGAAAAGGTGTGTGAGGTTTAGTGAAGATATGCAATATTGGACAAGAGAGTATAACAATGTCGTGGTGTTTTTAAATAAAAGAGGACTTTAAATCCTGGACTGATGGCACTGGGAAATTTTTATGAAGCCATTGGGCAATATATATATTCAATATAAATCTTTATAGAAGAGATATTTGATCATTTGTTCTAATTCTCTCAATGTTTTGAACACTTAGATATTTAATAATGATGTAAATGATTTTTACTTTCAGCAATGAACTTCGTCAAGATTTTAAAGAATATTTGATTATTTTTTACTAGATGGTTAACCCTAACTAACAGGGGTTTAGAAAGATTTGTAAAAAAATATTTTTTTAAGTATTAGCTAAAATATCTCTAAACACATAAAGATTCAAAGCTCCATTTGAACTGGTGCCAAAACTAAGAAAGACACGCAACGTATGACATGCAATAATCTCAATATGTCTATTTACCTGTTAACCACAGGTCCAACCAAATGTAGTGCTGTTGTCACATTAGTTCTTATTACATTCTCACCGTTTTTGACATCAATGAAATACGTTACATCCTATTTTGACATCAATGAAATAGGTTACATCCTATTTTGACATCAATGAAATACGTTACATCCTATTTTGACATCAATGAAATACGTTACATCCTATTTTTAAAAACTAAGCCATCAAAATACTTCAATTCCTCATCTTCTATATGTTAAGAACCTGCAGTCAATGTTGATCAATGAGGCGCTCCTATGTTAGGTTTGGAGATTAAGTCCAATATCTTTGTCACTTTTAAAATGTTGGTATCAAGTAAGTTCATTCTTTTCTCCAATTATCTTTAGTGCAAGCATTTATTTGAATATTTCAAATACTGCTAATGTATGTATTGGTATATTTTGATTGGCTATATTTCAAATACTACTAATGTATGTATTGGTATATTTTGATTGGCTATATTTCAAATACTGCTATTGTTTTGGTGTATTTTGATTGGCTATATTTCAAATGCTTCTAATGTATTGGTATATTTTGATTGGTTAATATATGAAATGATGACTACACGCTCTCATTGGCTAAGTTTGTGTCAATCTGAGACTTGAACCAATTGAATGTCTAGTGGTCTGCAATACGTGAACATGGATTGGTTTAAATGGATGTGAGTGTCAGTTGGGCAGTACTTACAAATTATGTTGATCAGATCTATAGTGTATATACTCTAAAATACCCGCCCCAAAGGTGAAGGGTGTGCTGAATTGCCAGTTTATTCTTGTATGTATATGTTTATTCTTGTATGTATATGTTTATTCTTGTATGTATATGTTTATTCTTGTATGTATATGTTTATTCTTGTATGTATATGTTTATTCTTGTATGTATATGTTTATTCTTGTATGTATATGTTTATTCTTGTATGTATATGTTTATTCTTGTATGTATATGTTTATTCTTGTATGTATATGTTTATTCTTGTATGTATATGTTTATTCTTGTATGTATATGTTTATTCTTGTATGTATATGTTTATTCTTGTATGTATATGCTTATTCTTGTATGTATATGTTTATTCTTGTATGTATATGTTTATTCTTGTATGTATATGTTTATTCTTGTATGTATATGTTTATTCTTGTATGTATATGTTTATTCTTGTATGTATATGTTTATTCTTGTATGTATATGTTTATTCTTGTATGTATATGTTTATTCTTGTATGTATATGTTTATTCTTGTATGTATATGTTTATTCTTGTATGTATATGTTTATTCTTGTATGCATATGTATTCAAATTTTCCGGTTCACTTTATGTGCGTACTCATGGAGGCCAATAATCGCATTCACACTCTTATTCTTTTTGTAACTAAAACTACAATTTACAAGATATCTTACATGCCATGTACATATGAATATTAGAATGCCCGGGTAAGTGTGTACTCCGTGTTTAGCCAAACACTACACACTTACACACGTGTAATGCTTTTTTCACTTTTCTACCTGAACGTTTTAGTTTAGAACATCTGTGGGCTGCATGACGTCATCTTCTAACGTATTGTCAACTAGAAGAAATATGATCCACAATGATTTGACTTCCGGCTTTGTTCTTTCATTAATGGGATTTGTTTTGTCTAAAGTGTAGAGTGGCTGGTATTTGTTTTGTCTAGAGTCTAAAGTGGCTGGTATTTTATTTTTATTTTATTTTTTGTCTAGAGCAGGGGTCGCCTAACTACGGCCCGCGGGCCAGATGCGACCCGCGAGGCCCTCTCATCCGGCCCCTGGAGACCTTTTAATCTCCAAAATACAAACTATTTTTACCTTATATTTTACCACAAAACTGTGTGTAGCTGGCCCCCAAACTGGTGTTTGAAAGTTAATGCGGCCCTCTGGCAGAAAGTTTGGAGACCCCTGGTCTAGAACAACTGTGCTAAACTGCCGCTCGCGAGCCGCATGCGGCTCTACTGTGTTCACATTGCGGCTCACGAACAATTTATAAAATTAAAAACTTTTCGTTTGAAATATATAAAATATATATCCAAAATAAATGAAAGTTAAAAAATAAATCTTGACCGAAAAAATGTTTGAAAATGATTAGGGCTTGATTTAAATTTTAAAAGTTGAATGGGGCTATTGGTTATTGATTGTTGGTTGGTTATAGTTCCTGGTTATAGTTCCTGGTTATAGTTCCTGGTTATAGTTCCTGGTTATAGTTCCTGGTTATAGTTCCTGGCTATAGTTCCTGGTTATAGTTCCTTGTTATAGTTCCTGGTTATAGTTCCTGGTTATAGTTCCTGGTTATAGTTCCTGGATAATAGTTCCTGGTTATAGTTCCTGGTTATAGTTCCTGGTTAAGTTCCTGGTTATAGTTCCTGGTTATAGTTCCTGGTTAAGTTCCTGGTTATAGTTCCTGATTCTAGTTCCGTTAAAAATCCTCATTTCGGAGCATTGGCCATTACTGTTATAACTATTAAAGTTTTTAACTTATTATTTAAAAGTTTAAATAAAAATTTGCAGAATATGAATAAATCCATTCATGAAAGACGTAATCAAATGTGGTTTCCAGCTTCCCAGGAACATTGTTAAAGACTATTATGGAAAACTTCTGCTGCTGAAATGGAGCTGTAAGAGTTATAGAAAGATAAGGGTTTGGCGATGATACACAAGTCACACATCTGAGATGGATTTCTGGAAGCTCGTGCCAGAGGCCAGAAGTATAATATCCTCAAATTAAGAAAGCTAGTTACTGACTTATGTACATTTTCGGTACAACCTGCTGATGTCAGTCTTTGTACTCCCCCAATGAACTCCATAAAATTAAGCATTGAGCAGTAACAAGTAACAAGCATAGGGGTCATCCATATATTACGTACGCAAGGAGCTGGGAGGGGGGTCATTAACGGCATTTTGCGTATGGATGCGTACGGGGGACGTACCCGAAAGGTGCCGTCCATAAATGACGTTACGCACCTAGCGGGGTTAGGGGGTCGACCATTTGTGACGAAGGGCAGTGCCGTCTTAACGCATAAGCCCGTTGGGCATTTCCCCGGGGGCCCACGAGCATAGAGACCCAATGGGAATACGTTTATTTATATATAGTATGTATATTAATTTTTTTATTCCTGCGGGGGGGGGGCGCACTCTTTCTTTGCCCAGGGGCCCAACACTATTTCTTTTCTCAGGGGCCCAAAATGTTGTAAAGACGGCTCTGACGAAAGGGAGCGGGGTGTTTAAGAAATGTGACGTCACATCAAAACGCGTAACTTAAAATAAAAGTTGCGCTTAAATATTTCATTGTTTACAATTTAATGACATTTACTTGGGCTTCACCCGTGTTACGATATTAGAGTGCAGCCTTACACTAAATGCACACTTAAACTTGACAAAAAAGTGATTTGAAATTTGCTAATTTTCAAAATTAATTGATGAAGGGGCATTTCTGTGACGTCATATTAGAAAAAAAGGGGTGGTCTAACTTTTTGTGACGACGCGTGACGAGAAAAAAAAGGGGGGGGTGAAAATCGGCCATAACTGAGTGACGTCATTAATGGACGGCCCCAAAGCTTTGACCCCCCCCCCTTTAAAAGCAGTAATTTCGATTTGAAAATTATCATGCTGCAAATCACTTTTTTATCATTTAAGTAGACCGGTCCAAGATTTGTGACAGTTTGTGACATTGGGGAGCGGGGGGAGTTAAAAATTGACAAAAATAGCGTGACGTACTTTATGGACGCCCCTTGACAACTCAACTCTCCATCTGAGTCAGCTGAATTCTCTTGTTTAATGCTTGGGGGCCGTCCGTAAATGACGACACGCACTTAGGGAGGGGGGTGGCCCCAGTGGCGTCACTATGGGGGGCGGGGGGCCGCCCCGGGTGACACCCATCAGGGGGTGACACCCGAGCCTAAAATTTTACTGTGTACGATTTTATGTCAGAAAACAAAAGATGACACATTTTTTAATCTAGAAAGAAATTAAGAAATACAATGAAATACGTTAAACGCGAAAATTCTTATTTAAAAAAATATCAGTTAACTTGCAATAATAAAACAGTCTCAACACACGAACAACATTAAAACAAATTAGGAAGAAAATAAAAGAAATAGTCGCAGCAGAGAGATCTTTAAAAAGGCTGGAATGAAAGAGGCAGTGTCTTCTGTTTTAAAAGATATAAAGCCATTTGGGCTTGGACACACCGACAGCATGAACGAATCCCACCTCACGACTCCCTCCACCACAGTGGGGTGGGGGGGGGGAATACGATGTTTATCACCCCCCCCAAGAAAAAAAATCAAAAGATGGGTTTTCTTTGTTGATGTTTTTCTTGAGGAAAATTATGATTTCAATGTCTTTGAGTTAATATTTTTATATATGTATATTTATTAAAGGCGTGAAAGCATAGACATGCATGTTTATATACAGGTAGTCCTTCGGTTACGACGGTCCCATCCCGACTTACGCTGTTTAGTGCTTACGAACGCGCCCCCGTAAAGAATAGTATTACGCGTTATTCTGTAATTTAAAAAAAAATGTTCATGAGGTAACGAATTATTTTCTCTATTTGAAATAACAAAAATTATTGAAAAATATGTATGATTATTATTTCAACCTACTACTTTCGTTTGCGAATTTTTCAAATGGTGAAGTTTTCAATCAAGTCAATAAAGCTGAGTAAGCTTACAAGTTCCTTTTCAATGCTCATTAGAGAGAGCATATTCAGCCTTTTTCGTCCCATGCAAATTCTAACTCATTATATATTCTTTTCAACTTTGAAAAGGATCGCCCTCAGCTGCAGTTTGATGTCATCATTGAAAGATAGATGCGAAGTGCGATGTGTACATTTGTAAAGGACTGTGTGAAATATAGCTCATTCAAAAGCAGCAAAAGTTTTAGCTCTGTGCAAGTTTTTTGAGTTTCGCTTTGTTCTAATTCCTTTTCCTTACCCTGAGCCTGGGGCTGGACAATAACTTTTTTAAGAGTTCTGAAAATTGGACTAATTCTGAAGGTAAGCAGTCTTCGAAATCACTCATGAACCTACATGTGGAAGAAAATCAGAAGCCCCGAGCCTATTGCTCTTTATGGGTCTTCCCGGAAGACCCCCTTAGCCATCTGGCCACCAAAGGGACGTAACAGCTGAGGACCCCCCCCCCAAAAAAAAAGCGGTCGCTTCTAAAGCGGCCACCTGGGCATCCAGGACATACAGTCGAAGATCCCTCCCACTAAGTTGCCCTCACAAGGAGGTGGTGGAATTTCCTACTACGACCCGCTACCACTTTGGCGCCATCCCGGCAAAGCACACGGGTCTCCATGGTTAGGACCGCCGCATCAAAGACCCCCACTGGAAGGTTTCCTCAAAGCTGGCGTCCAATGCGTTCTTCGCGGCACTTTTTGCTAATCCGTACTGGCGCTCCTGGCCCTAAACCGGCACCGCTAGATGGCGTTGCTAGTAAATTTAGGGGGACGAAACGGTTGCTTCGGATTTACCCGACCCCTTCTTCGAAATCACTTGAATGTTCTTCCATTAACTTGGCTGCTGCCCATCGGGTGGCGAAAGTGCTGAGCTCAGTTAAGTTTGTAAGAATGCCAAATTTCTCATGGATGTATTTATATGCACCTAACCAATGTTGTAGGGCTTAAGAAAGTTTGTCAATGATCACCAGAAATACCTCAATCATGAATTTTTTTTTCTCCAGGAGAATACTGTTTTGTTGATGTCCCTTTATCAAACTGACGGTTTTTTTGTTTGATAGTATTGAAGATTGTTTACACTGTTTTTACCACGGACTTTTCCTTTCCTTTGTCTTCATAGGAATAAAATTAAGAATGCTATTTTTTAACAAACTCAATGAGAGACTTCCTTTCTAAAATTGTTTCCCGAATTTCAAGTAAAATAGCAACTTCCAGTTGTTCAATTTCCTTTAGAAATCCTTCTTCTTCAAGTCGGCAGTCACGTGGCTAATTTTCATTCGTTGCTAATTCTTCCAGTGCTGCGATATTCTCATGGTATGAGCTATTAACAGACCTTACAGCATAATGTCAGGCTGACCATCTTGTGTCAGACAATGCTTTGTTAGCATGTATCAATTTCATATGTTTTTGAAGTACCTGTCAACGATGAGTAGATGCAACAAGTCGGGTATAAATATTTTGAAGAAGACAAAAAAATCTGACCGCATAAGGACAACCTGCTGCTATTTTCCCAACCAAATTAAAGGAATGAGCTGTGCATGGCACATAATGAGCTACAATGCACTTCTCACGAAGAATAGTCTGGTTTCCGTTATACTTCCTACTCATTTGCAGCATTGCCGTATGACTGACCAAGGCATTTTCAGGGATTCGTACAAACATAATGGCCTGCATCTTTATTATACACTATAATTCATAAAAAGTTTGGGGGCCCTTAAATTATTTGGGGCTTTAGCCCGTTCAGCACCCCCCCTTTTAATCCGCCATAAGGGGGGGGGGCACGCATCTGTTACGATGTGGAGGAGGAGGGGGGTGTTTAAGAAATGTGACGTCACATCAAAAACGCGAAACTTTAAATAACAGTTCCACTTAAATATTTGATTGTTTACCATTTATTTAATTACGTTTTCAATGACTTCACGCGTGTTACGATATTACAGTGCAGACTTACCCTAAATACATATTTAAATGAAAAAAAAATTGCAACATACTAATTTTTATTGAAAAAATGCGGCTTGGGGGAGGGTTGTCAAAGCTTTGTGACGTCATATCGTAAAAAAGTGGTGGGGTCTAAGTTTTTGTGACAAAGTACGACGCTGGGGGAGGGTGGGGTAAAAATCGGCAACCTCACGTAACGTCATTTATGGACGGCCCCTTCAGTCGTGAAGGGGTGACACCATGAGCTACCGCCCCGGGTGACACCAACCCTAGTGACGCCTCTGGGTGGTCCCACTTTTGTGACGATGACTGACGAGGAGGGGGGGGGGACGTCACGTCAAAACACAAAAAAATCAAAGTTCCACTTAAATATTCGATTTCTTACTATTTATTTTATAACTTATAACGTTTTACATTGATTCACGCGTGTTACGATATTAGAGTGCAGCCATACACTAAATACATACTTAAATGACAAAAATGTGACTTGAAACTTGCCCATTTCCAAATAGAAAAGACCGCTTTAAGGAGGGGGGGTCACAGCCTTGTGATGTCATATTGGAGGGGGGTCTAAGTTTTTGTGACGAAGTGTTACGGGAGGGGGTTGGGTTAAAAATCGGCCAAAATCGCGGAACGTCATTTATGGACGACCCCTTTATTGGATATGTTTTTGATGTTAATTTTATCTTACTGCTAGCTAGAGTTTAATTATTAAGCGAAGATTTTCATTTCATAAAGCAGAAAGCGATCGTAAATTATACTCTACACACTTGGTCAGGAATGGAAAGGTTCGGTATTCAGGGGAGAGCTGCTACTCAAATTAATTCACCTAAAAATGTATTTCCCAAAATTGCATGACTTAATTTAGTTTAACTCCTAAAAAGTTTTAACCCTTGATACATTTATTTGTTTAAAAAAATCTTCAATAATCTTAGTAGGTACGAGAGTCAGTGTATGAAGCAGAGGCGTCACTAGGATTGGAGTCCCCCAGTGTGACAGTTCATGATGTTACCCCCCTCACGACTAACCCTATATATCTGCTCCGAGTCTGCCAGTGCCAAGTAACAGGAGAATATAACCAATTTTACATTTTGGTGTAACTCCTTGTCATGGTGCGGTCAGCACCACACGCATCTCCCCCTAGTGACGCCTCTGGTATGAAGACCACCATTTCAATAAACCGTGTTTTCAGTCACATGCTGGACAGTTAAAACCCTTTTGTTAACACTCGTCACACTTCGATGGGCATGGAATGAACTTTCGTGCTGACCTGCTTAACTAAAGATATTTCCATGAAACTGGAGCAAAACAGTTGTGTTTTGTATGTAAACATAATGGAAAATTTGGATTGACACCTCTATTGCGTTACTATTTGCTGAACTTTACACTCTGTCATTTCATTGGTCGCTGTAAAATAAGCGGGCTAACTCGAAACGGATATATCTTATCTTATCTTATCAATACAGACGCTCCTTCTATGCAGAAGATAATTGCGTCCACAGACCATGACAGATGATCTGTTGGCAAGTGATGCAGCGTTCACAGGCCACGGCTTTGTGGGTTCCACGCATGACATGGATTCGAACCCGTGACCATCGGTACGCCAGTCGAGCGCGCTGCCACTCGACCAATGCGTCGCCTATACGGCCAGTCAGTGTACGATCGTCCCCGAGAAGCGGTTGTTGGGAGTTGTTCGAGTCGATGAACACAGCTGATCGGATTCGGTCATCCTCATTTTGCTAATTAAAAGTTCTAAGGTAAACTAATGTTATGTTTTTATGTTAATATATTTTGGAAAACTCTTGAGTGATGATCCAGAGGAATATTTCGGATTTTTTTTCGCTCGTGGTTAATGTAAAAAATGTACAACCCCCCACATTAAATGTATATCCTTGTTCACTAAAAAAAACTTGTGAAAGCTACTTCACTTGCCCCATAGTAAGTGGCGTAGCTGGGGCGGTGGGGCGGTCCGCCCCGGGCGGCACTCATTTAGGGGCGGCATTTGTGGGCATTTGAAAAGTACAACCATTTCCGACAAACGCCCTTGTTCTTTTGAAAGGGGAAAACCAAGGTGAAACAAAAATATTCGTAATTTCAAGTTTTAATTAACGGATTCGCACAACATTTGTTTGATTACATAGTGGATATTATAACTAACGCAAAACCGTTCAAAATTGTTAATCGCTCAAAAAAGTATCCATTTGTTTGGAAAACTAAGCGGTATAAGTCACAGATGACGCTTTTATAAGAAAACTACCCAAAAACACACCACCGCTGGGCCAATAAATGTGTGCTATTAATATCGCCACGATAGTTTTTGCGTGGAATTTCGACATTCGCAGAATGATGCGCGAAAAAGTACCTACAAGGCATGGTGGTTCAAATATTGTATTTAACTTGCAAGTAGTAATTAATTTATATTACTGTTTCATTTTTCAGTAAATTATTGTAAGGTCAGTTATTAAAAATTAAATTTATTTTGTTTTTATTGCATTAAATTAGCACAAATAATTTGTGTTTTTCATTGAAATAATGTTATTCAGTAAGCAAATTATTCATCAAATTAAAGTAATAGTAATTAGTAAATAATTTGAATTCGTCTATTTTATGGAAAATTATTAAGATTTATGACAAGAATATGTAAATATTCAAATTTCTCTGTTAATAAACACCACAATAGGCATAATAATTTCGAAAAAGACCTTTAAACTTTCAAGCATCTTGGAAAAATTGACATCTGAAGAAGTAACTAGGAACACGAGATCAGATGCTGGAATTTTACTCTATTCAATGCAATCTTTTTCTCTTCTATGTTATCTCAATTTATGGGAACCCGTCATTTTTTAAATTAATACAAAGCCATTGCATGGAACAAAGAGATGTGCTAAAACAAAATTCTGTAATATGAGCCAAACAATTTGTGAAGAGATGGATATATCAACTGAATGCCTAGTTAGAAGGAGAAAAAATATGAGTAAGGAAAATTCAGAAGAACGTGGTTCTATCTTTAGAACAAGAAGTACAACGAAAAATGTTTTTATTCATGGCTGGAATTATAAAATAAAATAAAATAACGCTTTGATGAGTTGCATGTCCTTGCAAGAAAATTTTCGTATATACATGTAATACCATGTAACCTACTAAATGAAGCATTTGAACATCAAATAAATTACTTTATTGACATTGACAGTTCAATATGGAAAGAAAAAGGATCCAGGTTTTTATGGCTGTGCCTACACTACAAGAAGAGGCACTATGTTAGAAAAAAACGGGGGAAAAGGTCCCCTTGTCTATTACAATTTATTCAACAGTATATGTTGGAAAATTCTGTACCCAATATGTAATTTTGCTATGAATTTTTTCAACTATTGCAATCAGTGTCGCTAGTTGTGAAAGGACCTTCTCCAAACTGAAGTTGATAAAGAATTATCTTTGTTCCACAATGAGCGATTAAAGACAACAAAATCTTGCAATACTGTCCATAGAACAAGATATTACAAATAATTTTAATTTTGATAGCATAATACACGATTTTTTTATTATGAAAGTTAGGCAAGTAAATGTATAAATATGTTTACATACTAATGTACAGAGGCGTAGCTGGGTTTTTGACGCCCTTGCCTAATTTATTTTTGTCGCCTTTTATTTAAATAAAAATTTAAAAATTAGAGATTTCTCGGCGCCCTTTTGAACTCGCGCAGGCCGGCGCCCTTGGCAACTGCCCCAATGCCAAGCCGTTGTTACACCATTGCTAATGTATAAAATTTCTTTGTTTGTAAAAAAAAATCATTTATTTATAAATATAAAATAAAAGAATAGTATTTGGTAATGTTCTTTTTTGGGTGTAAATTTTGAATATGTTTTGTCTCATGGGGGGAGGAGGGGGACCTGCGACCTCAGTAACTTTCTTGTGGCCTTTAAAAAAGTATCTTTTATTTTTTATAAATGTGTATTTATAGGGATAGAATCTTATGCGGCCTCTTCTATGACTGCTTACATAAATATGGCATGCAATGGTAAACATGTTCCCCACCTTTACTTCGTTTCAATTACAATTATTTAAACATGTTTATTAATTTTTAAAAACCATAATATAATCGACTAAGTGGCCGTCCATACATGACGTCACGCTATTTTGGCTGATACTTCATCCCTCCCCTCTCGTCACACGTCGTCACAAAAACTTAGACCCCTTCTTCAATAAGAAGACACAAAGCTTTGACCCCCCCCCCAAATAAAAGCGGTATTTTCTGTTTGAAAATGAGCATGTTTCAAATTAAAGTTTTGCCATTTAAGTATGTTTTAAATGTAACGCTGCAGTCTAATATCGTAAAGCGCGTTTTAAATAAACGTCATTAAATAAAGTGTCAGTAATCAAATATTTAAGTGGGAATTTATTTAAAGTTGAGCATTTTGACGTGACCTCACATTTCTTAAACACCCCCCACTCGTTACACATCGTCACAAACGTATGTGACCTCCCCCCCCCCAGGTGCGTGACGTCATTTATGGACGGCCCCTAAAAAGGGCGGCAAATTGGAGACCGCCTCGGGCGGCAAAAGTTCTAGCTATGCTGCTGCCCATAGTCCGTCATGGACTGGAAAGGGAGTCACGGGTTCGAATCCTTGTGAAGGCAAGGGTTTGTTCCCGGGGCCTAGGGCGTCCCTGAGTCACCCCGCTCCGAATGGGTACCTAACACTACATGTAGTTAGGCGGCTGGGTAATGCGTGGAACCCACAAAGCCGTGGCCTGTGAATGCTGCATCACTTGCCAACAGATCATCTGTCATGGTCTGTGGACGCAACTATATCTTCCGCATAGAAGGAGCGTCTGTATAGATAAGATAAGATAAGATCTAAAATTCTGATTGCAGTCTCACCCATTTTTTACCACGTTTTTATTAACTCGCTTTCGTTGGGCATTGTTTGTTTGTCCAAGATTTTTTTCAAATCTGCCAACGTAAAATTGAACCACTTCTGATGGTCCTAGAGATCTAAAAATTTTACCACAGATAGATCTTGGATGACAATGCATTGTATCAAAATTTCAGATCCAACAAATGTACCGTTATTAAATTATTGAACTTTTAAGTTTATCTATCTAATATATAAAGATGAAAGTTTGTGTGTTTGTTTGTTTGTTACCAATGGAATTCCACACCGTTGGACTCAGGATGCTGAAATTTTGCATGGGACTCTCATTTGACCCAGGACAGGTCATAGGCTATGTTTCAACCCCAGGTGACCACCCCTAGGGTAAGGGGGCCCATTATGTTGCTTTTTTGCTTATATGAGCTATATAAAAACTGAAAATAACTCATTCTCATATTTCCCGTGTAGGTAGAAGCATGAAACTTTGGGAAGTTGTTGAGTAGCCTCTCGCGACGATAATTTGCGTAAAAGAATTTTGAAGTTCACACTCATGGTGGCCGGGGGGCCCAAAAACGCTTTTTTCCTTATATGGGCTACATGAAAATTAAAAATCACTACTTCTACCATTTCCCGAGTATGTAGAAGTTTTTTTTCTTATATGGGCTATATGAAAATTAAAAATCGCTAATTCTACTATTTCCCGAGTAGGTAGAAGAATGAAACTTTGGTAAGTTGTTGAGTACCCTTCCGCAATGGCAACAGGCAAAAAATATTTAAAATATCACATACTGGGGGCCGGGGCCCCAAATGTAGTTTTTTTCTTTATATGAGCTATTAAAAACTGAAAATCACTAATTCTCCTATTTTCCGTGTAGGTAGAAGCATGAAACTTTCGTTAGTTGTTAAGTAACATTTCGCTATGGTAACAGGTACACAAAATTATTTAAATTATCACTTACTGGGGGCCCAAATGTAGTTTTTAATTATTTTTCTTATATAAAACAGACTCATCACTAATTCTCCAACTTACCATGTAAGCAGAAGCATGAAACTTTGGCAAGTTTTTGAGTACCCTCCCGCAATGGTAACAGGCGAAAAAATTATCACTTACTAGGGGGCCTAGTGCTAAAATGTAGCGGTTTCCCTTATTTGAGCTATATAAAACAGACTCATCGTTAAATATCCATTTTCCCGTGTACGTAGGAGCATGAAACTTTGGGAAGTTGTTGAGTACCCTCCCGCAATGTTAACAGATGGAAAAAATTAAATTATCAGCTCGATAGGACCACGGGAAGTGTGTCATTTTTTACTTTTCGTTTTTGTTTTTCTGCCGGACCACGGCAGACAGACAGACAAGACGGTGAAGTTAATATATGTAGTATATCCATCATGATCCAGATTGAAATCAATTGGTGTTTTGAATTTGTGTTTTGCGGGTTCTCAACGGTAACTGTAATCCTAATTTCCGTAGCAAAGCGCGGGTATTTTGCTAGTAGTCTATATAAAAGCATCTGTACCGTCGGCTTTTGTTGACATCCGTGAGTTCGCCCCGTGACCACATCACAATGTTTTTAAAACGTTGGGCGGGCGCTTGTGAGGTGCTTCGTAAAATAAATAGAGGTACAAAAATATTTTTAAAAACCAGGTTGTTATAAGTGGACTAAAAAGAATAAAATAAATAGAAGTAAAAAAAAAGATTTTTAAAAACCACGTTTTTAGAAGCGGACTAAAAAGAAGAAAATAATTTAAAACTTGTAAGTTCAAGTACTTCGATTTAATATGACTAAAAACGTGGGGTGGGTGTTTGGTATAAAAATTAAAGATTTATAATTTAGAAGGCAAAAGAGAGATCTATCTTATCTTATCTGTTAACATGTTACAGACGCTCCTTCTATACAGAAGATTATTGCGTCCTACGCTTATCTATAAGTGAGAGAATGAGTGAACCGCATATGTTAAACCTCATAAGCGCCCGCCCCACGTTTTTAGTCATATTAAATCGAAGTACTTGAACTTACAAGTTTTAAATTATTTTCTTCTTTTTAGTCCGCTTCTAAAAACGTGGTTTTTAAAAACCTTTTTTTACTTCTATTTATACCACGTTTTTATTAACTCGCTTTCGTTGGGCATTGTTTGTTTGTTTGTTTGTCCAAGATTTTTTCAAATCTGCCAACGTAAAATTGAACCACTTCTGATGGTCCTAGAGATCTGAAACTTTTACCACGGATAGACCTTGGATGACAATGCATTGTGTCAAAATTTCAGATCGATCGAATGTACCGTATTGAAATTATTGAACTGTTTAGTTTATCTATAGTCTATATATAAGCATCTGTACCGTCGGCTTTTGTGGACATCCGTGAGTTCCCCCCGTGACCACATCACAATGTTTTTAAAACGTTGGGGGAGCGCTTGTGAGGTGTTTGGTAAAATAAATAGAGGTAAAATAATATTGTTAAAAACAAGTTTTTATTAGTGGACTAAATAGAATAAAATAAATAAAGGTAAAAAAATGATTTTTAAAAACCACGTTTTTTACAAGCGGACTAAAAAGAAGAAAATAATTTAAAACTTGTAAGTTCAAGTACTTCGATTTAATATGACTAAAAACGTGGGGGCGGGTGTTTGGTATAAAAAATTAAAGATTTCTAATTTAGAAGAAAAAAGAGAGATCTATAAGTGAGAGTATGAGTGAGCTGCATATGTTAAACCTCATAAGCGCCCGCCCCACGTTTTTAGTCATATCAAATACCTTTATATCATACCTTACTTTTATTGTCCGTTTCATTCCCTTATTATATTGTTATGTTGTAAGCCTAACTTGGGCATCCGTCGACGACGATGAATGATTTCTGCCACTCTTTCTCCCAGTTATTTGTTGTGTTTCTAACAACGAGATTTTTGTCACACATCATCGCATATGAAACCGAGGTCAAACAGCTTCTTTAAAAAAAAATTTGGCGTCCCCTTTTTCCCGGTAGCTCTGAACTTTTTTTTTAATACAAGGGGGTTGGGGGGGGGGTGTCTCACCCGATGTGTTCCCCGTGCGAATGAACTTAGGGACTTTTGAGTGAATCGCATTTTTAAAAGAGTTACTTGAACGTTCCTTGTGTTTAGTCAAAGTTAGGCAGGATGATGTGTCTAGGATTTCATCAACTTGAGTTAAGACAGATTCAGTCTGTAAGTGTTTGAAAATAATCAATACTGTTAGTTATGTCTCATATATAAGGGATTTATAGTCAAAAACTTTGTTTTTACGGGTTTGTTTTTTAAATCCCTTATATTAACTTCGCGGCCGTCTCTGTCTGTCGTTATCTCATCATCTCATGGGCGGCCGGGCGGAAAAACAAAAGTCGAAAATGACCCACTTCCCGTGATCCGATGGAGCTGAAATTTGGCACACGGACCCGTCTAACCTAACAATGCATCGTATCAAAATTTCAGATCGATCGAACGTACCGTAATTACATTAATACATTTTTAGTTTATCCTTCTTTGAGGTATGTAATTCAAATTCACGGTTTGTTATTGTTTTTTTTCCACGTGAGTTTGAGTTGACGCTTAGACGTCGACCGTCGTGCCGACACCCCCTCACGTCCCATCCCCCGTTAAAAGACAGGAGACATCACTCGGTGTCAGTTTGTAAATATTTGTGACGTTGGAACATAATCAATACTTTTAATTATGACTCAAATATAAGGGATTTATAGTAAAAAACTTTGTTTTTACGGGTTTGTTTTTTAAATCCCTTATATTAACTTCGCGGCCGTCTCTGTCTGTCTCTCTGTCGTCATCTCATCATCTCATGGGCGGGCGGGCGGTAAAACAAAAGTCGAAAATGACCCACTTCCCGTGATCCGATCGAGCTGAAATTTGGCACACGGACCCGCTACCTAACAATGCATCGTATCAAAATTTCAGATCGATCGAACGTACCGTAATTAAATTAATGCATTTTTAGTTTATCCTTATATGAGGTATGTAATTCAAATTCACGGTTTGTTATTGTTTTTTTTCCACGTGAAAGTTTGAGTTGACGCGTTGAGGCGACCCATCGAAGCGCCGGGGCATTTTGTTTACATTTTACGTGTCACACTGAGCTCGGTCAAGCGAATCGGTGACCAGACTTTTCCCCTCTCACCCTCCCACCCCCCCCCCAGGGTTATGAAGCAAACTTGAGTTAAGACAGATTCAGTCTGTAAAGTGTTTGAAAATAATCAATACTGTTAGTTATGTCTCATATATAAGGGATTTATAGTCAAAAACTTTGTTTTTACAGGGTTTGTTTTATTAAATCCCTTATATTAACTTCACCGGCGTCTCTGTCGTCATCTCTGTCTGTCTTGGGCGGGCGGGCGGAAAAACAAAAGTCAAAAATGACCCACTTACCGTGATCCGATCGAGCTGAAATTTGGCCCACGGACCCGTCTCACCTAACAATGCATCGTATCAAAATTTCAGATCGATCGATCGTACCGTAATTAAATTAAATGCATTTTTAGTTTATCCTTATATGAGGTATGTAATTCAAATTCACTGTTTGTTATTGTTTTTTTCCCACGTGAATGTTTGAGTTGACGCTTAGACGTCGACCGTCGTGCCGACACCCCCTCACGTCCCATCCCCCGTTAAAAGACAGGGGACATCACTCGGTGTCAGTCTGTAAATATTTGTGACGTTGGAACATAATCAATACTTTTAATTATGACTCAAATATAAGGGATTTATAGTAAAAAACTTTGTTTTTACGGGTTTGTTTTTTAAATCCCTTATATTAACTTCGCGGCCGGTCATCTCTGTCGTCATCTCTGTCTGTCTTGGGTGGGCGGGCGGAAAAACAAAAGTCAAAAATGACCCACTTTACCGTGATCCGATCGAGCTGAAATTTGGCACACGGACCCGTCTAACCTAACAATGCATCGTATCAAAATTTCAGATCGATCGAACGTACCGTAATTAAATTAATGCATTTTTTAGTTTATCCTTATATGAGGTATGTAATTCAAATTCACGGTTTGTTATTGTTTTTTTTCCCATGTGAAAGTTTTAGTTGACGCTTTGAGGCGACCCATCGACGTACCCGCGTGCTTTTGTTTACATTTTACGTGTCATGCTGAGCTCGGTCAAGCGAATCGGTGACCAGACTTTTCCCCCTCTACCGACCCAGGGTTATGAAGCAAACTTGAGTTACGACAGAGTCAGTCTGTAAATATTTGTAAATACTTTTAGTTATGTCTCATATATAAGGGATTTATACGGTTTTTACGGTTTGTTTTATTACTAGTCTAATATTAGCTTGCTATGTAAGTTTAATCGGAACCGTCCGTCCAACTATTTGTTTATAATTTTTTCACGTGCCTAGTTCACGCGTTGACTTCGACCGTCACTGTTCACACCCCCTGCCGTCCCTGCGCCCAGGAGAGATAAAAACCAGGGGAGATAATTATGTTTCAGTCTGTAAGTGTCGCGTTTGAACATAATCACTACTTTTAGTTATGTCTCATATATAAGGGATTTATAGTCAAAAGGTAAGCTGGCTTTGCACTTACTGTAAAATGCGTAGACTAAAAAGTAGAAAATTAGTGCATTTTTAATATAAGACTAGTTTTTAAAAAGTGTTTTTAAGGTTAATTATTTTCATGGACTCTCCGAAATGTATGTCCCCTAAAACAGTTTTTTTTTCCTTTTGCAGAGAAACAAGACTAAATCATTCATCCCATGCACAAGTCATCAGTCATGGTTCAATACACAAGTTTAGGGTTTGGCATAGGATTAGATATCAAAACAAACTGCAGAAGCAACAAAAGCGAAGACAATTAAATTACACCTTTAATGGGTAACACATCATCTATGTCACTATACTGTAGGATAAAACATAATGGAGCAAGCAATGACAACTCCAGTTTGAAAGCTTTATAAAGCCAAACTGACGATGTTTTGTACAGTTTGCTCTGATGGATCACCGCATTCACTGGCGTCTTCCAGAACATCAAGAGAAGTCCAAGTTGTCTTACTGCCACGGGTGTAGCTGTAGATGTCAATGTAGTTAGACGGACACTGGAACAGATGTAGATGTTTACGATGTGTGGCTGTCCCTTATGTAGCCGTAGTTGTCAAGCTGCGTTGGCATTAATTCAGGTAAGATTCACTTTTTTTTATTTACCTATGAACACGTATTTTTATTTACCTTCCCGCGTATCATTTTATTTTTATAACATAATACGTTCTGCAACAATTTATACCTTAGGTCAGGGGTGAGCAAACTTTTTCTACGGGGGGCCGCATTGAAAACTTTATTGTTATAGGCGGACCGCATATAATTCAATTACAATTGAAAATTCTAAATTTAAATTAATGATAATTACATGTACCATGTACTTGTCATTTTATTTCACTTTCACACTCTATTACATATGTACATTACATTTTAAAATACAAACTGAAACCGTTTCTAATTTCATAATAAGATTATTCATTATTATTTCAACAAAAGTTTGTTACCTGTCATAATAACTATGGAGAAGTAGGAACATAATTTACATTTAAGCTAACCATAGATTACAATTATAATTAATGAATGAGAAGTATGTAACTGTTTACACTTTCGGATGATGTTTTTTAACCGTGGAACAAGTTTACTTGTTTTGATTCCCATGACGGCATTCAAATTGCAGTCAGTCGACATCGAAATTTTCTTAGACTTGTTTATTTTCATGCAAGAAAAAGCTTGTTCACAGATGTATGTGGACCCAAATATTGACACGAGTATTGCAGCAAAGGTTTTTAGTGTAGAAATGCTGCTGCTGACAAACATCCATAAAAATCCAGCAAAAGAAATGACTTGAACTTCTCTTTCAGGTCATAACCTGCTTCTAGGTCAAGCTTCTCTAACTGTATATCCTCTGGGGCTGAATCAGCTTTTGCACTAAATGGTGAACTGATGATATTGAACAGTGGTTCCAAGGTTATTGAAGTCTTGGAACCTCCTTTCAAATTCCACGACCAAGTCATCCAACTGAGCCTTGTACTTTTTAGCTTTTTCACTAGAAATGGTTTTCTGTTTCAGCAAAGGGAAATGGCAAAACCTGTTTTCACCTCCTTGCCTGGAGAACAGCGAGAGCTTTGCCTGAAATGATTTAACATACACATACATTTCATGTGCAAACAAGATATTGCTCTGAAGTTTAACATTCAACTTTTCCATAATGTCAATGGTATCATGAAGACTGACTTCCACTCTTCATTAAAAATGTTAGTAACAAAGTCACAAACAAACCCTTGATCTCAAGGAACATAACTATTTCTTACTTGAGATGCCACACTCGCCTCAATATCTTGCCCAGGCTCAGCCAGCGGACCCTGCTGTGGTAGATAATATCATAATATTCAGTTTCCAAATCTTTAAGCAGTGCCTTGAACTGCCTGTGGTTATAACCTGGCTCTGATGAGGTTTATCACACTGACAACTGGGTCAATAACATGCTTGATATTCAACGCAGCTTTGTACAGACTTTCATGATGGATGAAATAGTGCAGCGGTAAGAGTGAATGGTCAGCACTCTGTTGTTACACTTGCTATCTTGTTCCACACCAAACCAGTTCTTTCAATACATTTCTAAACAGCATTGAATAAATCCTCGTCTTTAGCTGTGTCTTTCAGTGGCTCAACACTAAATAATTCTTCTGTTAGCTCAAGTCCAGTGTTTATTTCCCGTATAAATACCCACAAAAGTGATGTATCCTGTACATCAGTACTTTCGTCCAACGTAAGCGAGTACCACAAAAAGTCTTTACTTGCATCATGAAGTTGGTCCATCAAATTGACGCTATTTTTTTTCAAAACGCCTGGCTACAGTTCTCCTTGATAAAGAAATGCTATCAACTTTTTTTATCTGTTCTGGACACATAATGCTTGCTGCATCTGACAAGCATTCCTTTATTAACTCGCTGTCAGAAAAATACCTTTTCCGTTTACTATCTTATGGGACAGCACAAATTATTAACCAACTCCTGGAAATTCCCTTTTCTTTCTTCGTTCGTTAAATAGTGCCCAAAATCAAACTGTGTTGGATTTTTTTTCCTTTCAAGTTGTACTCCTTAAAGACGCTCACACACTCAGGCACAGCAAGCAGACTGCTTTGCTGCCAACGTTTGTGAAGGAATATTTAGCAGTCCATTCTTCATTAAAACACGACAATCGTCCTCAATCTTTTTTTTTGGCAGCACTTATGTTTTAATCAACGTCAATTCACTTTTAAATTACAAGTTTAAAAAAATGCCAATATGTAAATCGTAAACAAAAGCCACTTACAGTTGAGCTGAAATGCAGTTTCGAATAAGGATGTTAACAATTAATGACTAATGATCATAAATCAATTATGGAGTCATAAAACCAATTTAACATACCTAGATTCGAATCAATCAAGTATCGGAATAAAATTTTAAAAATAAAACGAAAATGCTAAACAAAGAAAATTAACATCGACATAAGAACGCAACATGTATATGCCTACGGACCGCATGCGGCCCGCGGGCCGCAGTTTTCCCACCCCTGCCTTAGGTAATGGAGAGGAATTGCACTTACTGCATTGAGTTCTTCAACTCCACCATGTTCATTAACTTCACCAAATCAATCAGTTCCTTCCCCATCAGGGGATATCACAAATATACCCCATTAGTGCATACAACAAAATATAACTCAATAGTTAATACAATACAACAAAATCTACCTCACTGATGAATATCACTAAATATACTTCTACCTAACTAGTTTATACCACGCCTCTAATATATCTACCTTTAATAGTGGAAATAACGAGTCTATCTCAGTAGGGCAGTCAATATTGTTGAAAAAAGCTGCCGGGCACCAGTCCAAAACTTGAACGGGTTCCCGGGCAGCGGCGTAGCGTGGGTATGTGCCGCCCGGGCCAGAGCCCAGATCTACCCCCCCCCCTGGAAAATATGTTGATACCATAAGAAAGAAGATGTTTTTTAAAATTAGAAATTCATCACAAGGACCCTATATTTTATGTTAAATTCAAATAGAAGTGCTTTCGTTTATTTATTGAAATTTAAGTTTTCTATCTTTTCTCATAGCACAATCTTATATGTATAAATATTGTCAGCAATGGTGGGCGCGATGGACTATCGATCCGAGGTAGATCACGAGTCGCGGGTTCGAGCCCAGGTACTGGCAAGGCCCCTGGGGCATTGTGCTGGCCACACATTCCCCTGTACGTTAGTGGTGGCTAAAAACTTGTGAACGCTACTTCACTTGCCCCATAGTCCGCAATGGACTGGAAAGTGGGTCATTGTCAGCAATGCCATGCTCAATGGCCATAATTGCATGTTGATCATAATACATTTTTCATTTTTTAAACAAGCTTATTTCGCAGCTGGAATTACTTTTGTCACTTGTAAAGAATATCCATTATGAATATCCATTATATTAGGCAGGTTAACTTCAAGCCAAAATATCTTAAGAAACTTGATTTAAATTTATTAATTCATTTTTTTTTCCGCGAGATCAAATAATCCTAGCTGGACAATTTCCTGTGAGATACATTAATACTCTAAATCAGTGCTTCTCAAACTTTTTAGTATGGCGAACCGGCAGGAATTTTTTCCATTGCACCAGGGAACGGTGCACTATTTTCCCTGCACTGACAATTTTTTCTGTCCTTTTTTTGAGAACATCTGCGGACCGGCAGCGGATGGCCCACGGACCGGCACCGGTTCACGGACCACCACTTTGAGAAGCACTGCTCTAAATTATAGGCAAAATTTCAGTTATGTAGATTAGCATGTTTCATATCTGTTTTACGAATTATGTATCTGCCAAAACCTCAAATGATTTTCTACAATAACCTCATCTTATCAAGAATTAAATTTTTCCGTCAACTGATTTCATTTTCATAACATGACTACATATTCCCGGTCAAAATTTGCTCTCTCGTATTTTGACTGGAAGATTCAAATACAATAAGATCTCCAAATAAAATGTTAGAATAAGTCAAATCATCCTTTAAGTATTCAATGAGTTCTCTGTGAGTAATCTTTGAAAATAATTTTATTAGCACTTTTCGAGAGAGTACATGTTTTCAGATCTAAAAAAAAACAAAAAACAAAAACAAAAGCAACCTCTCTCTGATTTTCAATCTTTTCACATTGCACAAATGGACTTTTTGAACTTTATGTGAAATATATGAAGAGCTATCGAATTCAAAGGAATAAGTATGTGGTATCTTGTAACAGAAATAACTTTCTTTTGCGAATTTTTTAGATGCTAAATAACAACGGGTAGTGTGCCGCCCCTAACAAAATGCCAGCCGTAACATTAGCTTTTGATTGTCCCATGTTTAAATTGATAGGGTTCAGTAATTGTTCCTTTTACAACAGGGGCAGGTGTCACATTTGAAAAATCAAATTGAATTACCTGCACATAAGTGTTACGTTCTCATAATACTTGGTGTTTATTGTATTTTGACAAAAGAGCTCCATTTTCTCTTTTTATTTCTCGTTCAAGCTAATTAAGGACTATGAATTTGCCGCCCCAAAGTGCCACCCGGGGCATTTTCCCCTCTTGCCAACCTCTTTCTACGCCACTGTACCTGGGTTACCTTTTCGAAATGCCTCAAAATTTTCGCCGTTATGCCCTCTATTAGCCTTATACTTCTTTATTTATTATGTAAATGCCAATTTATATGTAATGAATCATCGATGTAAAAATGATGACATTGAAATACTTCTATAGTTCAGTGGTGTCAAAACAATGAGCAAAGGGGTGCCAAAGTGATTTTTTTTGGGGGGGTGCGCTAAACAAAGTCTTATAAAGATAAAGAACAGAATGTCTGGAAAATCATTGTCAGCCATCAGCAAGCCAATGAGGCCAACTTTCATTCCTACCATTGCTGGAGGACCATCCTCACCACGGGTTGTATTTTTCAAAGGAATTAGTGTCAATAATTCTTCTTTAAATGTCTGCCCCTTGTCAAACCTAACCCAAACAATGAGTTGGACCGTGTCAGTGATATGACATGATTCATCCAATGCCAGACTGACACCAGAAGCAGTTTTAAATCCGTAAGCAACTGCTCCAATATATTACCGGACATACCGTCAACACGCTTTGCAACAGTCTGGTTGGAAAACTGAAGATAAGATATTTGTTTCTTTATTTCTCCTTTTTTAAACTCAGAAAATAATGAATCAGCACATTCTTGAAAAAAAAGTTTAACCGTCTCACTATCTAGATACTTTTTTTTTCTTTGCTAATAACCAGAGCAAATATTAAAAGACTCTTCAGTAGAACAATCACTTGAACTGAAAATCTGACGAGAAATATTTCACTGGCCATTTAAATTCTTCTTTAAAAAACCTAACTTTTTATTCTATTAGCTTCGTTCATTTCGGATAATCGTTATTAAAATTGACATACACTAACCTGTGGTGACTCTGCAGATTTGCCCTTTTGATAACAGAAATAGTAGCCTGACAAATCAAACACACTGGCTTTTCATTAAACAAAGAAAACAAAATTCGAGTTCCCACGAAGAGTTAAGTACGATTCTCTTCTGTAACTTTTCGTTTCCTACTCGTCATATTGGCTTTCTCTTTTTTTAGAAACAAATTTCCTTTGAAAAATCATACCTGCTGTCTCTCAGATTTTCTTTTTGAGTGAATTGCACTACCACAAACACAGCTTTTATTCTGCTTTCTACTCCCTGAATGGATCATATTCCTGAACTAAAAACCAACTACTGGTCTTTTTATGTTTAAAAATACAGGATGGACACCCCCTCGACGAACCCAGGCAGGTTTAATTTCAACTCGTTAACATTCCTCATCAGTTATCTACGAATTTTATAGTACCCTTAAGTGCCATTTTGATTACCCTCGTTCTGTTATTAACATTCCTTCCAGAACGGACCTTAACTTGCCGCGGTTGCCTATCTTTAAAATCAAAACCAATCTTGGGAGACACAGGCATTTTTAAATGACCAGGTAGCTTCAAACCCTTTGACCATTAGCCATGCATCAATCAAACGCGGTTGTTAATTATAGGCTTTGATTACAGCGCGACCCCGCCCCCCCCCTGGCCAAAGCAGCTAAAGGAGACTGCTACTATCCGATATCACGTGACTGGAAGTTTCACCAATGTTGACATGGGGCACCCTGAACATAAGTCTACCAAACCACCGCCTCCTTTGCAGCACACACCCCGTCTAATTAAAAATGCCACAATTCTCAAGTAGTATGTACTAAATTTTCAAAAATACTAAATCAATCAAGGTCTTTTAATTTTTTTATTATTTTTTTTAAAAACGGTTTTATTTTTTATTTTCAAAAATATTGTAAATTGTACCAAGATCTGGTGGGCCATTTTAGATAGGTTGGATAGCACTGGTGTAGACATTGCATTAAAATTTTCACGGGTACCCGGGCGCAATTATACTACCCGGGTAATTCCTCGGCAACGGGTTCCCGGGCACCCGTTGACAGGCCTACCAGTGATACTCTTCCATGTTCACATTGCTTCTCACGAACACTTTATACAATTAAATCTTTTAGTTTGAAATATTTATTATAAAAAATAAATGAAGGTAAATTTGAATGAAACTATTAGTTTCTGGTTGGTTTGTGATGTTAACTACTATTTTTCTTGTTATAGTTCCGGTAAAAATACACACTTCATGGTATTGGCTATCATCTGTCTGTAAGTTCTACTAAATTTAGTAAAGTAACGTATTATTATTTATAAGTTTACATCAAATATTGCAAACATTTGCAGAAAATACAAATATTGAAAATGGAAGTTTTTTTAGAATGGGAAGAAGACTGCAAATAAATATAATGAGGGTAAGCGAATTTGTCTCATCTGTCAAACATGGCTAGCAAATTACAAAGCCAGCAATTTGTAGTGACACTGTAAATGTCATGAAGAGTTTGCATCATGGTTATATGCTGCAATCGGAATTAAGAAAAAAGCAAACTTACTGAGTTAAAGTCTGGAATGTGTCAGTAGCAGATACTACATTCTGCTTCGGCAATGAAGGCGTCACTACAAATGGGTCAGGTATACACACGACTAATTGCACAGAAATGAAATATTCATAAGCATACTCGTTAATAGTTTCCAAAGGAAACAAACGTCACATATTTTAGACATGTAGCATTTGTTGGACTGAAGCTGCTAATATATTGTCAGTGTATACACATAATCATGCAGTATATAAATAATGACCTTTGTTGGACTGAGGCTGCTAATATAGTCACTGTGTACACATAATCATGCAGTATATAAATAATGACCTTTGTTGGACTGAAGCTGCTAATATAGTCACTGTGTACACATAATCATGCAGTATATAAATAATGACCTTTGTTGGACTGAAGCTGCTAATATAGTCACTGTGTACACATAATCACGCAGTATATAAATAATGACCTTTGTTGGACTGAAGCTGCTAATATAGTTACTGTGTACACATAATCATGCAGTATATAAATAATGATCTTTGTTGGACTGAAGCTGCTAATATAGTCACTGTGTACACATAATCATGCAGTATATAAATAATGATCTTTGTTGGACTGAAGCTGCTAATATAGTCACTGTGTACACATAATCATGCAGTATATAAATAATGACCTTTGTTGGACTGAAGCTGCTAATATAGTCACTGTGTACACATAATAATACAGTATATAAATAATGACCTTTGTTGGACTGAAGCTGCTAATATAGTCGGTTGTGTACACATTATCATGCAGTATATAAATCAGGCCATTATTTGGATTGCAGCTGCTGATATAGAGTAAATGTAAACACATAATAATGCCATTTTTTTAAATTGTCGCATTGAAGCACTATGGGTCACGACCACATTCGCCATGAACTATTCCTTTTAAGAATTTTTTTAAATTAAAAAATAATTTTATGTGAGTTAAATTGTTTTAACTTTTGAATTGTTTTAACACTATTCACTATATGAATTGAAACCGTGCTACGTATAGACTCGTGATTCGGTGAACATTAAATGTTATGACTATGATTCTGCTGAGAAGCCTTGGTTTGACCTTGCACGTTTCTTTAAATCTGGTTGGCAGCTTGTAGTTGTGGTACGGAGAGGTTCTGTCAGATGACGATTACTAGTTAAACTGCTCGATGTTTTGATATTATGAATACCATCATGAAGTACAAAGATTCATTGCAATTTGTGTCTGCAGTTATTTGGAATTATTATTGAAATACTTCCTCGATTCTCCTTTTAATAAAGCTCCCTTTAGAATAAGTTCGTTAAGCTCCAGCAGTTCTCGTCTCAGTTGAAGTGACACCTTCTTTTCAGTAGTGTCTCCTGTTGACATATTCCGGACTTTAACTTATCATGTTTGCCTTTTGTTAATTCAGATTTCACTTGGATACCGCGATGCAAACTCTTTTTTACTTTTTTCATAGTGATTTGCAGGCATTTGGCAGGATAGACGAAATGGATTGCCGTCTTTATCGATAAAAGCGCTAAGTCCTCTTTTCATTGTTATAGAAAACTTTTATTTTCTTCTTGGATATAAAATTTTAAATAATAAATTAATAATTTTAGTAAAAACTAAACAACCAGCAGCGGCGTAGCGAGGGTATGTGCCGCCCGGGGCAGAACCTAAATTTGCCCCCCCCCCGAAAAATATGTTAATGCTATAATAAGGTCCGTCCATAAATGACGTCACGCACCTATATTTGTGACGATGTGTGACGGAGGGGAGGGGGGTTAAGAATTGTGACGTCACATGAAAACACGCTACTTTAAATCAAAGTTCCACTTCAATATTCGATTTCTTACTATTTTATGACGTTTTACATGGATTCACGCGTGTTACGATATTACAGTGCAGTCTTACACTAAATACATACCAAAGGACAATAAATTGATTTGAAACATGCTCATGTTCAAATAGAGAATACTGCTTTTAGGGGGAGGGGTCACAGATTTGTGATGTCATATTGGAGGGGAGGTCTAAGCTTTTGTGACGAAGTGTGATGAGGGGGTGGCGGGTTTAAAATCGACCAAAATCGCGTGACGTCATTTATGGGCGGCTCCTAAAGTAAGGATACCAGGTAGTCTTTATTAGAAAATAAAAATAAGGACATAATACATTTTTGAATGATTTTTGTGTTAAAAATCAAGAGAAAAGCTTCATTTCTTGAATAAAATTGCACAATCTTTCATGTACCCCAAAATATATACAAGTTTCTGTGTGCGTTACCCCCCCCCCTCCCCAGACTCGAGGTCCAGCTCACATGACTCGGGGATTTGGGGGAGCGTCGTCAGCCGAAAATGCAACTGGTGAGTTTTACAAGCATGACAAGTGTCTAAAAATTATCTGAATATGATTATGTATAAATATTATACGTCAAAACGACACGGAATATCCATTTTTAGGGGGGGGTGGTTTGGGGAATCTATTTGATACAATTATAATCGCTTTAAGTTTTATATAATTGGTTTTTGGTCAAACGCCAAGAGTTCCCTTTTAACCTCAAATGAGATAATTTACAGTTGTTCACAGACCGTTTTACATAGCTTCACGCGTATTACGATATTACAATGTAAACATAAACTAAATGAATACTTATATGAAATAAGTGATTTGAAAGATACTCATTTTCAAAAGGAAAATAAGGTGGGTTTTGTCAAAGCTTTGTGACTTATAATTGGAGTGGGGGGGGTCTAACTTTTTGTGACGACGCGTGACGAGGGGGGAGGGAGGGGTGAAAATCGGTCAAAATTGCGTGACTTCATTTATGGACGGCCACAAAGTATATCTTTAAAACTCAAATCCAGAAAGCATAAAGGTGAAGACTTGCTGGGTTATACACATCAGGGTCAGCCATGAGAATTGGCAGGTTTTTAAAATCACTTGGTGGGCCATAAGGTTATGGGGATAAAAAGTTTCAATAAACTTAGATCGATCACAATGAACAGTTACAATAAACTTTTAGATCGATCCCAATGAACAGTTACAATAAACTTAGCTCGATTACAATGAACAGTTACAATAAACTTAGCTCGATCACAATGAACAGTTACAATAAACTTAGCTCGATTACAATGAACAGTTACAATAAACTTAGATCGATCACAATGAACAGTTACAATAAACTTAGCTCGATCACAAAGAACAGTTACAATAAACTTAGCTCGATCACAAAGAACAGTTACAATAAACTTAGCTCGATCACAAAGAACAGTTTCAATAAACTTAGCTCGATCACAAAGAACAGTTACAATAAACTTAGCTCGATCACAATAAACAGTTACAATAAACTTTTAGATCGATCACAATGAACAGTTACAATAAACTTAGCTCGATCACAAAGAACAGTTACAATAAACTTAGCTCGATCACAAAGAACAGTTACAATAAACTTAGCTCGATCACAATAAACAGTTACAATAAACTTTTAGATCGATCACAATGAACAGTTACAATAAACTTAGCTCGATCACAAAGAACAGTTACAATAAACTTAGCTCGATCACAATGAACAGTTACAATAAAATTAGATCGATCACAATGATAAAAAAAAAGTTGCGTTAAAAGTCTTGTCTGGTCATACCACCTCTATACGATTGACAGCGGCTGTTAAAATTAGCAAAGGATATGACCCTATCTAAGTTCTTCAAAAATTAACTATATTATCAAACTGACCTGGGCCGTCCATAAATAACGTCACGAACCTGGGGGGGGGGTGGTAGGGGGTCACAGATTTGTGACGAGGGGAAGGTTGTTTTTTAATTTCAGAAACGTGACGTCACATCAAAACGCGCACTTTTAAGTAAAAGTTCCATTTAAATATTTGATTGCTTACAATTTATTTAATGACGTTTTACATGGCTTTACCCGTGTTACGGTAATATTAGAGAGCAGGCGTACACTAAATGCATACTTATTTTCAAATAGAAAATAAAAAGTATTTTTGTTTTATGTTTTTTTGGAGTGGGGGGCGCATAGCTTTGTGACGTCATATTGGAGTTTTTGTGACGACGTGTGACGAGGGGGGATGGGATTAAAAAATTGGCCAAAATTGCGTGACTTCATTTATAACCCCCCCCCCTAGTTAGGCGAAATTGTTATATCCTTTAAAATAAACTTTGATGCAAAATATTGCTTTGCGAGACAGTAATTTTATCCTGCCTTTGACCAGCTTTACTGCCTAGGAATTCCCAGCATATTTTCGACCCATCCTTATAATCCAAAAGCGCCCACTTTCACAATCATGTACTAAATTGCGCACCTTGGACTATGAATAGCCACCGTGCCTAATGGTGCTTTAGCTTCTTAAATCCATGACAATGCACCAGATAGGACTTCCGGCTCCAACCATGATCAGGTGCGATATGGCCAAAACATTTGCTGAGGCGCTAAAAGCTTCATTGGCTCCTCGTCTTCTCATTCCCGACGACGACAGTGATGATGAAGAGAAAAGAAATGCAGAACTGGCCAATCAGAAACCATGGGAACGATTGCCTTACAATGTCCTGGTCAACATTTGCAGGTCTGTACGATTTTCACTAAAAAAAATTAATTCAAAATCCGCGTCCAGATTACTTGTGACCGATTCGTTTCGACATGAAAAAAAATTGTGAAAGAGATGACAATGGTTACCCTAAATATTCGGTAGACATTAGGACAGACGTCCGGAAGTTTTTCGGAAGCATTCTGTAGTTTATTTATTATTTTTTAGTCTACTTCCTGTTTCACAGTTGCAGTTCTCAATTATTTTAAAATGACTCATGACAAAACGAACTGTCCTCTATACTATAAACATGTACAAATAAAATTAGGAACTCCTTGTGGACCTACAACTTTGACTCATAATTAATTTTAACCTATGTTAAAATTAAATGGGTTTTGAACACGGCACTTTTTATGAATGAAACAATGAGAACAAGGCAATAGTAGTAGTGTCAAAATGAGGTTGAAGGATGAATAGTTGCCAATGACAACAATTATGCACACGGTACATTTTGCTATTCCATGCGAATATCTGGATGTATATTTCTAAAATTCTTGATTTAAAAAAATTACATTATTTTCTGTTTGTTTTTATTTCCAAAGCTTATTTGGTTTGTTTACTATAAGTATAAGTTGTGGAAAAAATATGTTATTATTATTATTATTATTAAAAATAAGAAATCTGGCATTTTTCACAATTTAAGTGTATATATTACTCATTGCTTGTGACTGTTACTGAAAGAGAGATATTGATGATCATTCTAAAAATTAAACAAAATAGCCTATTTATTTAACAAAAAATAACAACAAATATATTTAAAAACACAATAAACAAACAACATCGAGGTTAGAAGACACACACAATTTTATTTTGTCGGAAACGACAATTTTAGACTCACTGGATAGTGTTCTATCTTAAATATTTATATAGTTTGAGGCCCTATAACAATAAGTAAAAATGTAGACAAGGGGTACATTTTTAAATAATTGAGAACTGCAGCTGTGAAACAGGAAGTAGACTAAAAAATAATAAATAAACTACAGAATGCTTCCGAAATACTTCCGGACGTCTGTCCTAATGTCTACCGTATATTCTATAAACTAAAGATACAGGGGTACTTAGTCGTAATAATAAATGAAAGTTGTAATGAAGTCCAAATATTAATGAATTTGTTTTAAAATACGAACAAATTTAGGCTTTCTAAAATGAAACTTTTACAAATGCAATAAAAACATAAATTTAGATGCTACCTTATAGTGGACAGACCTATACTAGAATATGCATCTTCTGTATGGGACTCGTCTATCAAAGAAAATATAGAGAAATTAGAACGAACTCAAAGAAAGAGCTGCACAATTAAATACTGGTTAATATTCACAACCGACAATTGTAATTCTTTCACTAAAATTATTAAACCCTAGAAACATTAGAACAGGGGTGGTCAAACTACGGCTCGAGGCCGCATGCGGCCCGGTGCGAGTTCTTTGCGGCCCGTGGAAGCCTGCAGTAATATAGAAAAAATCAATAAATTTATGTTAAAGATGGATGTTTGTACTTGAACTGAGGTTATAATTTGGTTAGTTGCGGACCCGTGACGTTTCATTTTTTTACTAATGCGACCCTCGACCGGAAATGTTTTCCCACAAGAGCATTAGTAGATAAGAAAGAGCAAAGTAATAATTAGGGCTGGTACTGATTAAAAAAATTGTGTTCGATTAATCGGGGGGGGGGAATTAATTGATTAATCGATTAAAAATTGTAAGGGAATATACCATTTTTCTTACAGAAGGCCTAAAATTGTATTGGACTATACCATTTATTTTACCTGGGGGCTGAACTTGAAGAAAGCCGATTTGACCTGACACGACGACCCTGACAAAACAACCACGGTTTGATGGTTTGTGAGACAACGACTTGACCAACCCTGATAAAACAAACACAGTTTGATGGTTTATGAGACAACGACTTGACCAACCCTGATAAAACAACCACGGTTTGATGGTTTATGAGACAACGACTTGACCAACCCTGATAAAACAACTACAGTTTGATGGTTTATGAGACAACGACTTGACCAACCCTGATAAAACAACCACAGTTTGATGGTTTTCTATTGAAAGGTTCCTACACGGCAAAGATCGGGCTCGCATGGCCTTCGTGTGCAGGTCCTGGAACGATGCCACGAAGAACCCGTCCCTGTGGAGGAGCCACGTCTTCTACCTCTACTCCAACAGCGAGGCGCCCCGGGGGCTGAGCTGGCTGGACTCCCGCGTCAGTTATCTGTGGCACGCCACGATCATGTGCTTTGGAAACTTTGACCGGTACAGGGATAAGTTTCTTAGAGCACTTCAGCAAGCGAACCTCCTCGACCTTGACATTAACGGAACTGCGTACTGGTGGTCGGCTGCTGCTGGTGTGTATTCCAAAATGGTATAGGATAATAGATCGAAACGAAACTCTTCCTAGCATTAATATTTAAATAATTTAATTTTTTTTAAATCACATTTTTAAAATAAAAAAATGTATCCTTATAACCGTTGGAAGTATTTAGAAGGTATGTACTAAGAATGTGGAAATACTTTGTTGGTACTACTCTATGAATATTTTTGTTTAATTCCTTAAAAATTACTGAGTGAACCCATACAGAAGTACTGAGTGAGCCGTTACAGAAGTACTGAGTGAGCCGTTACAGAAGTACTGAGTGAGCTGATACAGAAGTACTGAGTGAACCCATACAGAAGTACTGAGTGAACCCATACAGAAGTACTGAGTGAACCCATACAGAAGTACTGAGTGAACCCATACAGAAGTACTGAGTGAACCCATACAGAAGTACTGAGTGAACCCATACAGAAGTACTGAGTGAACCCATACAGAAGTACTGAGTGAACCCATACAGAAGTACTGAGTGAACCCATACAGAAGTACTGAGTGAACCCATACAGAAGTACTGAGTGAACCCATACAGACGTACTGAGTGAACCCATACAGAAGTACTGAGTGAACCCATACAGAAGTACTGAGTGAACCCATACAGAAGTACTGAGTGAACCCATACAGAAGTACTGAGTGAACCCATACAGAAGTACTGAGTGAACCGATAGAGAAACATGTTTCAGTGAAATGTCATGTAATTTCTATTATCTTTGTTATTAGACACAACCACATGTGACCGTCTGAATCATCACGTAACTTCTATTCTTCTTGTTGTTAGACACAACCACATGTGGCTGGCTGTTTCAATGAGTGATTATGCAACTTCTGTCCTCTTCGGGTTTAGGCACAGCAACATGTGGCAGGGTCGTCGCCAGGATCGTACGACTCCTCAAGACTCAGAGGCGTCTCGTGGGTTTCCAGATGAGACAGGCCATGCTGGACTTCAATACTGGCATGGGCGTCCTGGACGCCGTTGCTGTGTCGTCCGGAGAGACCATTTTGAGGCTCGGCCTTGAGGACTTTTTCGGGGACGACATCGTGCTGAACGTACCTTCCATGCCGGAGAGGTTCACTCGGTGCATCATGAAGTTCCCACATCTCAACGACCTGACGATCAACTACGAATACCTGACGGACAACCTACTTAACTGGTTGGCACAGATTGGAAAGGTGATGTATCCATGAGGGTCGGGGACTGTGCTAGCACAGATGGGAAAGGTGAAGGAGGACGGACTGGGGTAGATGTGAAAGGGAGGTTGGGGGAGGGGTAAAGGGGATGAACTAAGAACTAGAGGGCGTGGGTTAGAAACTTGGGAAAAGCAATGGCGTATGGGGCCCTTAAAACACCTGAGCGAATAAAGCTAGGTGATGTACTTTAACTGTGAGTCCAATTAGTGATAAAGTTACGTGATGTACTTTGACTGAGTCCAACTAGGGATAAAGTTACGTGATGTACTTTGACTGAGTCCAACTAGGGATAAAGTTACGTGATGTTCTTTGACTGAGTCCAACTAGTGATAAAGTTACGTGATGTACTTTGACTGGTGAGTCCAACTAGTGATAAAGTTACGTTATGTACTTTGGCTGGTGAGTCCAACTAGTGATAAAGTTACGTTATGTACTTTGACTGGTGAGTCCAACTAGTGATAAAGTTACGTGATGTACTTTGACTGGTGAGTCCAACTAGTGATAAAGTTACGTGATGTACTTTGACTGGTGAGTCCAACTAGTGATAAAGTTACGTTATGTACTTTGGCTGGTGAGTCCAACTAGTGATAAAGTTACGTTATGTACTTTGACTGGTGAGTCCAACTAGTGATAAAGTTACGTGATGTACTTTGACTGGTGAGTCCAACTAGTGATAAAGTTACGTGATGTACTTTGACTGTGAGTCCAACTAGTGATAAAGTTACGTGATGTACTTTAACTGTGAGGCCAACTAGTGATAAAGTTACGTGATGTACTTTGACTGGTGAGTCCAACTAGTGATAAAGTTACGTGATGTACTTTAACTGTCAAGTCCAACTAGTGATAAAGCTTCTCGTTCGAATCTTTCAGATCAATGTTTTACCGTATACAATTTTTATTTAAAAATCACCTTACGTTGAAACAAATTTCCAAGGCACTAAATAATTTTTTTTAAGTTCCTCGTCCAATTTTTAAAACTATTTCTTTCATTGCCTGAGCAGGACAGGACGGTCAATTTAAACGTTGTGTCGTGGCTGACCAACATCCCTGTCCCCATTGTCACCAGGCAGGCGTGGAATGAGATGGCCAGGCTTTCAGATGTCAGAGTCTATTTGATTCTCCAAAACATTCGCAGCATCAGGTTTGATACAGCTAAAATGTAGTTGTAATATTCTCTCTGTCCTGCCACACGAACGAGTATTTTGTTAGTTATAAAATTTCTAGACTTGAAAAGTTGAATTTTTTATGCTTTCAAACATCAGAGAAATTTCTTATGCAGAAGATAATTTGACGTAATATGTCCACAGGGAGGTCACAGACGCGATCCTCTTACCTGAAATTCCCATACACAGGTTGGATTTGGTGGGCATTGCTGCCCTGGGGGCAGAAAACGTGCAGGACATGATCGCAATGTTGCACCATGTGGGAGACTGCTACGGCAAAACTATGGCTGGCTTCAGGCTCTGGTCAGTACCAAGGTGTGCTGGCTTTTATAGGTGTAGAGAGTAACAGTATCATACACAAGGTGTGAGATGGGTTTATAGGTGTAGTCAGTAACAGTATCATACACAAGGTGTGAGATGGGTTTATAGGTGTAGAGAGTAACAGTATCATACACAAGGTGTGCTGGCTTTTATAGGTGTAGAGAGTAGAGAGTAACAGTATCATACACAAGGTGTGAGATGGGTTTATAGGTGTAGTCAGTAACAGTATCATACACAAGGTGTGAGATGGGTTTATAGGTGTAGAGAGTAACAGTATCATACACAAGGTGTGAGATGGTTTTATTGGTGTAGAGAGTAACAGTATCATACACAAGGTGTGCTGACTTTTATAGGTGTAGAGAGTAACAGTATCATACACAAGGTGTGAGATGGTTTTATAGGTGTAGAGAGTAACAGTATCATACACAAGGTTTTTGATGGTTTTATAGGTGTAGTCAGTAACAGTATCATACACAAGGTGTTTGATGGTTTTATAGGTGTAGTCAGTAACAGTACCAAAATTTGGAATTTGAGACAATGAGTGGAAGCAAATGAGCCCAAAGATTGTTCCTCATGTTTCTTTATATATATTTTTTTTTAAACTGTCAACATCCATGTTATTTTTTCTCCTACTACTGACAGAAGTAACGACATCCATGTTATTTTTCTCTTGCTACTGACAGGAGTGACAATGACGTGTTATTTTTCTCTTGCTACTGACAGGAGTGACAATGACGTGTGTGAAGAGATTGAGGAAGGGATCCTCAATCTGCTCAAGAAGACCCCGAACCTCATTTACCTGGACCTACACGTGGATGTCCACGCCCAGTTAATGGGGACCTTGTGTAGCCTCCAGTTGAAGCAGGTCATCAAACTCAAGACTTTGAGAATGGCCCGTTCACTGACAGACTATGTGGAGTTTGAAGACTTCAGGCGGGAGGTGAAGGCCTGGTTTCCTGTCCTCAAGGTCAGTGAGATGTTACAACTACTAATAGAGGTAGTTAAAGGGAAAAATAGGGGGGGTGTATTTTTCAGGGTTGTGGGCTGGCGAATAGATTGACCTTATTTAAGATGTCCAGGAGACTTGGAACCTGAATAGTTTAAGTCACTTTTAAAAGAAATGACGAATGTAATTGTAATAAAGTTGTTAAAGAAAATTGGTTAACTTTTATGTGAATAGTTTCATCCAAATTTTCAAAATTGTTGATGCAGAAATAAAACACAATTTTATTTTAATTATTTCTTTTTTCTTCTAAAGTTGAGTAGAATTAGAGCAGTAGTGTCGAAAGTCCGGCCCGCGGGCCAAAATCGGCCTGCGGCCTCATCTTAAATAATTAATTGACTGACACATTATTTCTGTAAAAAAATATATATTTATAAGAAAAGTTGACATTGTGTACTTTTTTGAGTTAGTCAACTGATGGCGAAAATCGATGACGTTTTACTTTTGTACAAGTGAAAATGGATTTTTTAAAACTCGATTAAGTTATGTGCTGTTAGTGGTGAAAATTGTTAAACATATATGTCCCGAGAAAAAGTAGCAGTTTGCCAATGTTTGCCTGTCACGCAAAACTGTGGCTCGCAGAATTGAAGATATCTCATCTGACATTAGAGGCAAAAGCAGAAAAAAAAGGATTTTTCTTCGATAGCCTGTGATGAAAGCACTGATGCATCTGACACTGCCCAACTTCTTATTTTTTAGAGGAGTTAACGAAGACATGTGTGTGAGTGAGGAATTACGTGACCTTCAGAGTCTTAAAGACCAAACAAGGGGAAAACATTTATTTGTTTCCGTTTGTTCTGCTGTCAGTGACATTTAACAATCATGGAAAAAATATATGGAATTATTACTGATGGTGCTCCTGCCATGATTGGTGATCATAGTGGTCTAACAACACCTGTCTATAACAAAGTCAGCGAAGAGGCTTGCAAAGCTTATAAACTTCACTTTATCATTCACCAACAAGTTATTTTTGTCAAACATCGTAGATGTGATCATGCCATTAAGCCATTGATAGAAGCTATAAACTCCATTCTCTCTGAAGCCCTGCTTTAACGCCAATTTCAGCATTTTCTTCTGACATCCAGGGAGAATACGGAAGTTGTGTGTTTCACACTGATGTAAGATGGCTCAGTCGGGAGATAGGACTTCAGCGCTTCTACGCACTTAAAAAAAGAAATTGGGGAATTCATGGAAGATAAGGAACAACCAATTCAATAACTATCTGATACTGCGTGGCTAACAGATTTTGCATTTTTAGTTGATATGACAAGAAATCTAAACGTTCTTTATTAAATCTTTTAGGGCACAATGCACCTATCAAGGCCTTTGTGAACAAGCTGCAACTTTTTCAAAGACAACTGTGTCAAATTTAGCCTAATACTACACATTTCCCCTCACTACAGGAAATCATAACAAGTTTTCCAGAAAGAAGCTTCAATGAGCAAAGGTAGACGTATGTTGCAAATATCACGTGATCCCTGGCTGATGAATTTCAAAGACGCTTTCAGGACATTGCAACTATTGAAAATTAAATCATTTTTTTTCTACACATTTTTCTGTTGGCCCTAATAATACTCAAGGCAATCTTCAGCTGGAACTCATTGAGTTGAAAAGTGATGATGAGTGTCGCAGCAGACATCATCTTTCTCTCATTGTCTTTCATTGTCAGCTGGATAAAGAGAGATTCCAAGAGATTCGAACATTTGCTAAGAAAATGCTCAGCTTGTTTGGATCGACATACTTATGTGAGCAGACATTTTCAGTTATAAATTTTAACAAGAACCAAGTGGGGACGAGAATAATTGAGTCTCTCAACTGCGTGATATCATACGTATCAACGCAAGTGGCATTTAACCTGACCTCACCTATTTACTGCATTCAAGATCTCAGTTTCAGCCTCAACATTAAAATTTTGCAAGAAAAACTTTTCAACCTGTGTCATTTTTGTTTACTGTTTTAATCTGTCCCCCGAATATATTTACTTCAATGAATTTGGCCCGCCATACAAAAAGTTTGGACGCCCCTGAATTAGAGGTTCATAGTTTTGATTACAAACCTTCCATTAACACAACTAGAGAATTGGCCGGCCTCACGTTTTCTAAATGTAAATACATACATGTATTCTTTTCTGAGTCTGACTTGAAATTTTCGGAGACTTCATATTCCCAATCCCAATAATGTGGGTAAATAACATTTGACGACGGTATTTGTGTTTTGATGATGCTAAGAGGCTAAGATTTCGCATTGCATCGTAACGCATGAATCTATATAAACATTTTACACTCCTGGGATTACACATTTTTACATATAAAATCTGAAACTTCTAATTTTTCCATAATTTTATTGAAGCACTAGATTTATGTTATAATTATATTTTTTTTCCTGATTTTCTTGGGCTCCTTTAAAAGTTTATGGGTTCTAGACACCTTGCTGACTTTTCCGAATAGAAATATCGGTCAAGTTGGTGTGCATCTATAGACGTCTCCTTGTCACAACAAAAAAATATTTGAACTTTCCTTTACTTCTAGGGAAACGTTGATTTTTTTCCCTCCCCATATTCAGTTACTTTTCCCGAAGGCCCCTTCTCGCCATGTTATTTTGTATTTTACAGGAAATGAAAATCGACTTTCACATCCGGGCAGAAAGCGCGCCAAATCACAGTGCATGGAATGAATACGTCTTCATCATAGCAGACACAGCTGGCATCGTGGACAGCGAAGAGGACAAGTGCAGCATTGCTGGCGATATCAGTACAAACAACAACAACAACAGACGGAATCACTCGAGGACGACTCCCACCACCCCACCCCTCCGCCCAGTGACACATGTGCGATCACGTCAGAGGCCTCGCTGGCACAAAAATCGGATAATTGTTTCGTGTAATTTCGCCCCAGAACGTGTTCGGCGAGTCTACATTCGCAGATTTTATTTTTAAGTTATGTCCCATTAACAAAATATTCATACAGTTGCTCTGTTATTTTTAAAAAAAAATTAGTAAGTGCTTTCAAAAAGTACTCTGCTTCAGGCGAAAGTGGGACAAGATGAATGACGAAGTCACTTGGTTGGGTTCACTGGGATTACAGGAGATGCTAGCAACACCTAACAAAAAAGGTTCACTTCATCAGTTGTCCAGTCATCTGCTATGACTTGTGGGCACATGATAAAAACAAAAACTCGAGTCATTTCGTTGTCAGTTTGCCCTACCAACGACTAGATGCGATCTACATTTATAGGGTCATTTCACGGTTGATATAAAGACTCTTGAAGTTACACGATTAGATGGTTAAGAAGAAGGGAAAAAATAATAATGATGGTCCTGAATTTCATTTAAAATTGATTCGGCAATATACAGTCCCGACAAGAATTCTCAATCGTCGTCCTGATCAAAAAGAATGTTTTTTAATTTGATCTAGGTGGCTTAACACTATGTGGGCCGCTGAAACCTGCAATGAACACTTTTCTAATTGTACATGTTTATACTATTTTATAGACTTCATACATATTTATTTATCAATTTACTTGCTAAAAATAATAATATTATATTCATAATTATTGAACTGTAAATGACTTGAAAATAAAATTATTTTTCATTTATAATTGAAATGTATATGGATTTAATCTAAGTTTTTATTTACTCTTTTATATTAATTTCAGCTGATTATCTTTCAGTTTGTGTACCTGAGAAAATGTGTATAAACTATAAACTTTAAGATTTCATTAAAATCAAAAATCTGTCCCTTGCCTGACCGTATCTATGAATATCAATTGTAAGATGATCGTCTGTTTGCTATGCGCCCTTTGCCGGTTGAATTACTTAAAATGCCTTTTTTAACTGAAGTAGTCATTGTCTTGGGACTATGGGGCCGTCCATTTAGTACGCCACGCTATTTTTGACAATTTTTACGTCCCGTCACAAATATCGTGGGACACACACACACACACATAAAGTACGTCACATTTTCGATTTTTTTAAAAATAAGCACCTTATTAAAATATTTAATTCAATACTTAAAATACACTTCACTATTAAACTGTATTCTCTATGGCATCCGTCCATCCTCATGGGATGATGGCGTTTCCTCCTGCTCCTCTACCCCCCTTCCCCTTTCTCCTGGCCCTTTTCTCCTCGCTCCTGGCTGTAAGGGAAGCTTCCGCGACTTGAATGCCCTCGCGCACTTTTGCCCGCCAGGAGGTGCGCTCCACAGCAATGGTCTCCCACGTTTTATGGTCAATCTGCGGTCAATCATGTCTTTCTTGCAGACATCCTTGAAGCGCAAGCAGGGGCGTCCTCTCTTCCGCATACCAGTTGCCAGCTCGCCGTAAAGCAAGGCTCTTGGAATGCGCTCCGGACTCATCCTGCGGACATGTCCCAACCACCGCAGGCGCCTCTCACTCAGGATTAAGTGCATGCTCAGCATATGACTCCTTCTGAGTACCTCGACATTCATGATCTTATCCTGCCACTTGATGTGCAGAATCCTGCGCAAGCATCGTAAGTGGAAGCTGTTGAGTTGCTTTGTTTGTTTGGCATAGGTTGTCCAGCACTCGCTGCCATAGAGGAGTTTGCTGAGCACTATTAAACTGTATTAAAATTGTACTAAAATTTCCAATTTAAAGTAGGGATGTACCGAATTCAAAATGTTGAAATGTGGCCTGAGCCGGATTTGGCCGGTTTTAAGAAGTGAAATCAGGCTTGAGTCGGAGTCAGATTTGTTAAAATGGCCGAATTTCGGATTTGCTGGAGCCGAAATGCCGTACACCCCTACTTAAAAGAACTATCAGATTATTGAAATGACTTTAATAGTAGAATAGTTAATTGTCAACAGTTGTCACAGTTATTCAATGAAACAGTAACTCAATCTAGATCGAATTTGAAAATAAAAATTTCAAAAATTAGACTTGACAATTTTATAATACACATCATTTATCTGCTACCTTTTCATTTACGATGGGTGAGGTCAAGTTTTAGATAATCTTCCGATTATGCAATCCATTGACACAAGATAAGAAGTAGATTAGCGAAACTTGGCCTCACCCAGTGATTAAATAATAAAAAGGAAACAAAACAATTTGACTTTTAAAAAAACTAGATTGACAAATTATGTGACCAACTCATGTGCTATATTGAATTTGTTTATTATGGTCCTGTGACTTATGTTTAATTCAAAAATATTCACTGGACATCATCTTACAACGGTGAAGTGAAGTGTTCATCCATATGACTGACATCAATCATTCACCATCATCGTTTCCTGGTAGGATAATTGCAAACAGATCTACTCGTCCTCATCTAGCCACTCAACGGCCTCTGTATGTGCATTTTCTCTTCTGGCAATAACTGCCATGTGTTCTCTTTGCCTTCTAGAACTAGTAGAAGCGATTCTCAAAGTACGGATGCGTTTTATCTAAGTTGATTCTTGAACAGTTTAGTTATGCACATGCACATTCTCCTGAGCCCGAGCTCTGTGTTGTCCTGCAAGTTTCTTCAACATTGTTTGTGAGGCAAAATATAAGTGACATACTTTGCAAATTCCATCAAGTAAGCTGGTCTGCAAAGATGGACAATAAAGATCATATGGTTGTACTTTTAAAACTCCTGTTGATCTCGGCATAATGTCATCAAATTTGAGAGTTGGTGCCACAAACAAGGGAGGAAATTTATGAGAATCAGCATCTGCTCTTTCTGAAGCTCTAAGTCCATCAGTTGTTAGGGTTGATTGGGATTAGAGGAGGAAAGAATCTCGAAGATAAAAAGTTGAAAAATTAGCTTCGAACTTTGTCGCAACATTTATGTCCTGATATTTCACAAGTTGAGTGAAATATTGGCTCGGGGGCTGTCCATAAATTACGTCAACAAAATAGAGGGGGTCTGAAAATTTTTGACAATTGTTGACAAGGGGGAGGGGGGAGGTCAAGAAAAGTTGACGCTAACAATGTTACTTTTCTATAAAATATGGTTCACCGACAAAACGGCCCCGGACAAAACGGCCCCGACAAATCGGCCTCAACAAAACGGCCCCAGTCAAAACGGCCCCTGACAAAACGGCCCCTGCCAAAATGGCCTCGGTCAAAACGGCCCCGGTCAAAACGGTCTCGGTCAAAACGGCCCCGGTCAAAACGGCCCCTGTCAAAACAGCCCCGATCAAAACGGCCCCTGTCAAAACGGCCCCGATCAAAACGGCCCTTGACTAATAGATCGACTATTAGTTAAAAAAATATACAATCAAATATTATATTAATATTTTTACTTACCGATTCAGTGTGAGGTTTAGTTCACAAGAAACAATAATAATGACATCACAAGAAACAATTTTATAAACTTTACTCAAAACGGCACCAGGACACAATTGTTTGTTAAGAAGAAATAATATAATAACATCACAAGAAATATTTTACAATTTGACCACTTTCTTTAAGGGTGAAAAAGTGACAAAAGGTTAAAATGCAAAAAAAAATTAATTTTGTGTTGAAAAATGTAAACAATTTGCTTGGGGCCGTTTTGGTCGGGGCCGTTTTGGCCGGGGCCGTTTTGACCGGGGCCATTTTGACAGGGGCCGTTTTGTCCGGGGCCGATTTGACCGGGGCCGTTTTGACAGAGGCCGTTATGACCGGGGCCATTTTGACAGGGGCCGTTTTGACCTGGGCCGTTTTGACCGGGGCCATTTTGACCGGGGCCGTTTTGTCGGGGCCGTTTTGTCAGGGGCCGTTTTGACGGGTCACCATAAAATATAATTACTTAACAAAGGAAAATTAGGCAGCGTTTGTAGTCTTGTGTTACACACTCGCCCAATCTTCAGTATTTTAATTGAACTAACTATATTCCTACTATTTAAAAACCGTGCTGTGCTTTAAAGTTTAAAGAGACCCCACTTAGATCTTAATATGCATACACAAGATGTTTACTCGTAACTAAGGTTGTTAATTTCGTGTTGTTGTTTTTTTTGGCAAACCGATTATCGGTTATGTAAATCCGATTTTAAAACCGATTATCTTTTGACCGCTGACTTCATAGAAATTAGGGAAGTACAAGATTTTGGCTCCGGCTCCGGAAAATACGGAATCTGGCCATTTTTAAATCCTTTATATTAACTCGTGGTGTCTGCGGCCGCCCGCTCGGCCGCCCGCCCTTGCTTGTCGCCAAAACTTTTGATCGATTTTTAACCCACTTCATCGTAAGCTAGGGAGCTTAAATTTAGCTGGCAGTTTGGTGGCAATAATAAAAACAATGTATCAAAATTTCAGATCGATCGCATGTACCGTAATTAAATTATTGATTTTTTAGATTATTTTCATTTATTCCTATGTATCATGCTATTTTTTTAGATAGAGCGTCGCGGTGCGTATTATATTGAACAACCTTTCTGTCGCGCAATAAGGTGCGTATTTTATTGACAACTCTTTTTATAAACATATTCCTGATCGGTGCGCATTATATTAAACATTTTTTACGACACAACTGCAATTTTGTATATCTGGATGGTCTGGCGCTGCGTATTATAATGAACATTCTTTTAGTTACTTCTCGTACATAAAGGATTTATAGTCAAAAACTTGGTTTTTTACGGGTTTTTTCTTATTACATATCCGGCTCCGGCATAAATTTACTTAATAAATCCGACCAATTTCGGCTGGCCGGTTTTGCGATAAAGTATATATAAATATAATATCCCCAGCTCCGGCAAATTCGGAATCCGGCAAATTTTACAAATCCGGCTCCGGTTTCGGCTCCGGTCGGCTTTCACTTCATAAATCCGGCCGAATTAAATTTGATTATCGGTTTGGGAAATGTAAAACCGATTATTGCTTTTAAAACCGATAATCGGATTTCCGATTATCGTTTTAACAACTTTACTCCTAACACTATTTTAAAGTAAGGGTAATTCTGCAGATTTGGCACGTATATTATTTCGCTGCGAATTCTGATTTTCTCATGAGAATTTTCATTTTTTATTTATTAAATTCATCATAAATCATCATATATATATTTACAGTAATGGGAGTGAGACTGCAAGCAGGCTTTTTAAATAGGTAAATTTATAACATATAAACTGGCTATTAGTAGGCGTGACATGACGTAACACAACAGTGAACGTTTCGGCAAAGAGCCTTCCTCAACGGACAAATAGTACACAAATGAGACGAATATAACGAAATAATAAAAACACTTAGCTGTGGTAAAATCCAAGTAATCCAGTAGAGATAAAGTAAGGAGAGAAAAGTAAGAGCTTATATAGGAAAGGATAGGGTGGGTGTGGCCAATCAATCAGGTTGTCAGTGCAAAAAAAAGTGGGCGCCGCAGCACAACCTAGTCTTAGATAAACTCACATAGATTCCCATCTCTTTTCTTCAAACAGTCTGTGAAAGTTGAAAACATATTACCTCGATCAGCAAAAGCCTTCAAAATTCTTCCACGTGATATATATTGTCCGTCTATTCAGTTGCTAATGTTTGAACGTATCTGTAAAATCTGTCATGCACCTTTATGTTGCTTCGCAAGCCATGTTAAAGAAGCACGTTCAACGGTACCAACAATCTATGCCTGGGCCCAGTCAAATACTACATGCACCCCAACAGCAAAGAATTAGTCCAATGCGAGTGGCAGCCAAAAGACAGAGAGACTTCATGGCAATTATTGCTCATGGGGAGATGCTAAGGGCAGAATGGCTAGATGACGAAAATGTCGACTTGTCTGGTGTTTCGGTTCCACAAGAAATCATTCAGCCAGAACCTATGCCAATAATAACAATTGAGGAACATTTGACATATTCATGGGAAGCTATAGAGTATAGAGGCTAGGATATATGATTTGGATTTGTTTGTAAAAAAATATGTATAATACTAGGTTGTGCTGCGGCACCCACTTTTTTAAGGGCGCCTACGACGCCCACCTTTTTCAAAAGCCCAACTAACTTGTCCTTGTATGATAAATACGTAATATTAAATTTCCTTAAATGTACACAAAGTATTTTATAATAGGGGTTGTAGGGCGCCTAAAGCGCCCACTTTTTTTTTGGTCAAAAGCCCAAGTAACTTATCCTTGTATGATAAATACGAAATATTCCTGAAATGTACACAAAGTATTTATATAATATTTTTTACAGTGCTAATCACCACACGATTTTTTAAACTAATTTTAGAAAGCAGCGCACCAAATTACTGCACCAAAAAAATAACTCTTTGACACAACACAAATGCTGACGTCAAAGGTTCGTGCGTTGTTTGGTTAATGTTAATCTGGAAACCAAAATGATTATGATTTTTAAGTCTATATTTTCAATTTTTAAAAAAGCAGAGTGATGTCCCTTAGCGTTAGGACAAAGTGAGTCAGTCATACATAATTGAGAGTAAATATATATATGATGATATAAATTAAAATTGTATTTATAGTTTAACTTTTTAATCTCGTTTCTGCTTGACGTTAGAGCAAGTCTTTGTAAATATTTAAATCGTCTTTAAAATTATAAGTGTTATACTAATTTGAAATATGTTCATAATTTAAAGGCGTAATGTGTAAACATTTGTGTAAACTCTTTAATCTCCTTTCTATTTAGATTTAGAGTAAGCCTTTGTAGTTATGAATTGGAGATATTTTCATAAGCTAAAAGTTTATTAAACTTTGTTTTCTAAACATTTTACTTTTATTCACTTTTGTGTTGTAGTTGCAAACTAGTCTACTCTTAAAATATTGTTTAGGTTATTTTCCATTTTATTGTTATTTATTTATTTATTGATTTTTTTTTGGGGGGGGAATCAAATGTTGAAGTTATTTTATAGGGGGTGGGGTCCTCTGGAAGTTTGACAAGTTGTTGACAAGGGAGAGGGGGGAATTAAATATCGCCAAAAAAAAATTTGACGTAATTTATGGACAGCCCTTGGTGCGAACATGATTGTCAAACCATTCCTGATCCTTATATTAGTTCTGCTGCATCCAATTCAGATAATGAACAAAACATTGACAGGAGAAATGCATTTCATGCTATTTTGACATAATCTAAATCTAATTCAAATGTTTCACAAAATGTTTGAAAATTATTTTTAGGCAATTTTAAATTCTACTATAAAATAAAATAATAAAATTAAAATAGAATATTTAAAAAATAAATACATGTGTGACATCACACATGGCCTGACCCCCAACTCCCCTCTATCACACTTTCTTACACCACCCCCCTTGGAGCGTGACGTACATTAGGGGCCGTCCAACTCTCCCCCTCCCCCTGTCACAAATCTCGGACTACTCAAAGTACGTCACACTTTCGAACACAATATTTTTTAATTAACAAAATCATTAAAATTTAATATAAAAAACCATGACGTCACGCATGGCCGGACACCCCCCTCCCCCTGTCACAAACTGCCACAATTTCGTACACCCCCTCCCCCCGTTTGGAGCGTGACGTACTTTATAGACGGCCCCTTATGGACGGCCACTATTTTATACTGAAGTATTCATACACAATATATTGAAATTTAAACATCACAAATTATTTAAGACTTAGTATTAGACTTTCTATTAAGGACTCAATATGGGGAAAAAATAGTTTTACTTACCATATCAGAAGAGCGACGCTTTTCGAATTGAGACCACCAGGAGAGGACACTGGGATTTCAGATTTCTCCCATTCCATGGTAAAGGAATACCTTTTTTAAAAAGTTTGTAAATATTAGTGATCCATGTGAGTTCAGTGCCCTGCCGTGATACGTCTTTTAAAAAGTTTGCCCGCTAAAGATAAGGACTCAACCATAGTTTGGGACGGGAGACCTTATAACACTTCGCACCAAACGCCCTTGGCTTATTAGTTATTTTAAGCACTTTAAATTCCGCACTAAAGTCATTTGACTTCCAGAGGAGTCAATCCTCCGGCCAGTGATTATGATGGTTGTTAAAGGATTATTTCCCTTTTGAAATGCGCTCGCCTAAAAAACATGCTAAACAAAAAAATCATAGCGAAACATCAAATCATATCTAGGGCTGCGGAAATTAACGATTAATTAATAGATTAATCGTTAAAAATTTATTCGATTAAAATTAATTTGATCGATTAAAATTCTACTAAAATTTAAGAAAATATTTCTAATATTTTTTATCCCAATTTATTAATAATTTATATTTTTTGTTACTTATATATTTTCCCCTCGTATTATTAGACTATTATTTATTTAGACGTGCATATGAAAACAAAAAAGGGTTTTCTTCCTTAATTCTTGCATTGCAGAACGAATTTGCTGTGTTACGTCACAAATTTGAGAGCTAATGGATTATATCAATTTAACATATTTCGCCAAATAATGAATCGCGACTTAAAGGGATCTATATATGACTTATAAAGTTATAATTAATCGAAACTAATCAATTGCTGCTTTATATTATTACATTTTTTAAATAATACCAGCCCTATTTATATCATATCCGATGTAGTATCATTATGGTTTTCATTCATGGTTTTGGTTAAAATAAAAATAAATGATATCATCAAAGTATTTTTTTTATATAACTACTGATGAGTTTGTTTTAAATAAAACATCAACTCCTCTTAAAGAGCAACTGCCATCATGCCTTTGGAAAACAAAACACTGCGGAATAATTAGTCGGCAGTTAGCCTACGTTCTTAAATTTTAACCCCCCCCCCAGCACCCAAAAAGTTAAGAATACATTAAGAATAAAACAAACCCGTAAAAACAAAGTTTTTGACTATAAATCCCTTATATATGAGACATAAGGGGCCGTCCATAAATGACGTCACGCACCCGGGGGGGGGAGGGGGTCACACTTTTGTGACGATGCGTGACGAGGGGGAGGGAGGGGGTTGAAGAAATGTGACGTCACATCAAAAGGGTAACTTGAAATAAAACTTCCACTGAAATATTTGGTCGCTTACAATTTATTTAATGACTTTTTTTTAAAATCAGTGCTTCTCAATGTGCCGGTCGGTAGGCCATCAGACGCTGGTTGGCGTAAGCTATCAAGACACGAAAATTAAATCTAATTATAATCCTTAAGTTTGAGAATCCACAAGATAACATATGAAATTGTTACACTGCGTCGTTTGATGTTGACATCAAAGCATTTGTGATTAGCCGCAGCTCCGTTTGGTTCCCTCGCACTTTTTTGCCCGTTACCCCAAAATATACAAGTTTATGTGTGCGTTACCCCCCCCCCTTCCAACCCCCAGACTCTAGATAATGCTCACATGACTCGGGGATTTGGGGGAGCGTCTTTAGCGAAAATGCTACTGGTGAGTTTTACATGCATGACAAGTGTCTAAAAATGATCTGAACAGGATTATGTGTAGATATTTTAAGTCAAAACGACACGGAATATCCTTTTTCTTTAAAAGGGGAGGGGGTTAGAGAATCTATTTGATAGAATTAAAAAACGTTTTAAGTTTGTTATAATTGTTCGATGGGTTTTTGGTCAAACGCCCCTGGCAATTCTAGTCTTCTAGATCAATGCTTCTCAAAGTGGTGGTCCGCGGACCGGTGCTGGTCCGCAGATGTTCTCAAAAAAAGGACAGAAAAAATTGTCAGTGCATGGAAAATAGTACACATATCCCTGGTGCAATGGAAAAAATTCCTGCCAGTCCGCCATACTAAAAAGTTTGAGAATCACTGTTCTAGATATAATGGTAAATGAGCCCATTTAAAATTAGTCAAGTATTCATTAACTTTATTGAATGCATCAAATTCTTGACATCGCAATTCGAGAGGAGCACAAAACAACTTTTCTTCTTAGCTCAATTTTTAAGGCATTAATTTTAAATATGACAGAAATGATCCGTGATACAGACAGGTCATGTGGATTAAGATTATTGTCACTCGTGTCAATATATATGAAAATAGGGTAGATTTAGGTGTCTTCGTATAGTACGCATGTAAGAAATCTACATAGTTGTCAATAAAGTATTTTCTGGAAGGAACCGGTTCAATAATTGACATATGTTCCAAGCGTACACGTACACATGACGTATTTTAATATATGTAGTGGATGTTATATGTCCCAAATGAGTCTACATTACCCCAAAGAATTCCCTTTTTGACCCCAGATGAGGTTATTTACCTCTGTTCGCCGACCTCTTTCTTACGAGATGCCCGTCAGTCAATTGAAGGATTTTTTTTAAAATACATTTAAACATTTTTTTAAAAAATAATTTGTTTTCTAAACAAAGACGTTAACCGTGATGATTAATAGTCAATGTTTAATTTGCATGCATTAAAATAAAATATAATCTAAGGATGTTAACACAGTTCGCGTTCTGAAGGCCAGTTAAACGTTTTTAAAAATGCTTCACGCGGGTTACGATATTACAATGTAGATCTTCATTAAATAAATAATAAATACTTACAGGACAATAAAAGTGATTTGAAACATACTTATTTTCAAATAGAAAATACGGGTTTTTGTTTGTTTGTTTGTTGTTGTTGTTGTTTTTTGTTTTTTTTTGGGGGGGGGGTCAAAGATTTGTGACGTATTTTTATAGTTTTTTAGAGTCTAAGTCTACAAACAAAAGTAAAAAATGACCCACTGCCCGTGATCTGATTGAGCTGAAATTTGGCACACGGACCCATCTCACCTAACAATGCATCGTATCAAAATTTCAGATCGATCGAACGTACCGTAAATAAATTAATGCATTTTTAGTTTATCCTTATATAACGTATGTAATTCAAATTCATGGTTTGTTATTGTTTTTTTTCCCACGTGAGAGTTTGAGTTGACGCTTTGACGTCGACCCATCGAAGTACCGGCGTGCTTTTGTTTACGTTTTACGTGTCATGTTGAGCTCGGTCCAACAGGGTTATGAAGCAAAGTTAAGTTAAGACATATTCAGTCTGTAAATGTTTGTCGCGTTTGAAAACAATTAATACTGTTAGTTATGTCTCATATATAAGGGATTTATAGTCAAAAACTTTGTTTTTACGGGTTTGTTTTATTTACTTTTGTTTTTCCACCCGACCGACGTACGAAGAAAGAGATGACGACAAGATTTCGAAGTTAATATAAGGGATTTAATAAAACAACCCCGTAAAAACAAAGTTTTTGACTATAAATCCCTTATATATGAGACATAACTAAAAGTATTGATTATGTTCAAACGCGACAAATATGTACAGACTGAATCTGTCTTAACTCCCCTTTGCTTTTAACCCGGGGGGGTGTGGTAGAGGGGAAAGGTCTGGTCACCGATCGCTGGACCGAGCTCAGCGTGACACATAAAATGTAAACAAAAGCACCCCGGTACTTCGCGTCAACGCGCGAACTGAGCTGTCACGAGAAAAAAACACAATAACAAACTGTGAAATTGAATTACATACCTCGTATAGAGATAAACTAAAAATGTATTAATTTAATTACGGTACGTTCGATCGATCTGAAATTTTGATAAGATGCATTGTTAGGTGACACGGATCCATGTGTCAAATTTCAGCTCGATGGCTTCACGGGAAGTGGGTCATTTTTTACTTTTGTTTTTCAGCCGGCCCAAGACAGAGAGACAGAGATCACGACAGAGAGACAGAGACGGCGGTGAAGTTAATATAAGGGATTTAAAAATAGTATAACTAATAACTTGTACTAACTTTCAACTTTTACATAATAATAATAACAACAAAATTTTAAAAGAGATCATCTCTTGCATTGGGGAGACAAATTCAGGAAAAGGGTTTTGAAAATGACTTCTGTTTTTAAATTTCATATATTCAACCTTTGTGGGTCTAAAAAAAAACAACTAGAAATTACATCACATACCATTTTCTGGGTCTTATCGCAAAAAATGGAGTGTTTATTTGCACCCCTTAGGTAAGAAGAGATGCTGTAGTGATAAGTCTCTGACAAGGTGCAGTAGCTAGATGGGGCCAGTAAAGGACAATATGGGGGTGGGGGGGAGAGAGAAAGCTGACTAACTTTTTGTGAAAGTTTGTGACTTAGCGGAAGCTGCAGCATTTGAGTGACGTCATTTAAAAAATAATCCATTCATATTTATAACAACATTAATCGGTTTTATAGTTGAAATATATTCTCTCTATCTCTCTCGCTCTCTCTCTCTCTCTCTCTCTCTCTCTCTCTCTCTGTCTGTCTGTCTCTCTTTTTCTTTCTTTCTTTCTTACTTTCTCTCTCTCTCTCTTTCTCTCTCTCTCTCCCTTCGCAGGAAAAGTCTTAAAATGTGAGCTTAAAATGTACACTTTTTTGAGCAGTCTGAAAGTCAAATTTTATTTTTAAAGCGTCTGCAATGTATACAAAATAAATAATTTAAATAAAAAATGAGAAACACAATTTACTTGAACGTAATGGTGCCTTCTCTCGAAATCGAGTGACCAAGGTCACCTTTTAAATGGGAACACGCACGCATTGTCCCACATAGTCAATTTTAGGCCTAGTATTCAGATAATGTTTCGTAGTACAATTAATACTTTAACCCCTTTAAAGCCCCCACCCCAATTTAGTTAGCAGACGCTTACTACGAAGGTGCAATCTTAGTGAAATTATCGTGTGCAGAAAATGATCCGAGACGCCACGAGCCGTTCATTGCAAGCAGTAGCACTTTTTGTTATTGTAGGTCAAGGATTTTTATATTATTTCTTGAATGACTTTGCTTCAAATAACTCCAACCCTTTCCCACCCTGTTATACTATAGTCACGACGTGTTATGTTCTGCTTGAGACTTCAGGTTAATAGCCTACTGTAAGGAAGTGACGTCAGATTATGGATGCAGTCCTAGAACATGGCTGACGAAGATGCAATTGTTTTGAGTTTTGGAGACAGCTTGTTGCGGAAATCCGACATGAATTTGCTCATGGAACCGAATTGGATAAATGATAAATTAATTGGCTTTTGCTTCGAGTAAGTATGTCTTAAAGAGCATCTTTAGATTTGGAGATTTTACATGTAACATGCACCCACCCTCGAGCGTCTTTAGTCTTTAGCAGTGTTTATATTTGTGGTGACTTGTGTCCTCTACTTCTGCAAATATTGCTTACGAAGACGTTCTTGAGTTTCTGATTTATTGAATCATTATGTTCGACTGTGTCTAATTCTACATTATATTTGAAATAATGTATAGGTTCTACAAAATTTATAGTTAATTATAAAATTATAGAGTAATCCTAATAATAATAGTATTATTATTATTAGTAGTAGTAATTTATTAGGAACTCATTTATTTATGAAATTAATTAATTGTTAGGCCTATATAAAATATTAAAATATTATTTTATTATAAGAATAAAATTTATAAGTTACAATAAGATAAGTAAAATTAATAGTTTATTAATAGTATTTTATTGACAGTATCAGTAATTGAAATGTCAAGTTAGATTCTGATTGTGTGACAGTGCCATGCCATAATCATAATAACTGAAAGACAAGCGTTATCCGCACGGTTTTTATCGCGCGAATAATGTTCGACATTATTCGCACGGTTTTGACCGTGAGAGTGATGCCGATCGATATCTTAATTCTTATTACTGCTTATTATTTATGTTGCATTGCTTAATTTAAGTATATCTTTTGGTTTGGAGGGTACAAAAATAATTAAACTGTCATTTTAATTTGTCTCTCGAGTGACTGGATTATTAAGTGTTCCAGTGCACTCAACTTTGTATAGTATATATAATATATATTATGAAGTAACTTTATTAACTTTCATAGGTGATAGTGATAGTTTCATTCATAGTTGGACGAAACTCTGTATTTAAAGAGGCTAATTATTATTACTCTGATCATAACTAGCACTGTAGGACATCAAAAATCCATTAAGTTAATTGAATTTAGAGCATGAAAAAGTGAAAGACGATAAAATGGTATAGCATAAAAATTTAGAAGTGAGAGTCTGTAACTGTAACAGTGACTAACACTAACTACTAACAGAATAATTGATAAAATAGGTACATAGGGTGGGGGGAATAATAAAATGTTTCGTGAAATGAGCCGGCTTGTGTGATTGCAAGCATCCTCACTGTGGTTGTAAAACAGAAGGAAAATTTTTTTTTAAAAATTAAGACCGTCCATGGATTCGAACCGCTAACCATAAAAACAAATGCACTCCGCTTAGATTTACCACTCGCCTGGAGAAGTTGATATGCGATGGCGACATTTTTAAAATTATAATTAATTATCATAAATTGAACAAAAAATCAAACGACATCAGCTGCTAGAATACGCATGCGCGACGACCCGTGCGGATAATATTCGACATTATTCGCACGGTAAAAACCGTGCCAATAATCACTTCGTAACTGAAACTGTACATCATGCCAATCATTATCATGCTCAGTAGTGGTAGTAGTTAGTGAGGACAATAACTTTCAACAAGTATAGTATGATTAGTCTGGCCTAAAACAGTGAATCCTCAAAATTATTTATCTAGTGTAAATCAATGAGCAATGCTGTTCACAGTTACTATTACTGTTGTATGAGTTGTTTAATACTGTGTGTGAATAAGGCCATGGCCCAGGCCACAGAATAGTCATAGTTTAATTTTACCATGACTTCTGATTGATGGAAGTGAGTGATGTCAGGTTTATACACTGCAGCTAAGTTTTTTTAAATAATGATAATGCTTTGAAATCCTTCTGCCGACTTGTTTCTGTTCATTGTTTTGTTGAATCTTTTTTTCAGGCTTAAACATGCTTTGTTTAATGATTTCAAGATAGCTTATCATGATAGTTTTTCACTGAACATTTTTCTTTTCATAAATTATATCAAATAATAATCTAAGTTAAAGATACACAAAGTTTTAAAGAAATTTGAAGGGGAAAAAACCACATCAGATCTGTCAGCTATGCCTCCTGGTCTATATGAAAAAAACTGCAAGTAAAACATTATGAATTTCTGAAAGCTTGTTAAAAATGATAAGCTTTGATTTGCTTCTTTTGTGTGTATCACGTCTGGTTTTTAAGAAAACCTCAACAATTTTTTTACAAGGTTTATATATATAAATATATATATAAGTATAAGAAAATTATATATGAAAAGTATGCCATTTGGTGTGCCCATGATTTGGCGTGAGCCTTCAAGTCATGTGACAGACTACTATTTTTTCATGACGAATGTTGTTGGATTCAACAAGAGGAGCATGTACAATCAGTGGAGATTCATCAAAGCGCAGTAGGAAAGCAGTTCTTCCATTTAATGGAAACACAGCATCATCACTTCCAGTGGAACACTTGGTAACACTGAAAGGGATGTATGAAAACTGTTGCTCAGATCTTTGAATTATGACTAGCACAAGTGGTTGATATGTGGGTATTTAAAGGTCATAACCATCATATTAGGGCTCCAAGGAGGGTACGCAAAATTTCCATGTTTTGTGTGCCTCTGGGATAGCAGAGCAGACTCTGAGCACTATGCCAAGTAAGTGTGGCCACCAAGAGAAGATTTCACCCCAGGAAGTTACAGTGTCAAGGTACAGCCTTTGGTAGAACGAGCCCACTCCAAATAAAATTGGGGTTAATGAAGTTTTTTTAACTGGCTCTGAATTTCATATATTTGTCAGAAAAATTTCCACAAAGAAGTGAAGCAAAGTTGACTGCAGATATTTTTGTTGGACCGCAGATCCGAGAAGTAATGAAAGATGAGGAGTTTACATCTAAATTGGCCACAGTTGAACTGGAAGCCTGGAATACTTTTAAAGATGTTGTCAACAATTTCTTAGGTAACTTCAAGTCAGACAGTTACAAAAGTTTTGTTAAGAACATGGTCGGCGAATTTCCGGCTTTGGGTTGCAGTATCAAGTTGCATTTTTTAGACTCCCACGTTGACTACTTTCCTGAAAATCTATCTTGGTGAATACAGTGAAGAGCAGGTTTAAAGGTTTCATCAGGACATTTGTGCAATGGAGAGTCGATACCAAGGTCGTTGGGATGTAAATATGATGGCCGACTATTGCTGGTCATTGAAACGTCATAATCCTGGTGCTGTTCATAAACAAAAATCACTGAAAAGACCATTCACAGAGTAATACATAATTAATAAATGTCAATCTGCTTTTTATATTGCTCTTTGGTTGATAATTTGTAACTTCCAATAGTTTTCTGCATGATTGAAGTTTATTATCCATCGTATATTTTGTTGCTGGTTTATTGACTTTTTCCTATACTATAATATATAAATAATATATATTTCATATATAATCATAAAATGTCAAAGTGCAAAAAATCCTGACGTGATACAAAAATTTGGAATACATATTTGGAATCAGCATGAAAAGTTGTGTAAGAAACACCTATTTTCATGTCTGCAGTTTTCAAAAAATGAAAATTTGTAGACCAGTGTAGTTTATATTCAGAGAAACAATCATTTGTTGAGCTGGAAAAATATATGTGATTTTTGTTGGACCATTTTCATTTTATTAAAAGTAACTAGCAAATAAACCATTTCCCTTTGAAAACAAAAATGTGTATCATATTTATGTTATGTTTCTTCATAAATTTAAAATTAATAGTGGAAATTACACTGACACTTTTCAAGTTGATACACTCTAGACCAAAAGTGCAGAGTCAGAAGAATGTTCTCTGGCTTTGTGTTAAAAACTTACATGGAACAATCAGATCTAGTTTGAGAGCTCCACCAAAGAAATGATTGATTATGTAACAAGAAGGTTCTTAATTTATTATTGTTAAATCATTTAAATACCAAATCAGAAAACGTAGTCCTTTTAAACCTAATTTCCCCCTCTCCTGCACTTATTTTACTGGGTTTAGACTTAGAGCATCAATATATACAAAATTTTAAATTGATGTTTTAAATCCGCTTAGTGTCTGATTTTTTAGTTATTTTATTAAACTGTTCATAAACATTATTATTTTTTAAATGACTTAGTTATTGAATTAGCATTCTATGTATTTCCTTAGTTAAATTAATAAAAGGTTGTTGTTTTTTTTCTTTGGGGAGTTTAGCCTTACTTTTCATGGTAGGGTTGTTGGGTAATGTGAGGGAGGATATTGCGGATCATTTATTTGTTTTTTTTTATCCCAGGCACTATGCAGATAATTGAAAGTTAAAATAAGAATTGCACAAACTGCTTTGTTATGGTTTACTGCTGGAAGTAAGCCCCTTAGTATAATACTGTCATCTATATATATAATTGTCTTCGTGGGACCATGCGAGACACCACGCAAGTATGTGCAACCGAGCATGATGAATGACCCTCGCTGGTGTCGACCAATGTATCGAGACCAACAATGGTCCTTGCGTTTCACTTGCATTGTTCCTTTACAGAATAACGTGAGATTCGTACTGTACTGGTTATCACGTCCGCCTTATATGAGGAAGGTCCAGCGAAAACATGGGTTTTTAAAATTGTTTATAAATGTCTGTTTGTGCCCATTCTTTTACCCCTTTATTGCCAACTGTAGCTGACCCGGGGCGTAGCATACGCCGCTAATGATTTAGTGATGGGTGAAGACTTCCTGAAAGACACAGTTGTCAAAATGGGGTGGGTTTGGGCAAACGACTGTGAGTGAATGAAAAGAAGGAACTCTGGAGAGACCCGTGGCGTAGCATACGCCACAGACTTGCTCAACATAGACAGTGCAAAGAACGGTTGGGGTGGGGTGGGAATACAGACACAAAAGGCAGCACTAAGTAAAAAAAAATAGCAATAAACGTGAAGACATGCATTCTGAGGTTGTTGTTACCCGCCTCCCATTTATTACTACCATCCTTTAAACATAAACTGTGATTGGCCGACCCTAGCGAGGGTTAGTCATATTTATGGTTGTTAATTGCGTGCTGTTTTTTTTTAAAACCGATTATCAATTATGTAACTCCGATTTTAAACCGATTATTGTTTTATAGCTGACTTCATAGAAGTTAGGGGTGTACCAAATTTCGCCTGCAAATGTCTCGAAACCAACAATGAGTTGGCAGTCCCCGCCCCCCCCCAACCGAAGTTCACTTGCGTTGTTTTGATTTCTTCGTGCTGTAGTTTGTGTCAGTTCTTTCTCCACTTTCTTTGCACTCTCCATGAGCAAGTCTGCAACATATGCTACGCCGCGGGGCGTCTAGTATTAACTATTAGTTTTAATGAAACCATTTGAACACTTCTAAATTTAGTTGACACACCTTTAGGTCATTTTTGGGTGATGAAAGAGGATCTGTCGGTTAACTATGAACTTAATGCTCTATTTATTATTTTGTTGATTATTGTCTACAAAAATGTTTTTTCTTCATCTATTTGAAACCTAACAAAGTCTAAACATCGGTACAAACTTAAGAAAACATCTTTGAAATTCAAGTTAATTGTACAAGTTGACATATATACAACCAAATGTTTAATTCATTGTAAAATTGTGTTAAGTTCTCCATTGGAAGTTGCTATCCTTAACTGAGTAGGCCTTTTTTTAAAATAAAAGTAGACCTCCATTAATAAATGCTAGATAATAGGTCGAAAAACCAACTTCTTATTATCAAGCTCCACTTGATATTTAGTTAATCTTTAAAAAATGTAATTTAATATTTTGTTACAAGATGTATGAACGAAATTCTTGGGAGAAAAAAAAATTATCATACAGAGGAGAGATTATACATGTGGGAGAATATTTAATATACAGCACCATTGTTTCTAATGAGACACTTTCATATTTTAGTGAAACTTGTTTTCAGGCTCACAAGATTGTAAATTAATAGTTGATTCCAGATTCACAAAACCCATAAACTCTTCCTGTTGTTTGGCAGAAATGTCCAGACACATAAATGTACCATTCTATCTTCATTATGTTGCATTATAACATATTTGTAAAATTAGTTAGGCTTTGGAATACAAAGGTAGAGTGTTCATTTCTTATCAATGATCTAATTATATATTTATCTTAAAGATAATTGCCCTCTTCAGCTAAAGAACTAGGATAACTTTCAACTGAGGAGAAGGGGAATTAAGACTATCCATGTACCATATCTTGTCAGTGGAAAGGGCGCTATCAGCTTCATTTTGAACTTCATGTTCTCTGTTGTATAAACCAATTTAACAACCTAATGTTAAAGATGTATACCAGCAATAGCTTGTAGGACTAAGTAGATATTTGAACTGTTGTTTATAGTTTAGTCATTTTAATGTATTAAACTGATTCAGTTGGAGTCAAAATTACCTAAAGTATTCTCAAAATACAATTTTCCAAAACATTAGTAGTGTCAGTTAAAAAGCAAAGAATAAAAATGTTATCATTTGATAAATAATTTTGGCCTAATATCTAAATTGTGGCAGATCAAAAGGAATAAATAGCTGGTGATCAAGGAGGCTTTTATTTAGTACATAGCCCTCAAAAGCCATTTTTAACTTTAAAAAACAGGGTGGTTGGGTGGCAAGATAGACAGGAATGGAGGAGAAATAAAACAACACCGTAAAAACAAAGTTTTGACTATAAATCCCTTATATATGAGACATAAAAGTATTGATCATGTTTAAACGCGACAAACATTTACATACTGAATCTGCCTTAACTCCTGCAGTATAACCGGGGTGTTGGGAGAGGGGAAAGGTCTGGTCACCGATCGCTGGACCGAGCTCAGCGTGACACGTAAAATGTAAACAAAAGCACGCCGGTACATTGACGAAGTGGCGTCATTGCACGAACTGAACTGTCACGTGAAAAAAAACAAAAACAAACTGTGAAATTGAATTACATACGTTATATAGAGATAAACTAAAATGCATTAATTTAATTACGGTACGTTCGATCGATCTGAAATTTTGATATGATGCATTGTTAGGTGACACGAGTCTATGTGCCAAATTTCAGCTCGATGGCATCACGGGAAGTGGGTTATTTTTTACTTTTGTTTTTCCGCCCGCCCAAGACAGAGAGACAAGATTTCGAAGTTAATATAAGGGATTTAAAAAAGTAGCTTAAACTTATGATTTTTCAAACAACTTGTTCTTTTTTAAAATAATGTCCAATCAAGTATAGAAAATAAATTAGTGTTTATGTTCTGCCACTTCAGTGCTGTGTACATATAGCATGAAAAGAAACAAGATCTTATAATTATGTTAAGATGCAAGCCCTCTTTTATTGTGATCACAATACTTTTACTCTTAATCTTTCTATGCTGTTGACAATTTTTTGTTTTGCTAGCCTAATATAGAAATGTGAAATGCTTAATTTCAAATGGTTTTCTAGTTTCTATTTGCAGCTTAAGCCATATAAGCTATACTTTTCCTCCAAACATAATTTATATCGGTCAGACACACACTTCTAATGATGAGTTTAATCTGTCCATCAACAAACTTTGTTTGAAAGTTAAATCAATATTGCAGTTGGCTCACTGAGTGTGCCTAGGCCACTCAGTCAATAACCTCTTACTGAAATTTTTATTTGGAAATTTTACTTTCTTTCTAACAACTGCCACCCATGGTTACATACTCCCTTCTCAACAAATAAAGCAAAATTAAAAGATAAGGAATTGAAAACATATGTTGCATCAGCTTGCTCCAAGCTGTTTGAATGTTAGCCAAATGCTTATTAAACCCCTTTAATATTGCATCATTTAGTGTTTCTTTTGTTCAGGATGAAGTATGAACAATTTTACCATTTCATTAAATTTGTAAAAGTGTAATTAAAGGGGAAACATTTAAAAAGTAATTATTTTTTACAAATAAATCCATTTTTTATTAGTACTTGGACATCAGTGCTTAATTAGCCACACTGACTAGGACAAAGTTTGTTAACAAGATTACCATATATACATACATGTATTCGTTCTATAGCCCCTTCGTTCATAACCCGACATCCCCCCCCCCATACACACACACACCTTTTTGGAAGAGAAAAGTATTCAAAGTGTATAAATCGCTGGCAAGCCGACACAAAAAAAAATATAATAGGACAGCTTAAACAAAATGGTACAATTTTTTTTTAAAACTACAAGCTAAATCAGTCATTATGATTGTTGACTTTGTACTGCATATCTTTGTATTTGTGCTCTTTCTTAGGCAAGAGTTACCGGTATTTAAAAAAAATAAAAAAATCTTTGATTAACAGTGACGAATGCACGTACATTAAAATTCTTTGTTGAAAACAAAATTTGTAAAACAATTTATTAAAACGTTCACAAAAATAAATAAAATGGTTAAATAAGGTAAATGCAGATGTTTAATAATATATTATAGCTTCTGGTAGAGCAGTCGAATCTTTTAGAATGTAGAAAAGGACATTGATGATATACAATAACAACACCGATATTCAATATCCGGGCAGAAATACATTAATGACCTGCTCGCAAGCCGACCCCCAACTTTTTCCCCTAGATTCTGTCCAAAAAAGAAATTGAAAAATTAAAACTTAGCTGCGGCGAAATCCAAAGAGAGCAATCATTGATTGCTCTCTTTGGATTTCACCGCAGCTACGTTTTTTTTTCTTTCTATTTTTTAAAATCTTTTTTAAAATTAATTTATATTCGTTTTATTTGTTTACTATTTGTTCGTTGAAGAAGGCTCTTTGCTGAACTTTCGCTGTTTTGTTACATCCTGTCAGGCTCACTCATACCCGGTATATATTTTCTCCATCTACTAGAATATTTTGACCTTTTAAAAACAAGGTTTTCAATAAATGTATTGTGCATTAACCCTTTGGAGACGACAGGGCCCATCGATTGGCCCAAGTAGGTTAGGTGAGAAAGAAGAGAGGTTGAATTTGAGCCTTTGGATTTGTCAGTTGGTCATCATAGCAGCTAATCAGATTGCTTCATACATTTCTTGAATATCCTGTCATTATAATGATGGCCTACACTGATGTTTTCCTCCCTTGTGTTATGTAAAATGATAGAATCATTTGCTTTTAAGCGGATTTTCCAAAATGTTGAATGAAATGCTCTTAGTGAAATTGAATATAAATTGATATTGATGAAAACAGCCAGGATTATGATGACAATAATGTTTTGAATACTTGGTTTATTATCAGGGGTTCTAAACTTAGGTTCCTTGTCATTTTGCCGTTTTGTCTGGTTACCCTGTTCGTTCCTCCGTCGATACGACGAGGACCACTCTAGTCATCCGAGGGTTGTCTGTGCGTGCGCAAATGGCTGATTAGGCCGATCCTTGCACGGAAGGTTCGGGAACAGAAGGGACAAGGGACGAGTGCGACATCTCCTGGAGGGTTGACAGCACGGGCCTTTCAGGCTTGCCTCTTCTTTTCTGCGGTGGTGATCCGGTTTGCCTCGCATGACCTGGCACCTTCGTGTATGGAAGAGCACAAGGTGGATCGGTCCATTGCAGCTCGTTCCCACGTGTCTGGATTGATAGCAAACGCTTTCATTGAGGCTTTTAGTGTGTCTTTGAAGCGTTTCTTTTGCCCACCGTGGGACCGCTGGCCATACTGGAGCTCACCATAGAAGATTCTCTTTGGCAGTCTCTCGTCTGGCATTCCGACAACGTGCCCTGCCCAGCGAAGCTGGGTCTGTATCAGGAGGGTGAAGATGCTGGGGAGACCTGCCCTGGTCAATACCACTGTGTCTGGAATTTTGTTCTGCCACTTTATGCCGAGAATCTTCCTGAGGCTTGTTATATGAAAGTGGTTCAGCTTTCTTGCATGGCGCTGATAAATAGTCCAAGTTTCACAAGCATATAGCAGTGTGGGGAGCACCACTGCCCTGTACACTTTCAGCTTGGTCTGGATGGTAATGCCTCTTCTGTTCCAGACATTAGGGTACAACCTGCCAAAAGTGGAGCTGGCTCTAGCAATTCTGACGTTCACTTCGTCATCGATGGTGACATTTTGAGACGGTGTGCTGCCTAGGTATGTGAACCGGTGCACTGTGTTGAGTCTCTGGCCGTTGACAGTGATGTTGGGCTCTATGTAGGGCCTTCCAAGCGCGGGCTGATGGAGGACCTCAGTCTTCTTAGTGTTGATTGTAAGACCAAAGTTTGTGCAGGCGCTGGAGAACAGGTTTACACTGCGTTGCATGTCGGCTTCTGAGACAGCGTTGAGGGCACAGTCATCAGCGAACAGCAGGTCTCTGATGATGTCTGTCATAACCTTGGTTTTTGCCTGGAGCCTCCGAGGTTGAACAGCTTGCCATCTGTGCGGTACTTCAGGTTGACACCAACATCCTCGTCTCTGAAGGCCTCTGTCAGCATGGCGGAAAACAGGAGGCTAAACAGTGTTGGTGCCAGGACGAAGTTACCCTAAACTTGATACGGATGACCTATAAGAATTTATAGAAAACACGTCCATCAACATGCATTAAGGCATAAGCACCCTGGTTGAGTATTTAGGTGTTGTTTTTTTTAACACCATATTCCATTGAACAGTTAGTGAAAGAGACCTTTGGGTATGTCAGACAACTTTCCCTGTGACACTGAGCTCAAGAGAAGGTCCTTAAGTCATAGATACGTGTGCCTTGTAAAGTAGTGAAAATGACTAACCAAAAATGACCAAGAGGTAGGAAAAAGAGCAGAACAATATGAATGATGTGTTTGAAGGGCCTCGATGGCCCTTGCTTCCCCAAAACATTATTGATAGGACTTATTGTAATCTTTAACCACCAAGAAATGCACACATATTTTAAAGGAAAGTCATGTTTATTAACAGGTTAACAGAAAATTTCATGAATAAATTATGCAAATTAGAATGTATTTTTAAAAATTTTGCAGTATGTCTCATTCTTCAAAAAAGGCTTTGTGTCTTTTTGGCACAGTTACACCAAAAATGCTTCATCTTCTTGAGGTTAAAATAGTCATGAAATACTGGGAATTTCATTTAACACGAAAACACTTCAGAAGAAATATCGGTTAACACAAAATAATAATACAGTCTAGACCAGGGGTTCCCAACCTTTTTACACTCTAGAGCACATTCTAAAATGTCGGTAGCTTGGCGGGCACCACCTATTTTTAATCAACAAACTCCTTCCATAACTTCTCATTTTCAGATATTTTATTTTCTTATATTCATAATTGATTAATAAATATTAATCAAAAATGTTTCAAAATAATAAAATAATTATTCAAATTGCATAGACACAGAGAAATGTTTTTACGAAACGTAAACAAAGTAAACACCCGCCCCCCCCCCACACACACACACACACAAATACAAAGAAAACATTTTATAAAAAAATATATCAATATGTCAATGTGATCTTTGGCATTGCATGTCATTGGCCAGTGCCTCACAATTAGGAGAGTATGACAATAATCCTGTTAGCAAACAGTCATAAAGATGCTCATCGGTGAGTCGAGATATAAATCCTGATTTTTATTAAGTTCATGTTTAAAAATAATGATTCGCATAAATGCCTCGAACCAAAAAATGATTCAATTTTATATGCCACTTTTTTCAAAAATGGGAACTTTTATCTGTACACTGTATTCCAAAAGTCATCTGATATTAAGGATTTTAGCAAAATATCATTCTTAAGGTCCAAAATTTCTAACTCTAATTCATCTTTTGTCTTACCTTGAACATAATATGCAATACATCCGTCCATTTCCATTACATTTATAATTTATTTGGCACGTAAAAAGATTGATACAGAAGGACACAATTGGCTCGATATGTGTGAAAGCAAAAATCTCTCTTCAAACTGTTTTTTAAGACTTCAAGATGCTTAATAAATAATGACCCTTTTAAATCAAATTTTACCTAGCATTTTCTTCATGTGCGGGAAATGCACGAGAGAATGTTTATGAAAAAATTCTGTCTCTGTCGAATAGTGGCGGGCACATACGAATCGTTCCGCGGGCGCCATGGTGCCCGCGGGCACGGGGTTGGGAACCCCTGGTCTAGACCAACTAGTGTGTATTTTCTTTTTTAGCACAAATAAAATATTTCAGTCCCCTGAATTTTTGTTTTAAGATTTTCATTGTATATACAAATAAATTATTTCAATTCTACATTATATCAATATTGATCATTTATTGTTACTATTTTGGTCTATTTACAGATACTATGAAAGGGAGCAATTCAACCACTCAGCTGACAGAATAGCTCTCATCAGTCCATCAGTAGCGCAGCTCATGAGATTTGCTTCAGGTACTTAACTGTCTTTTTTGTTCATGTCATAAGTCTTGCATAGCAGATATGCTTTTTAACTTTGTCAAAGCATCAGCTTAGAGGTCAAATGGCTTATACGCTATGTGACCTGGCAGAACCAAGAATAAGTATTATCCTCTCAGTCACAACAAATTAGTAGATAAGATGTTTAAAGTTTTGTGTAGATAACTATCACTTCTTCCTGGCAACTTTGTCTGTTGAGACATATTTTTTATTATTTTTAAAATGTATTTAATAAAGCTTATGTGGCCTATGTATTCCACAAGCCAAAGCTTAAAACAGAGGCATAGAATGTAAGGTCACTTTAAGTTTGGTTTCTTTTGTCTCTCTCTACTCAGGGCTTCCTGCTTTTTACCCATCTAGACCCCCTGGATGGCTAATCATGAGCGTGATAGGCTTATCACTTGTCCACACTAAAATGTTCTTAAGTGCATTCTAAGTTTTTATTTGTACACTATACAAGGGTTGTCCATAACGTTATTTGTACACTATACAAGGGTTGTCCATAACTTTATTTGTACACTATACAAGGGTTGTCCATAACTTTATTTGTACACTATACAAGGGTTGTCCATAACTTTATTTGTACACTATACAAGGGTTGTCCATAACTTTCAATCACACCCATTTCCAAAATTCTTAGAGTGGTAGCCAAAACATTATTCTCTGCTTTTCAGTCCTTTTTTAAAATGTCGTTTTAAAAAAAAATCATTCTACTTTTTAGTGTTGTTTCTGTGTACTTAGTAACTAAGAGTATTTATTTATAAAACTACATGTATTTGAATTATTATTTTTACTATACTTGTTTCTAAAATTTGAGTAATTCATTTGTTAAGAAAGCCCATAACAAAACATTTTTAACAAGTAACTTCAATTTAGCTAATTCTGTAAATATAAGGAAATAACTAATTTATTTTTCAAGTGATCAAACTAATGTACATCAAATACAGTTCTCAATTTTATATTGTAAATCCAACAATGAAAATGAAATGATTCACAATCACTTTTAAATTGAACCAAGTGCAGCAACACCACTGTTTTAAACTTAGATCTATTTATTAATTGAAAAAACATACTTCATCTAATAATAGTGACTATTTCCAAAATTATGGTGGAATCAATGGGGGTCATTAACCTTTACCTATATTAACATCCTGCAAGTTGTTGAAAGAAAGAAAGAAAATCCTATCAAAGTCATTAAATTTTAAATTCAGTCATTAATATAAAAAAAAATTAAAAAATGTTAACATCAATTGTCCTTTTAGATATGTAAAAGGGAAACATTTCAAACCAACTGAACAACTGGAGGTTCAAAGGGTGAAAATTTAATTAAAAGATTTGATCCTAAGAAACAACAAAGCAATTTTAAAGAAAAACCTTACTGAATGGGTATAGGTCCCATTTTGAGATAGCTACACTAGTGAATGTGAGAATGTAGTAACTGACTTACAGGTTATTTAATGATGACATCACATGTGGTTGACTTTGGTGTACTTTAAACTTTAACAAGATGGATTATAACTCAAGAAGAATTGACTTATTTACAGTTATATAACAGTTTTCCAAACCTTAAACTAGTGAGCAGATAAGTAATATTAGTTAGCAAGTATTAAATCATGTAGTACCAACAGTTAAGTAATATTAGTTAGCAAGTATTAAATCATGTAGTCCCAACAGATAAGTACTATCAGTGAGCAAGTTATGTAGTCCCAACAGATAAGTACTATCAGTGAGCAAGTTATGTAGTCCCAACTCCCAACAGATAAGTACTATCAGTGAGCAAGTATTAAATCATGTAGTCCCAACAGATAAGTAGATTTGTTTACAGAATGAAAAGTAGCAGGTTCATACCACTAACCAATCACACACGTGTAGCAATTTTTACATGGAGCTCAAACAATAAACAAAAGTAGCAGGCTCATACCACTAACCGATCACACATGTGTAGCAATTTTTACATGGAGCTCAAACATAAATTCACTTAAAAATTAACACAATATGCTCTTAAACCCAAAGTATATCTTTGTACTGTATAATTACACAGTAGTTAGCTATCTGGCTCATTGCCCATAGTTTCTCCTGTGTACTGATCATTAATGAGATTATTTGTAATTCTAATCTTATATTTTTGTGGGCTTATTCAATTTCTTTCGTTTTAAAAAAAAACAGTGGAGGACCTTGCTGTGCTTCTAGAGCCATTGCACCTGCCATCAAAACAGTATGTCTTTGTACCAATCAATAACAACCCTGACCCAAGTCAAGTTGGAGGTTCACATTGGTAGGTTAGCATAGTCAATCTCTTATAATTATGTTGGAGGTTCACATTGGTAGGTTAGCATAGTCAATCTCTTATAATTATGTTGGAGGTTCACATTGGTAGGTTAGCATAGTCAATCTCTTATAATTATGTTGGAGGTTCACATTGGTAGGTTATCAGAGGAAATCTCTTATAATTATGTTGGGTTTTATTGGACCCAATAATTGCTTCGATATATTTAAAATGTTGCCAAAAACTACTTGGAAAGCATTATTAACTTTTTTTGGTATTTATGTTTGCTTATTTTATAGCACAAACAAGCTGTACAAGGAGTCCAATAATAATGTTTTTACTTTTCAAAAGTTACAAATTATAAATTGTGTTATGGGTCAAAGTAATAAATAACTAATGAATTTGTATTTGGTTGATGCTTTGTAAATCTGATGTGTTAATTAAGACTGACATAATTAAATTTGACCTTTACAGGAGCCTTATGGTTTATGTTAGAAGCAAACAGGAATTTCAACATTTTGATGCCCTCAAGGGAAGTAATCAGCCAGTAGCAAAGAAGTTTGTGGACAAACTCCAACCCTTTGTTCATGGTAAGAAATGCATTACCACTCATTAGTGCAACTAAGATTCTTTATTTTCATCCTTATTTAATATTGGGCTGCGTTTAAATATTGGAGAGATTATATTTTACAATTAAACTTTTATGTTTTAAAATTGATTTTAAAAGAGGAAGAAGATTTGCAATTTTCAAATAATTATAATAATATTAATAATTTGAGAATTTCTATAACGTAGTATCCCAGCAAGCAGTTGGGCTGACAGCCCTTCACATAAAGATAGTAACACATAATATATTTATAGATGCATTCAATTTAAAACATTCATATCCTAATTACAACAACTTATATTGACAAGATGGCGCACATAAGTTACGTTTATCATTTTGATAAATATTTCATTGTTCATTTGGAAATTAAAGTTTGAAGAGATGTGGTTTTAGTTCAGCCTTGAAGGCCTTAATAGTGAGAATACTCTAATAGTCGAGAATTCCATTGTTTGGGGCACAAAAACCTTTCGCTAAATTTTTAGTGCTTGTCTTAGGAACAGAGAGAATGCATGTGTCTGCAGAAGAGTGTAGTTGATGAGTGGGTGAGTAGACAGAGAGAAATTCAGTAAGATGGGAAGGGCATGAGTCGGAAAAGTTGTGGCAGAAACAGACAGTTTGTAATCGATGCGTGAGTGTACATGGAGCCAATGAAGTAGCGGAGTGATATTTTTGTGTTTTTTTTTGCCTTAACAACTAGCCTGACAGCTGAATTTATAACTTTTTGTAGCTTTTCGATGTCTTGTTTTGGCAAAGCTGAAATAAGAGAATGACAGAAGACAAGAGAGAACTAGAGCACAGACTAGAGTTGTTGTTGCACTAACTGTTAGGTAGTGATGGATTGAACTCATCTCACTAATGGCTGCATAGGCATAGTGAAAAATGTGAGTGATAAAGTTATTTGTGTTGTTACAAATAACGTAGCCAAGATTCCTAGTTGATGATGGAAACTGTATATCAGAACTAACTGAATAGAAATAGGAAGAGTACTGTGTGATTTAGTAGCACGAAAGACAAGTGCTTCGGTCATGTCATCATTCAGCTTCAGCTTGCTGAAAGTCATCCAAGACTTGACCTCTGACCTCACCAATGCACTAATGCAATGCCTGGATAGCGGAGTCAATAGGAGAGGGATAGGTGTGCGTGTACAGCTGTGTATAATCTGCCAATGATTGGCATTCAACTGCATGCTTCTCGAGCAGTAAGAGTGGCCTGGTATACAGTATGAAAATTACCGGACCCAAAACTGAGGCACTCCCAGTCAGATCTGTGGGAGAAACAGCCATTCACAGAGACAATTTGCTATCTGTTAGAGGGGTAGGATTGAAACCAAGATATAACTGAGCCAGAAATTCCAAAGTAATTCTGAAAGGTTCTGAGAATTGTTTGATGGCCAATAGTATCAAAGGCAGCACTAAGAGGATCAGGATAAAGACTTTACCACTGTCCAGTGAGAGCAGAAAGTCATTTCTTACTTTAAGAGAGAGGTCTCTGTGCTGTGAGAAGGTCTATAGGCTGACTGACTTGGACTTAGAAGAGTATGTTTGTTCAGATAGCCAAGAAGTTCTTTTAAGATGAGTTTCTATGGGTTTTTTTTTAAAATGATACATGTGATAATGTTCAATAGTTTTTCATATTGATTGAGGTGGCAGTTGTCCGACACAGTTTGAATTATAAAAAACCTGGAGTAGTGCCTTGTCTTCTGGATATGATTGGTCTTCTTTTTAGAATTTAAATACTGGTATACAAAAAAAAATTCCTTTGTAAAGAGGAAGCGTCTTTAATATATAAGTCATATTATTTGATTAAATTCTTGTTTATTAAAACTATCTTTATTCAGCACCAAGAGGAAAGTTGAAGTTTCTTGAAATGGATTGTCCACAACAACGTAATAGTAAGTACTAAATAATCTTAAATATATATACAGTTGATAGTGTTGACTTTGATCTTCATATTCAGGACTGGAATAGGGTTGACATTTGACTCATGCTGATCTCTATTCAGGACTGGAATAGGATTGACATTTGACCCATGCTGATCCAGGACTGGAATAGGGTTGACATTTGACCCATGCTGATCCAGGACTGGAATAGGGTTGACATTTGACTCATGCTGATCTCTATTCAGGACTGGAATAGGGTTGACATTTGACCCATGCTGATCCAGGACTGGAATAGGGTTGACATTTGACCCATGCTGATCCAGGACTGGAATAGGGTTGACATTTGACTCATGCTGATCTCTATTCAGGACTGGAATAGGGTTGACATTTGACTCATGGTGATCTCTATTCAGGACTGGAATAGGGCTGACATTTGACTCATGCTGATCTCTATTCAGGACTGGAATAGGGTTGACATTTGACTCATGCTGATCCAGGACTGGAATAGGGTTGACATTTGACTCATGCTGATCCAGGACTGGAATAGGGTTGACATTTGACTCATGCTGATCCAGGACTGGAATAGGGTTTACATTTGACTCATGCTGATCTCTATTCAGGACTGGAATAGGGTTGACATTTGACCCATGCTGATCCAGGACTGGAATAGGGTTGACATTTGACTCACGCTGATCCAGGACTGGAAAAGGGTTGACATTTGACTCATGCTGATCTCTATTCAGGACTGGAATAGGGTTTACATTTGACTCATGCTGATCTCTATTCAGGACTGGAATAGGGTTGACATTTGACTCATGCTGATCCAGGACTGGAATAGGATTGACATTTGACTCATGCTGATCCAGGACTGGAATAGGGTTGACATTTGACTCATGCTGATCTCTATTCAGAGGTCTTAGGTAGTATAGAAAAATCAATGCTTGACCCTGCATAGGTCTCTTAGTCTGGTCATAGTCAGCGGAATGTGTTAAATCACAGTGGGGCAACTTTGACTCGAAAAAGTACTGCACATTTACTATTTTATCCTGCTTGACTGGTACAAATTTTTGGTCAAAATAACTTATTTAAATAAGTGTAGATGAAAATAAGACAACAGTCTTCTATTAGCTTAAGTTATCTTGATAGCTATCTCAATGGTGGACACAGTGATACATAACAGGACATTATTGATGGTTTTCTTTATTGAACAAATAATAATAATTACTGTTACTACCTAAATCAGGGGAGAAAACCAAGAACAATTGAGAGTTCATGTTTTAGATAAGGAATGGTCAAATCATAATTTGGCCAGAAGTAAAATATTCCATAAAATAATTGTGAATAAAATGACAAAGTCAAGCCTTGACTGTATCTGTATTCCCAGATTTTGACTGTGGCATGTATGTGATTGCAATGACTGAGCACCTCATCAAAGAGTTCTGTGAGTGTTTTAGTGTTGGTTTGACAGAAGTGGTCAATCATGACATGGTGTTGCAGAAACGCAGACAGATAGAAAGATTAATTGAAGACCTGGCAGCCTCCGACCCCAGCAACATAGAGCAGCACTTGTCATCATGACACTGACGACCTGCTAGAATCTCAGAGAAGCTAGAGCCTTGGGTTGTGTCAAACACTTACCTCATGCTGTTGTACACTTGTCTGTACCACAGTTCAGAGATGCCTCTGGCAAACACTAGGGACTAGGTTTGCTAATACAGGTGTACATGCCATTAGCCTCCATTTATTCAATCCTATGTCAATCTTTTACATCTTGTTTCTGACTTGTATGGAACAGTTGTATGTTTTCCATGATTATTAGTATGATGTGTATCCATGGAAGAGTGGCTATTAAACATTAATTTTCTTATTTCAAATCGTTTAACTCCCACCCATAGGTTATACATTCTTTGGACATTATCATTAATGTTATATTTGCATGAACCAATAGCTAAGAGTTTATAAGAATACGGAAGTACATGTATTGTGATATTTCCATTTCCCCATGCCCACAGGCACATTGTCCAACAGATTTGACATTTGGAATATATCATTTTATATATATAATTATATCATTATAACATGGTTTTTTTTTCTATGCATTTCTTTGGTCAAGATCTTGAGTAATCCTGTTGTCCCAGAGATTTATAAAGATTTGAAAACTAGAATTGACTGTCTTATTCCAGGTTGATAATTATGTGTTTTTGAAGCCTCTCATATCAATGTCCACCAAGTCAAAGTTTGACCTGTAAAGTATTTGATTCATTAACTCAGCTTCAACAGTTCATGAAATACTTGTATTTATGAATGACTTAACATTGTTTATATTTTTATTGAGTTGATTTGAGTATTCAGATTGGAGCAAAAGCTTGAGATAATTAAGTATGGATGCCCAACCAGTTACTGAAATGTAAATAATATTTCCCCAATTGCTGCAATCAATTACCTCTTTTGAACCTTTAGCCTCAAGAAGCCAAAAGTGTCTATGAATATAACAAAAATTGATATCTTAAGACTAAATGGAGCTCCTGTGATACCAGTCTGTTGTGCTTAGTCAGGTGTTAGTTGTAATTAACTCCACCAAAGACAGTTGTTCACGTGTGCAGATGTAATGAATGGTGTCATTGTAAGCAATACTGCTGCTAGGTGATTGATAGAGATCTTGTCACTGTTTAATTAGATGGCCAATATTAGACAGATTATTTCATTCTGAAGGATCTGGGAGGTTGTTTTTGTTGTTGTTTTTTTTCTGTATTTCCTATCATTCAATGGAATAAACTAATGAACTTTGCTCAAAATTTTGATTTTGTCAAATGAAATGGGGATAGCTGGAATTTTATTTTAAAAGTTGACAGAATGTGTATCTAGTGCTTATAGTTTGTTTTCTGTTGGTCCGTTACACGGTAACTTTTTAAGCAGAAAGCAAGCATACATGTAAGGTGCAATCTCTCTATGAACCATCTTTTGCTTGCTTCCCAAAGCCAACACTGAATAACCTTTATAAGAAATATAAATAACATATAAACTTTAAAGTTTTCCTTAAATAATTTTGATCTACCATTAAGTAATTACTTATGAATGTTCATTTGAGTTACTTCATTTTTGTGTTGATGTTGTTGTGCCTTATAATTTGTTTAGAAAAAAATATATAAATGATGTTCAAGTTTGATCTGTTGTTAGTGGATTGCATTTCTAGTGCTTAAGTTCTGAAATGGTCTCTGTATTAGTGGGTTAATATTCTGTGATAAAACTTCTATTGTCATTGTCTTATACTTCAATCTTATGACTAAGCATTTATTTAAAATCATTAAGAATGAGAAACAACTGCAGTTTAATATGTTGTTGTTTTTTTTTATTTATACATTTTAATTCATGTGCTATGTGGCAACATAAATCTTCTAAACCTGGTTTTTTATGTAAAATACCAATAAATAAATGTATCTTTTTGGAGAGGGAGGCTGTAGACAGCAACTACTCCAACTGTGTCTAGAAAGATTAAGATTGCCTGTAATTTGACTTCATAATACTTTAAAAGAAATGATAACTTAGATTCGTGTATGGTTTATTTGATTCATATAGAGATTTGACTTCATAATACTTTAAAAGAAATGATAACTTAGATTCGTGTATGGTTTATTTGATTCATATAGAGATTTGACTTCATAATACTTTAAAAGAAATGATAACTTAGATTCGTGTATGGTTTATTTGATTCATATAGAGATTTGACTTCATAATACTTTAAAAGAAATGATAACTTAGATTCGTGTATGGTTTATTTGATTCATATAGAGATTTGACTTCATAATACTTTAAAAGAAATGATAACTTAGATTCGTGTATGGTTTATTTGATTCATATAGAGATTTGACTTCATAATACTTTAAAAGAAATGATAACTTAGATTCGTGTATGGTTTATTTGATTCATATAGAGTTTATGTTCATAATACTTTAAAAGAAATGATAACTTAGATTCGTGTATGGTTTATTTGATTCATATAGAGTTTATGTTCATAATACTTTAAAAGAAATGATAACTTAGATTCGTGTATGGTTTATTTGATTCATATAGAGTTTATGTTCATAATACTTTAAAAGAAATGATAACTTAGATTCGTGTATGGTTTATTTGATTCATATAGAGTTTATGTAGATGCACACTTGAAATATTCAAAATCTAAAGTTGAAATGAAAGTCTAAATATTAAGTTACAGAACTGACAATCCTGATGGCATGAGCCACATTTGACTTGGGAATCTTATTTCTACCTCTTTGATTGTAAATAATGGCCATTGGCCCAGAAACTTGGTAACTCTCTAACAGACAATTATTTCATTTTATTTCAACTCAGTGTATCAGATATTACCTCACAGATTTTATGTCTTCACCAGAGTTTTTATTTGTTTACAAAAGTTGTGTTATCGCGCTATCACCTAATCCTACTGATTTATTTATTTTTAAATAGTGAATATTTTTGTAAGTTTAATTGTTGACTTTGTTAGTATTTGTGTGAAGCTATCAGGATGTAACAAATAGACACGCCCAGGATGTAACAAATAGACACGCCCAGGCTGTAACAAATAGACACGCCCAAGATGTAACAAATAGACACGCCCAGTAGGGTGATGACAAAAATTTTTTTTTAATGAAACCACTTGAAATCGAGGAAACTTTATGTGTTATTTAAGAATATCAATTGCATTTTAGATTTTGTATAAAAAAGTTCCCCCACCTTTACAAAAAAAAAGTGAATTTTTTTTCTTTCTAAAAATGACATGTTTTTTTTTGCAATAGTCAAACGAGTTTAACTAATAACTAAATAACCTTTATTAATAAATGAGATACAGAGCAGTACAAAATGTACAAGGAATGTTTTAAAACATATTTTTTCCTATGAACTTCAGATTTAAAAATTCAACTTTTCTCGATTTCGCATGAAGTTCCTCCATCAGTTTTACAGCACGTTCAGCAATTTGGTTAGATCTTGGAATTTCAATTAATGACTCCTCGACTGACCAATGTGTCTTTAAACACTTTATTGCCTTCATGCAGTTCATCTTGCTGAGTGACGTAAAGAGTTCATTGAAGGACTCTTTATTGTAGTGTTGCGAATGGAACCAAGCATTTCCCCATTCGTAGCAGATGAAGTCGCATGCTGGAGCAAGGATGCTGCGCCACTCTGGTATAAGAAAAATGCGATAACAGCATATATCGCACGTGAGTTCCATCTGGCCTGGTGTAAACTTGGAAGTTTCTTCCAGCTGACTCTAGGCCAACGTGTAGTTGTTTTGTAATGACGATAAGCCTGACAGAGTTGATATAAGAACTTGAAATCATCTCGCCATCCAGGGTTCTCGCCTGTGTTAACATCCTCTGTAGCAACTAGGCGGTATTCAGCTTGAAGAGAGACATAGTTTTCTGTTAATTTGTCAATGAAGGAATAGTTGAGTTCTGGTTTGCTCGTTGGCTCTTGAATAAGAAAATTCATGACATGCTTCAGAAGGAGGTCGAGTACATGGTGCTGACAGCCAATATATTGTGGCTTCTGAAAGCCTTTGCTTAAGACATCATCCTGTATGAGTTTTACAATCCCGTGCAAACGACCAGTATTTACTGCGGTCGTGTCGCAGATTATCATGCCTATATTTTCCCAAGCATCGTATTCATCAATTAGCTGATGTAGCTCCTTGTGAATGGCCGCGGCAGAACCACTTTCACATTTAAGAATACCGAGTTTGATTTCGGTTGTCATATTTTTCAGCAGAACTACTTGATACTCTTCTCCTTGCAATCTTTTACCATCAAACTGGAGACAATAGGGATCTTTGCTTTGAAGTTTTTGAGCAATTTTTATTTTCATTTTATGTCCTTCAGAGATTACTCGTCTCCAGACACCAGACTGACTTGGAACCAGCACATCATGGCCCTGTACAGCAATGGTTGCAAGAACGTTATGTGCTTTATGTGTAGAAATGTTGTTTTTCTGTACTAGTAAACCCGCGGTTGTAGTGCTTGCTCTTTGGTATTTTGATTTGCGTTCAGGAGAAGATGACGTGGAAGAAGAGGTTGGCAACTCGGCTGAAGAAGCAGAGGTTTCAGAATCTGAAGATTCTGAGACAGTTTTTTGTGTTTGTGTGGGTTGTGATTGAGAAGAGCTGGCTTGAGGTTGAGTTTTTGATAGTCGGATTCGTTTTCTTGGGTGGATTGATTCCAAAGGGGCTTGTTTGACCATTGAATAACCAATCTTTCCTCCACTCTTAACTTGCCTCTGGTAGAGCTCTTTATCCTCTGTGCTTTTCCACTCTCCATTAACATTGGTGACATCAAATAAATGAGAAAGTGTTGCAGTGAATTTATCAGACGGTTTCTTTTTGTTTTTGTCATATAGATCAATCAGCCGATTGAGTTTCTTTCTGATGAGTGCACTGGATAATAGTGGAAAGTCTAGAATTTCCCTCCAGAGTAATTCTATATCCGTAATCATAATTTTAATTCGATCCAGTCGCCGTTTCTCGCTATTAAACAGAAAAGTGAAGTTTCCAAGAATTTGACGGTTTGTCGGCATCCGTGTGAGATTGTTTAGCTTTTCAACTAATGGAATCCTTGGATTCCTTTTCTGTTTAGAAGATGAGGTTAGATTCTTCCTCCAAATACTCCTGTTTGATTTTATACTGTTGCTGGAATTTTTATATGACATTTTATTATTGTTTAAAAGTGTTTAAGTATATTGCACTTTTCTTCCCCTCGGTAAGACTTGCAATCTTGCACTGAAAACGAGATAGTTTATCAAAAACATTCCATCATGTTTTAAAATATTCCATTACATATATTATATATATGCAACTGAAGCAGAAAATAAAATATAACAATAATAAAATAATTATAAACTTTAAAGCCCAATAAGTATAAGATTTTCTTTAAACATCTGCCTCAGTCCTGTAAGGATTTCCCATTTATTGCCATCAACTGGTAATGAATGTTAAACAAATGAGGAAAATGGATTTATATAACATTGCTATTGTCATACTGACTTAATCTTTTAGGATAAGAATGGTTATTTTACATATTCAAAAGACCGTATTGAGTTTATTACTATTTTTACCTGTAGCTTAGTACTAATATTTTTTTTTAAGTATTGCAAAATAACACTTAAAATGACAAATAAACCCTTAAAAACTACAAAACTTCGCCAATCAAGCGATAACACTAGCAAAAGAAGATACCGCCCCTTCCGGAAGTCAACTAAAGCTTCTCTCACATAATGAAGAGTTTCTACATTCTATGATTTCATTACTAAAAAGAGTGCTATCGAAGCGCGCTTCACCGCTAGTCTCAAACAGCGCTGAGTGAACAAAAGAAAATGAAGAGGTGGGGGAACTTTTTTCAATTTAAAAAAAAATAAATGTTGCTATTGTCATTTGCATACAATTGTTCCTCGAATGTAAGGGGTTTCAATTTCGTTAAGAAAAAAAATTAAAATAGTCATCACCCTAACGCCCAGGCTGTAACAAATAGACACGCCCAAGATGTAACAAATAGACACGCCCAGGCTGTAACAAATAGACACGCCCAAGATGTAACAAATAGACACGCCCAGGCTGTAACAAATAGACACGCCCAGGATGTAACTAATAGACACGCCCAGGATGTAACAAATAGACACGCCCAGGATGTAACAAATAGACACGCCCAGGATGTAACAAATAGACACGCCCAGGATGTAACAAATAGACACCCACAGGATGTAACATTAGTTTGTACCAAAAAAAAGAGGAGAAAAATGACTTATAAATAAGCTCAATGGAAGGTTTATAAACAGACCATTTTTGTTTTGAGAATATCAAGTTTTAAGAAGAATTGACAAATGACATAATTTTTATATAATTTAAATTTAAGTGACCTTTAGCAAGATGGTGCCCTTTAGAATATATACAGTGATTCCAATGTTCTTTTGTCATGCCAACTGTTATATTTGATATTTACTACTACAACAGTTCTTATTGGCTTTAGTCTGTTTTTGCAGCACAATAATGAAGACACTGGCTAGAACCAAATATGAAATAAAACTCTGTGCCAAGAGTTGTGTGCATTTTTGATTATATTGAATTGTGTATCACCTTAAAATGTTCTTTTCAAAGTTTTGTGGATGTAGTAGTTTGTGCAATTCATTCATTTAAAAATTTAAATGGTATAGTTTGTATTTTGAGGTATTGCCATGTTAAAAACATGTAAGCTTTAATATTTTTTTTGTATAGCCCACTAGCATTATCGAAGTATTCTGAATGATGAACACATGTATGGCAGCAGTATGTGTAGATATTATGTATGTAGTAAGTCAAAGTCTTGGCAGTATGTGTAGATATTATGTATGTAGTAAGTCAAAGTCTTGGCAGTATGTGTAGATATTATGTATGTAGTAAGTCAAAGTCTTGGCAGTATGTGTAGATATAATGTATGTAGTAAGTCAAAGTCTTGGCAGTATGTGTAGATATTGTGTATGTAGTAAGTCAAAGTCTTGGCAGAATGTTTCCAGAAACAAGGCCTGACATGAGCATTGGTGATGGTGTCATTCTCATTTAATTTTGGGATTAGTCTCAAAGTGAATGAATGACTTCACTGTAAGGTTAGTCTCAAAGTGAACCAATGACTTCACTGTAAGGTTAGTCTCAAAGTGAACCAATGACTTCACTATAAGGTTAGTCTCAAAGTGAATCAATGACTTCACTATAAGGTTAGTCTCAAAGTGAATCAATGACTTCACTATAAGGTTAGTCTCAAAGTGAATCAATGACTTCACTATAATGTTAGTCTCAAAGTGAATCAATGACTTCACTGTAAGGTTAGTCTCAAAGTGAATCAATGACTTCACTATAAGGTTAGTCTCAAAGTGAACCAATGACTTCACTGTAAGGTTAGTCTCAAAGTGAATCAATGACTTCACTGTAAGGTTAGTCTCAAAGTGAAACAATGACTTCACTGTAAGGTTAGTCTCAAAGTGAATCAATGACTTCACTATAAGGTTAGTCTCAAAGTGAATCAATGACTTCACTGTAAGGTTAGTCTCAAAGTGAATCAATGAATTCACTGTATTGTTAGTCTCAAAGTGAATCAATGACTTCACTATAAGGTTAGTCTCAAAGTGAACCAATGACTTCACTGTAAGGTTAGTCTCAAAGTGAACCAATGACTTCACTGTAAGGTTAGTCTCAAAGTGAACCAATGACTTCACTGTAAGGTTAGTCTCAAAGTGAACCAATGACTTCACTATAAGGTTAGTCTCAAATTGAACCAATGACTTCACTATAAGGTTAGTCTCAAAGTGAACTGATGACTTCACTATAAGGTTAGTCTCAAAGTGAATCAATGACTTCACTATAAGGTTAGTCTCAAAGTGAATAAATGACTTCACTGTAAGGTTAGTCTCAAATTGAACCAATGACTTCACTGTAAGGTTAGTCTCAAAGTGAATCAATGACTTCACTGTAAGGTTAGTCTCAAAGTGAACCAATGACTTCACTATAAGGTTAGTCTCAAAGTGAATCAATGACTTCACTATAAGGTTAGTCTCAAAGTGAATCAATGACTTCACTATAAGGTTAGTCTCAAAGTGAACCAATGACTTCACTATAAGGTTAGTCTCAAAGTGAACCAATGACTTCACTATAAGGTTAGTCTCAAAGTGAACCAATGACTTCACTATAATGTTAGTCTCAAAGTGAACCAATGACTTCACTGTAAGGTTAGTCTCAAAGTGAATCAATGACTTCACTATAAGGTTAGTCTCAAAGTGAATCAATGACTTCACTATAAGGTTAGTCTCAAAGTGAATCAATGACTTCACTGTAAGGTTAGTCTCAAAGTGAACCAATGACTTCACTGTATTGTTAGTCTCAAAGTGAACCAATGACTTCACTGTAAGGTTAGTCTCAAAGTGAATCAATGACTTCACTGTAAGGTTAGTCTCAAAGTGAATCAATGACTTCACTGTAAGGTTAGTCTCAAAGTGAATCAATGACTACACTGTAAGGTTAGTCTCAAAGTGAATAAATGACTTCACTATAAGGTTAGTCTCAAAGTGAATCAATGACTTCACTGTAAGGTTAGTCTCAAAGTGAACCAATTACTTCACTATATGGTTAGTCTCAAAGTGAACCAATGACTTCACTATATGGTTAGTCTCAAAGTGAATCAATGACTTCACTATAAGGTTAGTCTCAAAGTGAATCAATGACTTCACTGTAAGGTTAGTCTCAAAGTGAACCAATGACTTCACTATAAGGTTAGTCTCAAGTGAATCAATGACTTCACTATAAGGTTAGTCTCAAAGTGAACCGATGACTTCACTATAAGGTTAGTCTCAAAGTGAATCAATGACTTCACTATAAGGTTAGTCTCAAAGTGAACCAATGACTTCACTGTAAGGTTAGTCTCAAAGTGAACCAATGACTTCACTGTAAGGTTAGTCTCAAAGTGAACCAATGACTTCACTATAAGGTTAGTCTCAAAGTGAACCACTGACTTCACTATAATGTTAGTCTCAAAGTGAACCAATGACTTCACTGTAAGGTTAGTCTCAAAGTGAATCAATGACTTCACTGTAAGGTTAGTCTCAAAGTGAATCAATGACTTCACTGTAAGGTTAGTCTCAAAGTGAACCAATGACTTCACTATAAGGTTAGTCTCAAAGTGAATCAATGACTTCACTATAAGGTTAGTCTCAATGTGAATCAATGACTTCACTATAAGGTTAGTCTCAAAGTGAATCAATGACTTCACTGTAAGGTTAGTCTCAAAGTGAATCAATGACCTCATTGTAAGGTTAGTCTCAAAGTGAACCAATGACCTCACTATAAGGTTAGTCTCAAAGTGAATCAATGACTTCACTGTAAGGTTAGTCTCAAAGTGAACCAATGACTTCACTATAAGGTTAGTCTCAAAGTGAACCAATGACTTCACTGTAAGGTTAGTCTCAAAGTGAATCAAAGACTTCACTGTAAGGTTAGTCTCAAAGTGAATCAATGACTTCACTGTAAGGTTAGTCTCAAAGTGAACCAATGACTTCACTGTAATGTTAGTCTCAAAGTGAACCAATGACTTCACTGTAAGGTTAGTCTCAAAGTGAATCAATGACTTCACTATAAGGTTAGTCTCAAAGTGAATCAATGACTTCACTATAAGGTTAGTCTCAAAGTGAATCAATGACTTCACTATAAGGTTAGTCTCAAAGTGAATCAATGACTTCACTGTAAGGTTAGTCTCAAAGTGAACCAATGACTTCACTGTAAGGTTAGTCTCAAAGTGAACCAATGACTTCACTGTAAGGTTAGTCTCAAAGTGAACCAATGACTTCACTATAAGGTTAGTCTCAAAGTGAATCAATGACTTCACTGTAAGGTTAGTCTCAAAGTGAATCAATGACTTCACTATAAGGTTAGTCTCAAAGTGAACCAATGACTTCACTATAAGGTTAGTCTCAAAGTGAATCAATGACTTCACTGTAAGGTTAGTCTCAAAGTGAATCAAAGACCACTTGCAAATGTTGGTGCTATACTTACAAAGATTCTACATCTTTATTTGATTGTATGAAGTAAAATAGATTGTATTGCTGTGATTGCTCCCTGGCACAGTAAGGTGCTTACAGCTATGAAGACTTTTACCACAAAAAAACAAACACTTGAAATGATTAGACAATAACAATAAAGTTGATCACCATCTATCTTCTGTTTGGTTTTATAACTTGAACTATTGAAACCAAACTCATCCTCCTTCTTAATTAGGGTTGTTAAAAATGTCAACATGGATAATTTTGATTTGTTTTACCCATCAGTTTGTGCCTCATTCCATTTATGACTGTGTGACTTGTTTTTATGTTGTGATTTCTTTTGCTTGATAGCTTTTAGCTTCCACAGCCTGTCTCTAGTCTTGCCTGGAATTGTAGGTTTAGATGTGACCAAAGCTGTGTCTGGCAGCTATATGTGTACAGTTCCTATGTCTAGAGCGGTGATTCTCAATCTCAATTATAGGACCATCCTAGAGTTTATTTTCCACTCCATTAGGAAATGTGCTGTGTACTTTCTTTGTTCCCACAAATAAGGCAGAGTTTGATTATTTGTAAAAACAAATTTGTACATTATTTTTAAATTTAATTATATTATATCAATGCTTTTAAGTTCTTATTCCTTTGATTTATTTGTTGCCTCTCCTAAAGATTTATGTGCAACACTTGAACATATTTGGCTATGTAAAATGAGTATTTGATGTAGACTTTGCTGATTAATCAAAGAGAAGTTTGAAGCTACAGGTTCTTAAAAAATGTTTTTGTTAATCTTCATTTTAAACAAATGTTCTGTTATAATGTCCTTTGAGTCTTTGTGCAACTCATCTTCCCAGTATTTGTGCCAGCTTGACAAACACAATGGAGACCATGTATTGCTTTCATAAATTGCATAATGATGAAACAACAGTTTATGAACTGGCTTGACAAAATTATTATTGAAAATTTATGCCCCTCAAACTGTTTTAAAAAGTGTACAAAGTGTGTTAGTAGCATCAAAGCAGTTTGGCTTAATTTGTGCGCTTCCTAGATGACATTGAATGGGATCCTTTTGAAGGAAATATTTAATGAAGCGAGGGTCTCCAGTGTATCCATCTATGAACATACTTTTACAGTTTGTACATCTTTGTTATACTTTGGAATAGTGCTAATTTTGGTATGTGTTAACTAGCATTAGCGGAAATTGCATTGTTCAAATTAGCTTAAACTGCTGTGCATTGATTCTGTTATTATAATGTATGGTCTGCCAGTGCGTGGCATCAGTCATGATTGTCAAGCTTCCAAGATTTGTCTGCTTTAAGACAGCAATGTTTTTATATAGGAACTGTTCCTTCATGCATACTTAATGGCTTGGTTAAGGCCAGCTGTGAATATTTTGTTGATGACAGAAGAGTCCTGCCTTGTTTAACTAGTGTGGTGACATTTCAGTTCAAAGACAAATCTCTTGAAACTAGTCATCACTTGCAGTAGTTAAAGCATATGCAGACGATGGTATTTCATCTGGTACAAGACAAGCTATTTGAATAGAACCATAAAATAAATGGATGTCTCTTGGTGAATGGTTTTACTATAGAATTTCAAGTGGGATTTATTTTGGTTTATTTTTTATGTACTTATATATAATATCTTAAATCTGTTTGTAGAAAACGAGCAATTATTACCCACAATTCTTAGCAATTTATTTTCTCAAGGAAAGATGTGCCTGTAAAGTGATACTTTACCTATTTTTTATGTTGATAAAAATTGATTGAGGTTAGTGTATCATTCGTGATATGTTGGTATAAGCTTTTTATATCATTTGAATCTTTTGAACTAACTTTCCCATGGTTCTCGGCTGAATCCATAACATCTTTAATGGTCGCCATAAGGACATAAAAAAAATTTACTTTCCCTTTGAGAATCACTGTTTTCAGGGTTGTCTGTTGTTCTCTTGATTGATGTGTCAGAGATCAATCATTATTGTACAAAGGAAAGATATCATTAAATGAGCCCTATTGTTTTAAATATACTGTGTGTCATGGCTGCTGTGCTTCTCAAACAAGGTCACTCCCTAAAACATGACGACTGTTTCCTTTCAATGAAAATTTCAAACATTTCATACACCAATGGGCACAAGTGAACTTTTACACAGAAATGTTTATGCCTATTATAAAATCAAGTTTAAAAAAGTTTAAAGGTAATTTGATTTTAATTGAAATAAATAACTCAATTTTGTAGTTAAATCTATTGTTCACTTATCTCACATCCCACAATGTGCCTTGTAAACATTTGAGATGCTAATGTTAGATTGCAACACATCTGACTATTCCATTCTTTTGTATTTTTGTCAATTGAAGCAATTTATGGGCCGTTTCCAGAGAGAAGCTTCTAAACTTGCAATAACTGGTGGCCTGTCCCAGCTCGTGTGAGTGTAGACACAAGTAGGATAGCTGTGAGTGGTTTTGTTTTAACACTTGTATTATGATTTTGTGTATTTTACTGATATTAACTGGAGACCTGTACTAATAATCAGATAGTTGAAGTCAAGGACACTTGCACTGCTGGGTTTCAATGTGGATTGGTGTCTCTGGGTGCTGTAGTGGCTAACATGAAATCTAATGCAGTGTCCTGGCTGCTGGATTTATATGACCTGTCTGCCTATACTCATCATTAATTGTTGACTACAGCAGATTGTTTATAACATTGCTTGAATGCTAATTAAAACAATACATGCATATAAAAATTCTAAATTTTATTTATTCTTTGTTGTGTTTTGCTTAGTTTGTATTCTAGGCAAGAATTTTATATAATAACAATGGTCTAAAATACTGCAAAGTAATCCAGAAGTGAAAGCAATCAATAACGTTCAATACCTCTTTGCAAGACTTATACATTGAAGCTAACAGCTGCAAAGACTTTATTTATTTTTTACATTGGCCTTGTAAATGAACATTTAATAAATATTTTCACAAACATAATGAATAGGCCAGGTAGTTCCACTAGCCACTTCATAAGTTAAAACTGATACAAAGTAAACATTGAAGGTTATAAGTTATATTTAAACTCTACAAGTTTTCCAAAATACTTCATTTTTAAATCCCTTATATTAACTTCACCGCCGTCTCTGTCATCATCTCTCTCTGTCGGTCTTGGGCGGGCGGAAAAACAAAAGTAAAAAATGACCCACTTCTCGAGACCCGACCAAGCTGAAGTTTGGCACACGGACCCGTCTCACCTAACAATGCATCGTATCAAAATTTCAGATCATACGAAGGTACCGTAATTAAATTAATGCATTTTTAGTTTATCCTTATATAACGTATGTAATTCAAATTCACTGTTTGTTATTGGTTGTTTTCCACGTGAGAGTTTGAGTTGACGCGTTGATGCGACCCATCGAAGTACCGGCGTGCTTTTGTTTACATTTTACGTGTCACGCTGAGCTCAGTCAATCGAGCGGTGACCAGACTTTTCCCCTCTCCCCCCACCCACCCACCCCCCAGGGTTATGAAGCAAAGTTGAGTTAAGACAGATTCAGTCTGTAAATGTTTGTCGCGTTTGAAAATAATCAATACTGTTAGTTATGTCTCATATATAAGGAATTTATAGTCAAAAACTTTGTTTTTATGGGTTTGTTTTATTTCATTATTATTGGGGGGTTTTTTCTTCACATTTTCTTGTCTGGTTGTTGACAATGAATAACAATGAAATATTTCACTGTCATTAAAAATGAATTGCTAAGATTTAAAGCTAGACAAATATAAATACAAAATATAAATATTAAATCAGCTACACAAAATATATCAATATAATTATAAAATATGAAACTAACTTAAGTATATAAAAAACACATTTGATATTGTATAATTCTTACTATTTGATTTTTTAAAATAAAAATGCTTGCTGAATATTCTTTCATTTTAAAATTTAAATACAAATATTACAAATTAAAGGGAGAAAAATACTTTTGACATAAGTTACTCACAATTGTAAAATTGGCAAGGGATTTTTTTGGAATTGATATATACATAGTTCCATTTGCATCATAGCTCCTTCAATGATTTATTTTACACTAAAAATGATTATATATTTTTTAAACCTTCCAGAAAAAGTCAGAGGCACTTTTGAGAAGCAAACTGTCCTTTCAATATATATATATAAATATATATGTATACCATACACAACATGTAATCTCTAATATATTTATACAACTATTTTCTTGTAAATTCGAATATATACTATAATCAACAAATTCAAAATAAAACACAATATCAAGGAAAAAAATTATAAAAATTCAATATTTAATTGTATTTTGGCTTATGTGAATGAAATATATTTCCAAAGGAAAAGTTAACCTTATTACATTTATGGCATAATTCAATGTTTGAAAAGCTATTACATTCACCATGATTTTTATACAAACCAACTTTTTCATAGGGACAAAGACTGTAATCAAATGTTCAGGCTTAACAGAACAATTGGTCTATTTCGCTCTACAGAGACTATGAGAACTACAATAAGGAGACAAACCTTTTACATTTATTTTGTTGTTTTTGTTATTGTATCTGCTCCATAAACAGACATAAAACGTATGAAACTTGACAAGTATGTAATACATAGTTTGTAAAATATCTAACAATGCACAGACCTAATGGTTTGGTTGTTTCTCGGGTATCACTTATTTCATATTCAACTAAATATTCAGCATTAGCTAACTGAAATTTTGGTCATTACAGATAAAAACTGGTTCATAATTTATCCTGCATTTCTGATGTTTGGTCATGACAGATAAAACCTGGTTCATAATTTATCCTGCATCTCTGATGGGTTACAGCAACCTCAAAACCAAATCTGAGGGTAACATTAATTATTTCACTACTTAATAAATGCTGGCCAGTCATTTATCACATTAAATTTGCTACAGTGTCAAGACTCATTTGAAGCAATTGACACTTGGTCATCGGAGAGAGAATTGACTCCATCCTTGATCACATCCTTCTCGCTGTCTTTCTTTTCTCTTGGTGTGAGGTTGGTCAGTTCCTCAAGCTGCTGGTGCTGCACCTTGTCCAGAGCTTCCAGTCTGAGACGTAAGACTTTGAGGTCTTCCTGGTGTTGTTCTTCCTGTGGGCCACAAGCAACATTGAGAAATAACATCTACAGGACACAAACATCTACAGGACACTAACATCTACAGGACACTAACATCTACAGGACACTAACATCTACAGGACACTAACATCCACAGGACACTTACATCCACAGGACACTAACATCCACAGGACACTAACATCCACAGGACACAAACATCCACAGGACACTTACATCCACAGGACACTTACATCCACAGGACACTTACATCTACAGGACACTAACATCTACAGGACACTAACATCTACAGGACACTTACATCCACAGGACACTAACATCCACAGGACACAAACATCCACAGGACACAAACATCCACAGGACACTTACATCTACAGGACACTAACATCTACAGGACACTTACATCGACAGGACACTTACATCGACAGGACACTAACATCTACAGGACACTAACATCTACAGGACACTAACATCTACAGGACACTTACATCTACAGGACACTAACATCTACAGGACACAACATCTACAGGACACCTACATCTACAGGACACAAACATCTACAGGACACTAATAATCTACAGGACACTTACATCTACAGGACACTAACATCTACAGGACACAAACATCTACAGGACACTAATAATCTACAGGACACTTACATCTACAGGACACTAACATCTACAGGACACTAACATCTACAGGACACTTACATCTACAGGACACTTACATCTACAGGACACTAACATCTACAGGACACTTACATCTACAGGACACTAACATCTACAGGACACAAACATCTACAGGACACAAACATCTACAGGACACCAACATCTACAGGACACTTACATCTACATGACACTAACATCTACATGACACTAAAATCTTCAGGGCACTAACATCTTCAGGACACTAACATCTACAGGACACTAACATCTACAGGACACTTACATCTACATGACACTAACATCTACAGGACACTAACATCTTCAGGACACAAACATCCACAGGACACTTACATCCACAAGACACTTACATCCACAGGACACTTACATCTACAGGACACTTACATCTACAGGACACTAACATCTACAGGACACTAAAATCTACAGGACACTAACATCTACAGGACACTTACATCTACAGGACACTAACATCTACAGGACACAAACATCTACAGGACACCTACATCTACAGGACACAAACATCTACAGGACACTAATAATCTACAGGACACTTACATCTACAGGACACTAACATCTACAGGACACTTACATCTACAGGACACTAACATCTACAGGACACAAACATCTACAGGACACCTACATCTACAGGACACAAACATCTACAGGACACTAACATCTACAGGACACTTACATCTACAGGACACTAACATCTACAGGACACTAACATCTACAGGACACTTACATCTACAGGACACTAACATCTACTGGACACTAACATCTACTGGACACTAACATCTTCAGGACACTAACATCTACAGGACTCTAACATCTTCAGGACACTAACATCTTCAGGACACTAACATCTACAGGACACTTACATCTACAGGACACTAACATCTACAGGACACTTACATCTACAGGACACTTACATCAATTTAACTAAATTCATAAAATTTCAATTAAATTCACTGGAGTAAATTAATTTCAGTTGGTTTAAAAAACAATAATATAATTTTTCCTTTACTTTGCAGAAGTTAAAAAAAGCATTAATCTAATCCTCACCAATTCATTATCAAAGCTGGATTGGTTAAGAAGAGTGGATGCATCCAGATGGACTTTGGTCTGTCTACTGTGGGAGTAGATGTTTGTATTGTCGGATGGTATAGAGAAAAGGATGGTACGGAACTCTTGGTGGCGCCGCCACAATTCTTTCCACTGCTTACGAAGGTGGTTGTATTGGTCAAATGGTACACACTTTCTGGAAAGTTCAGAAGCAAAAGATTCATCTTTTAATCTATTCATCTTTTTATCTATTAATCTTTTAATCCTCTTATGAAGAAGTTCAAATCAACGTCCATAGAATACACACTTGCTTATCTAATCCATTTTTAGACTATAGAAAGTAACTATCATCATGAAATAGTAAAGGCTACCTTAAACTTAAATCTAAATATTGCTTTTAGTAATATATATAGTATGGCAAGAGTAAAGTATTAATAATTTATATGTAACTATTCAGCACATCTGTGATATTAACTCACCAAAATATCAACCATGATTTCACATATTATTATCTACATTAATATTATTCCATGATTAAGTTCTGTTTTGTAATTAGGTACAATTGACCTTCTGTAAAAAGCATCATGATTCAATTGAGGTATTATATTAGCTCTACATGAACATGTCGAGGCTTTCAGCTGAAATATTGGTTTGACTGGGTATTCTCTCATAGTTACCGTTTTCTAAATCTCCTTAGAACTCTCTCATAACAGAAAGTTATTCATTCATCAAGTAGATTCTCTATTCCCCTTTTAGTGGCCCCCTGCCAGAACTTACTGTAAGGCTCTTTTCTCCAAGTCCAGTTCTGTGTTCTGGGCTTCAAGGAGCATCAGTTTATCTTTGAGCCGTTCAGCCACCAATGTAGTTTTTTTCTTTAACTTAAACAAAAGCAAGACATTATTAAAATACTGAATGCCTTTTAAACAATTGTATTGTTAATACACCATTCTCAGTCAAAGTATTGTATGTGATACAACAAATTATATGGGCTTTTTATAAGTTGCTCTTAAAAATGGGGTGTGGAAATTTCATTATAAGACATTGTGGTGTGGTCATTTCATTATAAGACATTGTGGTGTGGTCATTTCATTATAAGACATTGTGGTGTGGTCATTTCATTATAAGACATTGTAGTGTGGTCATTTCATTATAAGACATTGTGGTGTGGTCATTTCATTATAAGACATTGTGGTGTGGGTATTTCATTATAAGACATTGTGGTGTGGTCATTTCATTATAAGACATTGTGGTGTGGTCATTTCATTATAAGACATTGTGGTGTGGATATTTCATTATAAGACATTGTGGTGTGGTCATTTCATTATAAGACATTGTGGTGTGGTCATTTCATTATAAGACATTGTGGTGTGGGTATTTCATTATAAGACATTGTGGTGTGGTCATTTCATTATAAGACATTGTGGTGTGGTCATTTCATTATAAGACATTGTGGTGTGGGTATTTCATTATAAGACATTGTGGTGTGGTCATTTCATTATAAGACATTGTGGTGTGGTCATTTCATTATAAGACATTGTGGTGTGGTCATTTCATTATAAGACATTGTGGTGTGGGCATTTCATTATAAGACATTGTGGTGTGGTCATTTCACTATCAGACATTGGCGAGCGTAAAAATATTGTGAGTAGATTTATTTTAAAATATTTAAATTAAAAGTGTTTGAGTATGTATTCAAATTTAAAAATTACTAGTTGTCTGTCTTTTTAAGAAAGAAAACTAGTTTTAAAATATCTGTCTTGACATGTTTCTTTATGTATAGCTGATGTCTGTAGTACCATGTATGGATGTTGTCTGCAGTACCATGTATGGCTGATGTCTGCAGTACCATGTATGGCTGATGTCAGTAGTACCATGTATGGCTGATGTCTGCAGTACCATGTATGGCTGATGTCTGTACTACCATGTATGGCTGATGTCTGTAGTACCATGTATGGCTGATGTCAGTAGTACCATGTATGGCTGATGTCTGCAGTACCATGTATGGCTGATGTCTGCAGTACCATGTATGGCTGATGTCAGTAGTACCATGTATGGCTGATGTCTGTAGTACCATGTATGGCTGATGTCTGTAGTACCATGTATGGCTGATGTCTGTAGTACCATGTATGGCTGATGTCTGTAGTACAATGTATGGCTGATGTCTGTAGTACCATGTATGGCTGATGTCTGTAGTACCATGTATGGCTGATGTCTGTAGTACCATGTATGGCTGATGTCTGTAGTACAATGTATGGCTGATGTCTGTAGTACCATGTATGGCTGATGTCTGTAGTACCATGTATGGCTGATGTCTGTAGTACCATGTATGGCTGATGTCTGTAGTACCATGTATGGCTGATGTCAGTAGTACCATGTATGGCTGATGTCTGTAGTACCATGTATGGCTGATGTCTTAGTACCATTTATGGCTGATGTCAGTAATACCATGTATGGCTGATGTCTGTAGTACCATGTATGGCTGATGTCTGTAGTACCATGTATGGCTGATGTCTGTAGTACCATGTATGGCTGATGTCAGTAATACCATGTATGGCTGATGTCTGTAGTACCATGTATGGCTGATGTTTGTAGTACCATGTACGGCCGATGTCTGTAGTACCATGTATGGCTGATGTCTGTAGTACCATGTATGGCTGATGTCTGTAGTACCATGTATGGCTGATGTCTGTAGTACCATGTATGGCTGATGTCTGTAGTACCATGTATGGCTGATGTCTGTAGTACCATGTATGGCTGATGTCTGTAGTACCATGTATGGCTGTCTGTAGTACCATGTATGGCTGATGTCTGTAGTACCATGTATGGCTGATGTCTGTAGTACCATGTATGGCTGATGTCTGTAGTACCATGTATGGCTGATGTCTGTAGTACCATGTATGGCTGATGAACTTATTACCTTTTTATGTATGGCTGATGTCTGTAGTACCATGTATGGCTGATGAACTTATTACCTTTTTATGTATGGCTGATGCCCGACTGTACTTGATTTGGGCCTGGTCAAGTTTCTCCTCCAGTTCACGAATTCTCATCTCCAGCTGAGCCCTGTCCTCGGCCATAGATGAGCGCTGCTGGAGCAGGATGACCTAAATATGTGGGAAGAAACAACCCCAGTCATGAGCAGTTTCCAATGTCCATGATTAAATCCATCATTAGTGTGAAGAGAAATTCAATAATAAGATGCTGAATAAAAAGCAGTAAGGGTAAAAAAAAATTTTAAAAAACTATCACAGTAATAAAAACAGTCAACTTTACTAAAACATTTCTATTCTCAACATGATATTGGTCTTTACTTTACCTCATGATTATTCTGTATTTTATCCAGTTGTGATTGGGTCATTTTCAGTTCTTCCCTGAGCAGTTCAGCATTGTTCTTTAACCTCATGTTGGAGTCCATCAGTTCATTCTCAGCTGAGTTAAAACTGCTCAGTTCAGTCTCCAGTTTGTGGATACGAGATTTCAATGTGGAATTTTCTGAACGTTCTCTTTCTAGCATATCCTGTAGACTTTCCATGTGACTAAGACGAGTCCTGTAGGCATTCAATATTTACAAAACAAAGAATTAACAACAGCACAATTAACAAAATGCCAAGAAAGTGAAAAATAAAACAAAAAGAATAACACCTTATGAGTTATTTGACAATCATCCAACATGCTGTAATCATCAAACATTCTGTAATCATCAAACATTCTGTAATCATCAAACATTCTGTAATCATCAAACATTCTGTAATCATCCAACATTCTGTAATCATCCAACATTCTGTAATCATCCAACATGCTGTAATCATCCAACATTCTGTAATCATCCAACATTCTGTAATCATCCAACATTCTGTAATCATCCAACATTCTGTAATCATCCAACATTCTGTAATCATCCAACATGCTGTAATCATCCAACATTCTGTAATCATCCAACATTCTGTAATCATCCAGCATTCTGTAATCATCCAGCATTCTGTAATCATCCAGCATTCTGTAATCATCCAACATTCTGTAATCATCCAACATTCTGTAATCATCCAACATTCTGTAATCATCCAACATTCTGTAATCATCCAACATTCTGTAATCATCCAACATTCTGTAATCATCCAACATTCTGTAATCATCCAACATTCTGTAATCATCCAACATTCTGTAATCATCCAACATTCTGTAATCATCCAACATTCTGTAATCATCCAACATTCTGTAATCATCCAACATTCTGTAATCATCCAACATTCTGTAATCATCCAGCATTCTGTAATCATCCAGCATTCTGTAATCATCCAGCATTCTGTAATCATCCAGCATTCTGTAATCATCAAACATTCTGTAATCATCCAACATTCTGTAATCATCCAACATTCTGTAATCATCCAACATTCTGTAATCATCCAACATTCTGTAATCATCCAACATTCTGTAATCATCCAACATTCTGTAATCATCCAACATTCTGTAATCATCCAACATGCTGTAATCATCCAACATTCTGTAATCATCAAACATTCTGTAATCATCCAGCATTCTGTAATCATCCAGCATTCTGTAATCATCCAACATTCTGTAATCATCCAACATTCTGTAATCATCCAGCATCCTGTAATCATCCAGCATCCTGTAATCATCCAGCATCCTGTAATCATCCAACATCCTGTAATCATCCAACATCCTGTAATCATCCAACATCCTGTAATCATCCAACATCCTGTAATCATCCAACATCCTGTAATCATCCAACATTCTGTAATCATCCAACATTCTGTAATCATCCAACATTCTGTAATCATCCAACATTCTGTAATCATCCAACATTCTGTAATCATCCAACATTCTGTAATCATCAAACATTCTGTAATCATCCAACATGCTGTAATCTTCAAACATTCAGTAATCTTCAAACATTCAGTAATCATCCAACATTCTGTAATCATCCAACATTCTGTAATCATCCAACATTCTGTAATCATCCAACATTCTGTAATCATCCAACATTCTGTAATCATCCAACATTCTGTAATCATCCAACATTCTGTAATCCAATAATTTGTAGTCTAGAGATGTGATAAGTATCTAACCCAACTGTTGGTATTTCTTCATGAACTTAAGTCAAATAGTATTTGAAAAATAATTACAAGTCGTAGTGTCAATGTGAAAAGACTCATATTTGATTTAATGACAAGAAGTAGTATCAATGTGAAAAGCCTTCTATTTGATAAACTCAAGTTTTAGTGTAGTGACAGCAGACTTGTGAGTACATCAAGTTCTAGGTATTAAAGTTACATTTTCAGCAAGGAAGAATTTATTAACCCACGAACTGTTGTCGGCCGAAAAAACCGGCCGATCGGCACATTTTGTACTGTGACGGCCGATAAAAACGGCCGACAAAAATCACGGTCAAATAGCAACTTCCAATCCACTATATTATAGTAAACTAAGCCACTTCCTTTTATTATTAATTACATCTTCTTCTGGGTCCAGCTTGAAGTTAAAAACTTTAAAAATAGTATTTTTTATCAGTGTGTTATAAACACTATTTTCTTACGCCGATTTTGAAACCAAAATGGATTATTCTGCAGCTGGAACTTCGGGTAAAGGTTAAAAGAAAACGGTAGAAATATATTTGAAAGCCTCTTTTGGGAAGATCTAAGTGATAATGTGATGATTTTAATATTCCACATGATAATCTTAGCTCCGATTCTTTTTTCTAGTTCTAGTGAATCTGATGCTAGTCTTAGCACTAGTACTAGTGCTAGCGCTAGTCATGAATTGAATCACAGTTTGACATCGAACCAGATCCATTTATGGGGCAATTGGCTAAATCAGATGAGAATGCATCTGATTATGTTTATAATATTTATTACCTCATGTTTTCTTTTTACTTAGAATGATGTTTTTTTTTATTTTGCATGATTTATTTTAGTATATTTTGTCACCCTTTGGTGTCGTCGTCCCCGTCCCCACCCCCGGAATAAATATTGTTGACTTTTTTTCATTTTCAAAGATTTATTTATTTATTTGTACTCAAAACTTTTTAGAACTATACATTTTATGAAAGATAAATGAAATATCTATCATATTTTATAAGTATTTTAATGGAATCTTTTTAAAAAAATTATGTTAGGGGTACTTGAAAGTAAAAACATTTTGTAAAACATTTTTTCCTTGAGCATTCCAAAGTCAAAGTCACATAATTTTATTTTTGGGGAGGGTGGTTAAAAGAGCTAACATAATCTCCATCCATTCCCCTTTCTAAAAATATAATATAGTTATTGGGGTTTTATAACAATATTTCTATGTCATTTTTTACTTTTTCTGATGGCACCCAAATGATCAAAAAAGCCTACACATTACAGCATGATTCTATACCACAGTTTGTGATTTTCCTAAAATTCTTGTACAACTATGCCAATAGCATCAAGAGCTGCTCCCTGTAAGTAGTTCGTAAGGGATGGAATGGCACTTGCCAGCCTGTGAGTGCCAGGCTTTAGGTTCAGCGCATTTTTCAAAATACTAAATTTTGGCAGATATATAAACAAACTTTCAACACACTTGACACTGATGAGTTCTCTCTCAGCCAGGTCTTTAGCGGCGTTGGCCTGAATAACTCTCTCATTGCACTTCTCCTGGTCAACATGTCTCCGAGCATCGTCATCGATTCTTCTCCTCTCCAACTCTTGAAGTCTTGTTTCTAAATCAAATCTGGAAAGTCAAATGGAATAGTAATCAACATTTGGAAGCAAGTGACTCAAAATAAAGGTACATAAATGTCTATTCCAAGCAACAGCATGGCATTATTCATAAATATCTATTCCAAGCAACAGCATGGCATTATTCATAAATATCTATTCCAAGCAACAGCATGGCATTATTCATAAATATCTATTCCAAGCAACAGCATGGCATTATTCATAAATATCTATTCCAAGCAACAGCATGGCATTATTCATAAATATCTATTCCAAGCAACAGCATGGCATTATTCATAAATATCTATTCCAAGCAACAGCATGGCATTATTCATAAATATCTATTCCAAGCAACAGCATGGCATTATTCATAAATATCTATTCCAAGCAACAGCATGGCATTATTCATAAATATCTATTCCAAGCAACAGCATGGCATTATTCATAAATATCTATTCCAAGCAACAGCATGGCATTATTCATAAATATCTATTCCAAGCAACAGCATGGCATTATTCATAAATATCTATTCCAAGCAACAGCATGGCATTATTCATAAATATCTATTCCAAGCAACAGCATGGCATTATTCAGCTTTAAGCTTAAGACTCAGATTAGGATATTATTTGTCAGTATGAAATATAGGGTTAAAAAAAACAGGAACTTTTTAATCCAGTTATTGACAAAACATTTCATTCATAGCTATTAAAACCTTAAAATATGCCATGTAAACAAATTAATGGCATTTATCATTTTTTAAAAATTACATTTCAATTAGGTTTCAATTACAGTACTATGGAAAAAAATTTGTTTAATAACTCTTGGTTTTATTGTATCTATAAAAAAAAGTTCTTGTTTTTTTTGTGTGTCACCCGTAGTAAAATGTATATTCTTGGATTTTGTCTAGTATGAAAAGATGTGTATTCTTGGATTTTGTCTAGTATGAAAAGGTGTATATTCTTGGATTTCATCTTGCATGAAAAGATATATATTCTTGGATTTTGTCTAGTATGAAAAGATGTATATTCTTGACTTGTTTAATGATAAAATGACTCACTTTTCATTCTCAACTTTGGCCATCTTTGAAAACTCTTCCTCCCTTGCTGCCTGAACTCTCTGCACTGCCTCCCTCTCTTTCTCCTCCAACAGATGCTGAAGTTGTAGCACCTTACTCTCAGCAATGTCCAACTGATGTCTCAGATCTGCCAGCAAAGTCACAAAAGATGTTCAACAATTTTTACACACAAAAAACACCCCATAAAACATCACCAATGACATAGAAAAAATATTTTTTTTAAAATTACAGCTTGAATTGAAAAAAATAATAATTTTTAATGAAAAAAGTTCAATTTGTTCTCACCATCCTATTCACAACAAATATGTTATGTTCAATCCACTGTCCACATTATTCTATATATTTCAAATCAACAACATTGCAGTAGTTAAATTTGAGCTGAAGACTTAGACAATGTTATTATTTGTCTGTATGAATGAGTGAATTCCCCCCCTCCCCAACCCCCCCCCCTCACCTTCCACTTCATTTCTCAGCCTGTCTCGTTCTTTCTCCAGCTCTCCCCTTTGTTTCAACATCTCCATCTTCAGATCAGAGAGATTGACCTTTGACCGATGAATGACCTCCTCGGTGTGACCCTTGAGGATGGTGTTTTTTTTCTCCAGTTCATGTATTTCCCCTCTCAATTTGTTGTGCTCTGTGGAAGATGCCATGACTTCTCTTTGGACATTTTCCAACTGTCTTTTCAGAGATTCTCGCTCTGCCTGAGGTATAAACATAAAATGTAAAAAAAAGTGAAATCCATTCTTTCTGAAACATATGATTTATCTTTGAGCTAAAATAAATTAGTTTATTACTTTATAGCACGCACGAAAAAAATACAGCTAAATATTTATAATGTTAAGTCCTTATTCATTAATTTATTTCCTATTATTGCCCCATTATTTGTTCAACATGACGTGTTAATTATGCTTAACCCAAATGTACCTGAAGCAGGAATTAAATGTTTGGAAACCTTGCAGTTGTAATAAAAATTTAAAAGTCGTAAGTACTAAATTGACATAATATTTTGAATGGTGATACCATAAGGTTTAAATATCTTTAAGTGGGAGCAAAAAAATTAATTTAAAAATGTTTCAAATTCTTATAAACAAAAGCATCACTTATAGTAGAATTAACTCGTAATATTTGACCAACTCATCACTCACCTCCAATGTCCACTCATCACTCACCTCCAATGTCCACTCATCACTCACCTCCAATGTCCAACTCATCACTCACCTCCAATGTCCACTCATCACTCACCTCCAATGTCCAACTCATCACTCACCTCCAATGACCAACTCATCACTCACCTCCAATGACCAACTCATCACTCACCTCCAATGACCAACTCATCACTCACCTCCAATGTCCAACTCATCACTCACCTCCAATGTCCACTCATCACTCACCTCCAATGTCCAACTCATCACTCACCTCCAATGTCCAACTCATCACTCACCTCCAATGACCAACTCATCACTCACCTCCAATGACCAACTCATCACTCACCTCCAATGTCCAACTCATCACTCACCTCCAATGTCCACTCATCACTCACCTCCAATGTCCAACTCATCACTCACCTCCAATGTCCAACTCATCACTCACCTCCAATGACCAACTCATCACTCACCTCCAATGTCCAACTCATCACTCACCTCCAATGTCCACTCATCACTCACCTCCAATGTCCAACTCATCACTCACCTCCAATGTCCAACTCATCACTCACCTCCAATGACCAACTCATCACTCACCTCCAATGTCCAACTCATCACTCACCTCCAATGTCCAACTCATCACTCACCTCCAATGACCAACTCATCACTCACCTCCAATGACCAACTCATCACTCACCTCCAATGTCCAACTCATCACTCACCTCCAATGTCCACTCATCACTCACCTCCAATGTCCAACTCATCACTCACCTCCAATGACCAACTCATCACTCACCTCCAATGACCAACTCATCACTCACCTCCAATGTCCAACTCATCACTCACCTCCAATGTCCAACTCATCACTCACCTCCAATGACCAACTCATCACTCACCTCCAATGTCCAACTCATCACTCACCTCCAATGACCAACTCATCACTCACCTCCAATGTCCAACTCATCACTCACCTCCAATGTCCAACTCATCACTCACCTCCAATGACCAACTCATCACTCACCTCCAATGTCCAACTCATCACTCACCTCCAATGTCCAACTCATCACTCACCTCCAATGACCAACTCATCACTCACCTCCAATGACCAACTCATCACTCACCTCCAATGTCCAACTCATCACTCACCTCCAATGTCCACTCATCACTCACCTCCAATGTCCAACTCATCACTCACCTCCAATGACCAACTCATCACTCACCTCCAATGACCAACTCATCACTCACCTCCAATGTCCAACTCATCACTCACCTCCAATGTCCAACTCATCACTCACCTCCAATGACCAACTCATCACTCACCTCCAATGACCAACTCATCACTCACCTCCAATGACCAACTCATCACTCACCTCCAATGTCCAACTCATCACTCACCTCCAATGTCCACTCATCACTCACCTCCAATGTCCAACTCATCACTCACCTCCAATGTCCAACTCATCACTCACCTCCAATGACCAACTCATCACTCACCTCCAATGTCCAACTCATCACTCACCTCCAATGTCCACTCATCACTCACCTCCAATGTCCAACTCATCACTCACCTCCAATGTCCAACTCATCACTCACCTCCAATGTCCAACTCATCACTCACCTCCAATGTCCACTCATCACTCACCTCCAATGTCCAACTCATCACTCACCTCCAATGTCCAACTCATCACTCACCTCCAATGTCCAACTCATCACTCACCTCCAATGACCAACTCATCACTCACCTCCAATGTCCAACTCATCACTCACCTCCAATGTCCACTCATCACTCACCTCCAATGTCCAACTCATCACTCACCTCCAATGTCCAACTCATCACTCACCTCCAATGTCCAACTCATCACTCACCTCCAATGACCAACTCATCACTCACCTCCAATGTCCAACTCATCACTCACCTCCAATGTCCACTCATCACTCACCTCCAATGTCCAACTCATCACTCACCTCCAATGTCCAACTCATCACTCACCTCCAATGTCCAACTCATCACTCACCTCCAATGTCCACTCATCACTCACCTCCAATGTCCAACTCATCACTCACCTCCAATGTCCAACTCATCACTCACCTCCAATGTCCAACTCATCACTCACCTCCAATGTCCACTCATCACTCACCTCCAATGTCCAACTCATCACTCACCTCCAATGTCCAACTCATCACTCACCTCCAATGTCCAACTCATCACTCACCTCCAATGACCAACTCATCACTCACCTCCAATGTCCAACTCATCACTCACCTCCAATGTCCACTCATCACTCACCTCCAATGTCCAACTCATCACTCACCTCCAATGTCCAACTCATCACTCACCTCCAATGACCAACTCATCACTCACCTCCAATGTCCAACTCATCACTCACCTCCAATGACCAACTCATCACTCACCTCCAATGACCAACTCATCACTCACCTCCAATGACCAACTCATCACTCACCTCCAATGTCCAACTCATCACTCACCTCCAATGTCCACTCATCACTCACCTCCAATGTCCAACTCATCACTCACCTCCAATGACCAACTCATCACTCACCTCCAATGACCAACTCATCACTCACCTCCAATGTCCAACTCATCACTCACCTCCAATGTCCACTCATCACTCACCTCCAATGTCCAACTCATCACTCACCTCCAATGTCCACTCATCACTCACCTCCAATGTCCAACTCATCACTCACCTCCAATGACCAACTCATCACTCACCTCCAATGACCAACTCATCACTCACCTCCAATGACCAACTCATCACTCACCTCCAATGACCAACTCATCACTCACCTCCAATGACCAACTCATCACTCACCTCCAATGACCAACTCATCACTCACCTCCAATGACCAACTCATCACTCACCTCCAATGTCCAACTCATCACTCACCTCCAATGACCAACTCATCACTCACCTCCAATGTCCAACTCATCACTCACCTCCAATGTCCAACTCATCACTCACCTCCAATGTCCAACTCATCACTCACCTCCAATGTCCAACTCATCACTCACCTCCAATGACCAACTCATCACTCACCTCCAATGTCCAACTCATCACTCACCTCCAATGACCAACTCATCACTCACCTCCAATGTCCAACTCATCACTCACCTCCAATGACCAACTCATCACTCACCTCCAATGACCAACTCATCACTCACCTCCAATGTCCAACTCATCACTCACTGCCAATGACCAACTCATCACTCACCTCCAATGTCCTGATAGTGGCCTGTTGATCAGATATCTGCTTGGCTTGTGTGTGGCTGACATTGTCTGAGTCCAGGCTGAGCTTCTCCTTCAGGGCTCTGACCTCTTCCAGCTCAACTAGCAACTCTTTGACCTGGACAGAGCAGCAGGTGGACATCAGGGTCTCACCTCCCACACAAAGACAGTCTTAAACAGACCTTAGTTGTAATATGTGCTGGGTCAGGGATGCCAGTTTGGGGCAAGGCAGTTTTATTTTAACACTAGATACTCTACATTACTAAGCACAGCTAAGATCAATATTTGGAGAAACACATACTTAAATTTTGGGGGTCTAAGACTAAGAATTTGAAAGGGAAATTTTTAACTAGTAATTTTCTGCTTTATTTATAATACTGGATAATTTAACATTGAAAATATCTATTATTACATAAGTCATAGGTTTACTATGAACCAACAACAGATTGTGGCATGTACTTGCATCAGCTCATCATTAAATCTCAAAGACAGCTACAGATATTACAGTCGTACCCACTTACCTCGAGCTCGGTTAGCTCGACCACCCCACTAACTCGACGTTTTTTATTGGAACCGCCAAATTCTCTCTTTGTCTTAGCATTTTCTCATCGGCTAATTCGATTTTTCTAAGTCGCCGAAACCTAATACCTCGAGCACAAAAGAGGGCCAAATTTGCAACTTAACGATGGTTAGCTCGATCCTCGTCGGTTGGCCTAGCAATGCACTCTGACATTTTAGTTCAAAACAGTGTTGACATCTCGCTTTCTTCGAGACTTCCGGCTATTGTGTGATTCTACGAGATTTCAATAAAAATTACTGGATAATATTATTATTATCTTCTTTCACTTTCGATCCATGTGTGAATTAGATGTATTCACCCGAGGTGCCCGTAAATTGCACGTCTTTAATCCGTCATTATTTCACAGTGCATGTTATATTATTATTAAACTTAATTCATTTTCTGATGCATTGATCATTTTATTTTTTAAGATAAACGAATATCTTTAGAAATGAAAATAAAGGTTTGTATCGAGAATCGACGGTGGTTTTTATATAATTAAATAAAAAATTATTATTCTTTTACTTTTAAAAGTTTGTTGTTGCTTTGTTACCAGTAAGATACGTGACTGTGAAACTAACACGCGCGTGACGATGAAATCAAATCATTTTCTTAATATTCCAGTACATGTATATAATATTATTAATATACACGTCATCACTTTTGTAGGTCGAATTCTGATAAGGAATGATTTTTTTTAAAATTTGCATAGACTTAGTTGCCGGCCGAGGTCTAACACACAGCCCACAGCGTGCTGTGATCAACGGTCAAGGCCGCAATAGTTTTATTTATATTACAAGTTTGATTGACTGAGGAAATTCGAGAGCGTTCTGATAGTAACAGATATCCTGCACGTCAAAAGCATTAAACTTAAAATTACCATATTGATATGTTTATTTTTATTTTTTTTAACTCGCTGATTCGACGGGCATTGCAAACGCGAGCGGCTGTGACACGCGCCATGTGGGACGAGGCGAGGAGAAAACTTTGACCTTTTAACGCATGCGCAGACAATTATAAACTGGTAACTTTTTTTTTATTAAATGGAATCGAAACATGACAGAGACGTAATCAAAATCCTTTACTTCGGCATAAATATATATATATAAATTCCCGATTAGTCATAACTTTTCCCGACTTTCAAGGCCGAGAAATTTTTTTTAAGAATTCCCGACTTTTTCCTGAGTGGGAACCATGGTTATATTTAAATTTTAAACGGTCCTTAAAAACGAACTGTCATTACAACCTTAGGAAAGAGTGAAGAAATATTAGGGTTCTGATACGATTCCGATTAATCTGCCCATCACTAATTAACGCTAACTAATTAATCATGTACATAAAGAAATTTCAAGCACATGTTAATATCTTGCCGCCATATTGGTTTTCGATGTAACTCGATCATCGGTTATCTCGACGCCATTTTTCATACCCCAACGCCGTCGACTTAACCGGTTTCGACTGTATTATCATAATTTAATAATATCATAAATAACAATTAAATCAATAAAAAATGTGTTGAGAAGTGTGACGTGAAATGTTTACCTGTAGATATAACTGAGCATTCTCCCGTTGTAAAACCCTGACTTTCTGAGTATCTTGATCAGTCTCAGCTTGAACTTTGGTAATAGTGGTATCCCGATCCTGACGTATATTAGTCAACTGCACAAAGCAATAAAATTTAAGTCTTCAGTTTTCTATGGCACATGCAAAACATTTCTTGGATTGGACAGGGAATGTGTCAAGAAATACCTGGCCTGATGGTAAAATCATTTATCAATGGCTAAAATCTAAAAGGACTTAAAATAAATTAAATATTTTTAGTAGTTATTAGCAAACAATAATAAAAATCAATTTTAAAACTGTAACCATAATAATTAAAAAAGGAATCCAAATTTTCAAAACTACTTTTTTTTCATGTTAATTAATGTCTTCTTGGCTACCAAGAGGGATTATTCAATTTTTACTCTTATTTACAAACTGCATTTAACTTGGTTTCAGTTCAAAGTTAAACTTGTTATATCTGAAAAGAAAACCTCTGAAAATGAAATTTCAGGAAATGCCAATGTTACCAAAGTCATGGCTATAATGACAGATGAACAGAGAATACTGAAATATGTTTGGTGTTACCCCCAAAATGCATTTATATGTGGACTTAACAGAATGAACAGCTCAGTCAAGCTTTCTTAAATTCCATCTAGTTAAATTTTCTTCAGAAGGTCTAATAGAAAACACTTCCACAGATCTGACTTTGCTAATGCATGTTCAAATAGTGTTTTTTTTAAAGATTTTACAATGACAAATTTTGCAACAAATTTCATTTATAAATGATAAAAACATTCATCGATTATTGTTTATTTTTTAAAGAGATACTACTAGACAATATTCTTTCTAAGGTTTATTTGTCCATGTGCAAAATAAAAAAACTCATGTGCAAAGTTGCAAAGCATCCAATTTTTTGTACAAAACTTTACCCCATACAAACACGTATTATATTATATTATATTATATTATATTATCTTTCTCAAAATATGCTGTGGTGTAATGTTAAATTGCTGAGTTTCATTGGTCAGATATAAGCGCAGCTTAAATGGTATATTTCTACTGGTATATCTATTCTTGTTATTGTTTGTTCTAAGAAAAAGTCAAGTGACTTCAACAGGCTAGACCACAATAGGGACTTAAACTGCCAGCATTGCAGTCTAAACTGAAACAGTCGTGCACCTGTTTGCTTCGTGCCCCGCGCTGGACATAGCCTAGGAGGTTAGGGCGGCTAGTGAGTCCTATATTTAGAAACTGTTGTATGGCACTGCTCAGCAGATGGAGCAGGTTGCCAAGGTGTTACCCCAAGCTTTAAGAGAGTAATTTCAAGCTTACATACTATGAGACTAGAATAGATTGCAAGCACTCATGTTTTCAAAAAGTCTAATTAAAATAAAGGGTTTAATAATATTCAGATTGTTAGATCTCTAGAGCTAAAGAATTTGTTTATTGATAACGAAGACCCAATCATATATGGCCTCTTAATCTAAAACATACACATTGTGGCACATCACATTTAGGAAATGACATTTTCTGCTTTAAATCTTTACCTCAATCTCATGTTGCTTTATTAAGTCTTGCATTTGTTGTTGGTGCTCTGCATGATCATGTTCATATTCTGCTTTCAAGAAAGATAACTCATAACGTAGTTTGCTGAGAGCAGACCTGTACTCTTCCACTTCCCCCCCCAGCTTTTTGGCCTTTTCTTTGTAGATCTGCTCCAGCTCACCAACAATCTGAGCTTTTATTAATTCCAACCTCTGAGGTGTGATCATCTAGAGAATTAGTTTAAATTGTCTATGAAAAATCATGTAGACTAATTTTTTTTTAATTGAATGGGTAAGAACAGCAAACAAACAAACTAAAAATAATATCTATGACGTAAGTAAAACTGTAAATATAAAAAAAATTCCTGACATTAAGAGTTCATTTTTTAAAAACAATTAATATGTAAATACTTAAATACCGGTATATAACATAACACATTCATTAAAAACCTAAACAGTAACTTAGTACATTGGCTCGACACCAAGAACACACAAAATACCTCCTTTGATGAGATACCCAAACTTAGAATACCTTTGTTTTCATTTCCTCAACTAGAGCAATTTTTTCAGCTAGATCATGACTACATGCTTCATACATGGCCAAATATTTATCCTTGACAACACGAGACTCCTCAATAGTTGATTTGTTTTCAGCTTCTAGCTCAATTAGTTTCTCCTGAAGTCTAGACAAAGTTTGAAGGAGCATTAAAAAAATAATCAGAAGAAGATTTTCCAAATTTTATTATGAGATTTTAATATATCAACATTAAAAACTATGAGACATCATTAACACAAAAAATTGTTTAATATTTCAGCTGTTTTTAATGAAGTCTAAGTAGTTACCATAATAAGAATCAAACCACAGTGACTATCAAGCTAACCTTGTGTGCTCTAGTTTTAGTTGCTGATAATTTATCTTATGTTTTTCAGCCCTGGCTTTCTCATCAGTGAGCAATTTTTGTAGTTCTGTTTCTAATGTTAGCCTCTGTAGCTGGCTGCCAAGACTCGCACCCATGGCCATGACACCAGAAGTCTGATAGGTTGTACTGGACATTCTCTGATTTTTGTCAGTCAGTTCCTATAAAAATTTGTGGATTTCAAAAATTTGTTTGAATATTTTCATGGTGTGTGCAAAAAGTATTAGGACTTGGTTAGTATCATTTTAGAATTATCATGATAGTAAATATTTCCAAAAGGGGACGCAATAAGAATAAGACAGAGTGATCATTTCTTTAAGGAATCTCTCAACTTATAAATGTCCTGCCCTCACATTGTTGCTGAAGATAAACTTTATTAAAAAAAGAAATTGATAAGAAACTGATTAGAATTTAATAAAATTGTTGAATTCTCAACAAAAATCAAACTTATAAAACATTAAGACTATTTTGCAGTTGTGTAGATGTTTTTTTAAAAAATGAGTTTGTGTGCTTACATTTAAAGATATACTTTTTCATAGCTTAATCCTAAGTACTTTAGTCAGAGTGTATTGACAATGACAAGGATAGAAGGAGGGGTAAACTTAAACTCTGTATATATACATATTGACAATGACAAGGATAGAAGGAGGGCTAAACTTAAACTCTGTATATATACATATTGACAATGACAAGGATAGAAGGAGTGCTAAACTTAAACTCTGTATATATACATATTGACAATGACAAGGATAGAAGGAGTGCTAAACTTAAACTCTGTATATATACATATTGACAATAACAAGGATAGAAGGAGGGCTAAACTTAAACTCTGTATATATACATATTGACAATAACAAGGATAGAAGGAGGGGTAAACTTAAACTCTGTATATATACATATTGACAATGACAAGGATAGAAGGAGGGCTAAACTTAAACTCTGTATATATACATATTGACAATGACAAGGATAGAAGGAGTGCTAAACTTAAACTATGTATATATACATATTGACAATGACAAGGATAGAAGGAGGGCTAAACTTAAACTCTGTATATATACATATTGACAATGACAAAGATAGAAGGAAGGCTAAACTTAAACTCTGTATATATACATATTGACAATGACAAGGATAGGAGGAGGGCTAAACTTAAACTCTGTATATATACATATTGACAATGACAAGGATAGAAGGAGGGCTAAACTTAAACTCTGTATATATTATATATACATTTTTTTTTAAACATCAAAAATCATACCAATATGGTAATTTTAATTCAAATAACTCGGCAGGAAAACTATCACTATAACTACTATACGACTGAATGAGAATTTGAGAACTGGTTAACTGTCCCGTATCTTTCCTATGTCTATCAAATGACTCTTGTACTTGTAATAGAGGTAGTAAAACTCATGGCCTTGACTGTTAACATCAAAGGCATTTTGACGCCACCACAACACTGTGTGTTCAGTGTTAGCTCTCATACTATGCCTCTGCAACTAAGCAAATTTTTTTTAAATTTTAAAATACTTCATTAGCCAAACTCGACTAACAGTGTGATTATGTGTATAGTATTTATATAACGGAATATTAAGAAGGCGCTTTCACGTCACTCGCGAGTTGGCTCTTGTATGCTGCCATTTACTTAAGCCAACACACCAAAAAACAAACTCTGGGTAATAAGCTAATACGAACTAATTGAAGTTTCAGTTAACTGGTCTAGATTAAACAGGACCAGTCCTGATCTTAGGACATGTTAACAGCTTTACTTTTAAGTATTTTGCATCTTTAGTTTGAATTGTTTGCTTTCCATGAATTAAATAGTTTGTTTCTTTCTTTTTCTTTGTTATTCCAATCATCAGCAAAAAGCCTAATTTTTGTTCCTGATGAGATGCTGTTGGGCAAATTCATTTATGTAAATTAGGAAGAGTAGGTGGCCTAGGACAGTTTCTTGTGGGACTGCTGAGTTAAATGTTATTGGTGCTGATTTAGATCCATTAATTCTTAAAGTTTGCTCTCTGCCTAAAAGGAAACCTTGGACTTGGATCCAATGATGTATGGGCAGGTACGCCAAAACCAAAGTATTATTTTTTAGCTTTTTTTATTTTTCGTAAGCGTTATTCGCACAGTTTTGGTAGTGCAAATAATGTCCAACATTATCCGCACTGTAATACAGAATAGATAAGACAGACATGGGCATGGGTGGGGGTATAATAAAATGTTTCTGGGAAAGAGCCTGCTAGTGTTTGCAAACATCCTCACTGTTTGTAAAACAAACACAAAAAAACACACAAAATCACTAACCCTCCAAAAAATATTTTTAAAAAAAACATAAGTAAGACCGTCCTGGGATTCGATCCGCATACCACTATCACTATGTTTCATGGAACTAAGCTACGACTAACCACTCACCTGGAGAAGCTGACGATCTAAGTGCGTTATTTTAAAATTATAAGAGCTATCATTAATTGGACACAAATCATTTTTTTATGGCAGTGCTACTTTAAAACTGAACAGTAATCATGAAATTTTAATTTGTATAAGCATATAAATTACACATTTTAGCCGAAATCGAGTGATATCGGCTTTTATTTTGTCTACACAGTGCGCGTTTTTTTTTACAACGTGACCAGCCCCTAGAACACGCATGCGCCGACGACCCGTGCGGATAATACTCGGCATTATCCCCACGGCAAAAACCGTGCGAATAATCACTTTGTTTATTTTTTAATAAACTGTAACTAAACTAAAGATAAAGACTTGAGTGGTACTCTAGTCTAATTCTAAGCCAACATGCATATACTATACAATATACTAAATGACAAATAATGACAATAATAATTAATAATATGAAAATAATAACAATCAATTTGAATCCCAATGACTCAAATGATTTGAATGACAATGCAAGTATAAGTAAGTGAGTGAGTGTGACAAGTACAAACTTGCTCCACACGTTCTTTTCGCTCCTTTACAAAATTGAAGGTTAAAATAATCATATGACTATCAAATACAATTTTATATAGAAAATGTGATTAGTACATTAAATTGTGATATTGTCAGGCCTGCCATCCTGTATTAGAATTGCAGGCTATATTTTAACAATGATTTTTCATTTTGTAAAATTTGAAGTATGTATTATCAAGTCAGATTCCGGATGTTTACAAATGAGTTTAAATACCCCGAATCAATGTAACAACACAACTGACAATTTTTAACCGAAAAAAATTTCGAAGTTAAATTTGATGCTTTTTTAACATCGAAAAACTGAGCCAATTACCCTTCAGTTTTAAAATTAAACTTAAATAATTAACAATTTATTTATGAAACTTAAATTTTTAAAAACACAAAATCACATTCAAAGACACATATGTATGTGTAACTATTTTAAATTAAATTTAAATTGTTTTGTTTTAATATCTATGAAGACGCTCCTTCTTTCATTGATAGATGCAGACATAGGTCATATTTTTTTTTAATGTGTATAAATTATTATGACATTGATATACCATTTACAAATTTCCAATGAAGCCATGGGTTTAATATTTCAACATTTGTGTCACAACAAACAACACTGTAACCAAATTAAACGTTCTCAACAAGAGAAAACTGCCAAAAACAAAATTAGGATAACTGACAGCGCCTAGACCAAGATGATGCTGAATACGTGTGGATTGAGAAGAGGAAATAAAACTGCGGTGTAAGCTGTGCAGGAGACCAGATGGAAGTGAAAAGAGGAGGGTACCATTAACCGCCTCTGCAGCTGAATTATCATGGAAGAAGGGAAATCTTGACCAAACAGAGGCAGGACAAACTGGAAAGCAATTGTAAACAAAATAGAACTCTAAATAAAAATTATCTTAATTCTGTATATTATCTTATCTAGGCTATTATATACATTCCTTCTATACTTGTATAGACTCAGAAGATTATTGCGTCTTATGCTTACAGTTTATGTCTAGCTAGTCTTGCATTTTTATTAAAGTTTTGGATGTTGATAATGGTAATGTGTTGATTTGCTTGATTTGTTCAGGCAACAAATTTCACGCCTAAATTCTAGAGGGAAAGAACGAGAATTTGTAATACACTGTATAATGTATGTTCTTGCATATGGAATAAGAAAAGTTGTTGTTTTTTTTATCCCTATGGCTGCTTTATGTATTATTACTACTTTGCTCTTTGTTCCTCCATCCTCTAGTGTTTCTAGGTTTAAGGATTTAACCAATGGTGTTAATCCTGACTCTTGTCAGAACTAGTTTTAAATAGATGTGATGTAATGAAAAAAGAGGGGAGGGGGAAATTAGCTAAGCAGTTGTAAAAAACTAAATGGATAGAAATTATAATCTAATTAGCATAAGAAACATTTAATACTTGAAAAGAAATACAAGTTATGCTATAATAAAAAATAAAATACAAAATACACAAACAAATTGTGTAATGAAAACAATAAATTTGAGCTTTATTTTTAAACTAACACGACAGTAAACAATAAACATAAAATACGTACTTGCAAACAAGTAATAAAAATTTAATTTAAATATAATTTTATAATTTATGTAAGTATGTATTTTGTTTATTGTACTGATGAAGGCATTAGCCAAAACGTTTACTTTCGTGTTAGTTTAAAAATAAAACCCAAATTTATTGTTTTCATTACACAATTTGTTTCAGTATTTTGCATTTTATTTAAAAGCTTTATCGCAGATCCATTCTATATGATATATAATAAAAATACATCAGTTTGTAAAATTCATATTAATCAATGTGAATGTTGAAAATGTTAACCATTAGCCCATTGTGCAAGTTACGAAAACAAAATAATTTGTCTGAAATAATTTCCTGGTAAAATTTTTTGTTTTTTATAATACTGGTAACTGGTAGTCATCTTTTTATTATTGAAATCGACAGCACACAACTTTCCACCACCAGACACAAAGGGACATGCAACAAATTTAAAGACAACTCTCATTTATTTTTAATGCTTTATTTTTAATTGCTTTTTCATAGTGCCTTGTAACAATCTTATATTAATAGTATCACATGGCATATAGCAAAGAGTTTTGGAAAAATTAAAATTAGATTCAAAAGACTAAAATTGTACACTTATTTTACAAATAAAAATCTTTAAAAAACTAAATATCCAGTGATAGATTGTTAACTTATTTCACAAATATAAAACTTAGGCACAGCCATAAAATAAAAGGAATAAAGGGGCATAAAAAGATGTCAAAACTTTCCATGATGATATCTCCAGTTAATCTCTTTAAAATAATATATCGCAGTAAATTTATGAATGATCTTAACTGATTGGTCTTCAAATTTATTTTAATACAAAGTTTAAAATAATAATGTATATAACCATTCTAGTAGAGTTGATGGTTTAAAACTTATCAAAATTGTCAATGTTAATTTAAATTTCCAGATCATATTGTAATATGCAAATGTTACACAGTAGGTTTAATTGACAAATTATAGATGAAATATATTCCTATATATTTTATTTGTAACATCTGCCACTGGTAAGCAGTTAACTAAATAATCATTGTCTACTGTTGACTATACATCCTCAATAAATTATCAATAATTGGATGTTATCCAAAATAAAATTATTGCATAATTTTAATATGGAAGTTTTACAAGTAAAAATGTTTCCACGTCCTGATGCAATATAAGTTACACATTGCTATTCAGAAAAATTAACTCAGTTAATTTAGTTAAGGCACTTTAACATTTATTTTGCATGAATCACGTCATTAATTTCCAAAGTACCGGTTTGCATTTATCTGATGGGAAGATGTGGATTTGTCAAAAAATAATGCTTTACAATAAATACAGTCACCCTGCTTTTATTATAAGGAATAAAAATGCATTTTAAGAAAGATAATGTGAACTAGTATCAATGAAGATTATAATTGAATTTCTGCATAGATTTATAATGTATTACAGTAATATAAACAGGATACTTCAGAAGAGATCATAAAATGAAGGTAATTTGAGTTCTAGTGAACAAAAATAACATATTTTTGAATCAAAGATAACTTTACTAAATGTGTAAAAAGACATATTAAATACACCCAGTGTAAAACAAAGTGTCCCTATTGAGTTTTTAAAATCCCCCCAAAAAAATATCAAAAGCTGGCAATGGAAATTGTTTCAAACCTAAAGTTAAAATTACAGACCAGAATGTTAAAAGACATAATTTCAAAACATTAAGCTAAGGATGTGTATTTCAAAAGATAAGTAATCATAAAAATAAAGTGTTGCTCTAAGAAAATTTAAAGTGAATGTTTATCAATTAATGAATATAAATAAGTATGTTTAAATAGTATTATTTTTAATGAATACTATATATATAAGAAATATGTATAACTATACCGTTTAAACATTGCTTTTAATTGAACTAATTATTTTAAAATTGTAAAATATAGGTTACTATTAATAAAAATTAGGCATGCGTTTAAAAATTTAAAAGAAGTAAAAAGAAGAAAAAAATTTTTTTTGAAGAGATGCATTGCTAAATAAAATGGTTATGTATAGCAGACAGAAATCTTATTTAATGATAAATAAATAAATTAATATAAATTACTCGAGGCTTAATTTTATAATATAACTGTTATCACTGTTATTCAATTTTAATAAGAGAGCAATTTAAAAACCACCCTTTTAAACCTTGAGCTACTGTTAATTAATTCCTTTTACAAGAGTATTAATTTTCATACTTTAAAAAGTTGTTTTCTAAAAAATAAATATAGAAATATTGAGGTTAAAATTTGAAGATTATTATTTAGTTCCATCTCATATTGTTCCTAAAAGAAAGCTGTGATATTTTTAGAAATGCAAGCCCCCAATAAGGTGAATGAGTTTAAGAAGCTGAAATAACAAGATATTTAAACAACTGACATAGAGGCGTAGATAAAACATTTGGCACATGACAAGTCACTGAGGTTGAACTATCAACATCAAAAATATTTAGGAATGTTTCCAGGAATTCTGTCCAATCGGTGTAAGAATATTCTTTAGAATTAATGAATTAATTAACTTTACACATAGAGCAAATAAATTTTCAACCGGATCTGCTGCTGCATTATGTTAAAACGTGAACCACAAAAAATCATAGGGCATAACCTTGACCTTGCTCATTTGAAATATCAATACACAAGAAAACAATGTAAACAACAGGGCTTAAATTAAATGACATAGAGGTTCACAAGGAACTTTAAGAAATTAATTTCTTAATTCTGAATGCAGAAATTCCAAGGTACAAATTAAAACAGAAAAGCATTGAGGTCATAAAAAGGAGAAAAAATAAATATGCACCTACCAAGAGAAAATAGTGATAAGAATGTTATCGAGATTAAACACTGTATGTCATGTGAATACAGAATGGATGAGTCAAACAATTATTGATTAAATAATTGGAATTCAGAGAAAACAAGACACCTGAGGGTATTGGGTCTCACTGTCACTGCCATCAGATTGATTGATTGGTGATAATGAAACATTTGACATGATAACTCATCCAATTGATATCTCAAACTTATTTTATCCTCAATAACTCTTACTTACATAATGGAAGAGAAAAAACAGGGTTGCCCAATAATGTCATTAAACAGCAATAATCTTCAACCAATGAACACCAGAGTAATTACTAATACTGGCCAATTGAAGGAGTTTTTAAAGTAACATCACTAAAACAAATAATCTACAAAATTTGCCTACACTTCAAAAATAAAAGATAGTCTTTCGGGTGCTATTCATATGGTCAAAGATTTACTTGCATAAAATTCAGAACTAAAAACGTAAGTAATATCATGCATTCAGTCATACTTAAAGCTCCATTAGAAATATTAAGACATTTAATGCATTTAAAGGACAGCATGAAAAAGCTTTTGAAATGGTTTCCAAATATCCTTTAGTTCAATGGTGTCGACAAGCATTAACATAGTAAGGCCACCATTGGATTTTTTAAAAACAAACATTTTCAAACAGCTCATTAAATTGAAATTTGACACATTTTACTGTTTGCATGAAATAATAAATATCCTTAGGTCGAGTTTATTGCAGTTAACATGATAATAAACTTTGGAAGCTATGTGAAGACATATATTCAACAATACAGAGAGTAAAGAGAGTGTGCAAGAAATTGTAACCCTGTTTTTATGAAGTGTTTTATCTAGGAAGTAGATAACTTTAGTACAGTCTACTTACACTGTGCTGTTATTACATTTTTTAGTCAAATTTAATTGAAAAGCTGTGAACGTTAAAGACCATGAAGCACAATAACTTTTGTTGACTTGGATCTAAAATGACTAGCTGGAATCTTCTCTTAAACCTACAGCTACCTCCAACTGAGCCAAGTAACGACTTAGTATAGGGAGATTGTAGCGGCGTTCTTGGTCTATTGTAACACACTGTTAGAGAAAAGAAATTAACAGTTAGTGCAATTCTTGATTTGTTTAAAAAAATGATTGATACACTAATAAAATCCCACATTAATGAACCAAAAAAATGTACTAAAAGATCAAGGAAATTAAAACTACAAGTAACCAGTAACAGTTGTTCAAGAACATTTACAACCTCAGCAACTCCACTTATAATTTTACATGTTATTAACAAAGCACTTACATTAGAAAAGTTAGTTCTAGCATCTGTTATCACTGGTTGACTGAAAGCCATACTTTGAGGACCCTCCAGTTCTCTCCTACTCCTAGCAAGTTTTGATAGTAATGACAGACTTTTGGCTTGTCCCTTGCCTGTCCAGGCTTCCTCTTCCACCCATGGTTTCTTGTGAAATTTCATATCCAGAGGTAAGAGGTGACCCTCAGTTGTAAAAATATACCTGGAAAACTCTTTGTTTACTGGGTTATCTGTATCAAATAACTGTGGATTTATCAAAATAGATTTCTCATCAATCAAACTAATATAAAATACTAACAAAAATAAAATTATTATTCAAGATCTTTTAAAGTTCAGAGGAGAAATATGAATTAGTGTTCAAGCTCTCACTTTGTCTAGCTTAATATTTACTTGGAAGTGGAATAGCTTCAAACCTACAATTACTTAAATGCTTAGAAAACACAGTTTTCCTGGGTTTTCATGGTGGATAAAATGAAAAATAACTGGTGACCAAGTATAATATTTAAAAATAACTGGTGACCAAGTATAATATTTAAAAATAACTGGTGACCAAGTATAATATTTAAAAAGATCTAGTTACCAAGTATAAATATTTACAAGTTTCGCTGAGAAAAAAACTCTCCATTCTATCCTCCAATTCTTTTGTATGGACATCATGTATAGTGCAATAACCACACCTATGGGAAAAGTCATTCATGTATAACAGGGCAAAAGCTTTTGTTTTCATCACAAAGTCACACAAAAGAAGGTTTTCCACAACAATATATGATGCCACTTTAAATGCTCCCATTAAATGTCATGAACAATGGTTACAGAAAACATTTTGAATTTTAAGCAAAAATTAAAGCAAATTTAGTTCTACCTTTCTTTAGTGTGAGCATTAATACTCTCTAGAATATCTCGGCCAACATGGAGATAAAATGGATTTTTAGTAGCTCTGTACAAAAAGTAAGTAGATTCTATGAGCTCTGGTCGCAGTGGGTAAAATCTTACATCTGGGGCTCTAAGCTGCCAATTGTATCGTTCAGGTAGTGCATTGTAACGTCTCCATATTGCATAGTAAAGAGCATGTGAACAAATAGCTTCTTCCATATCACCATTCAAAACCTGTTCAAATATGTCATGACATTTAAATATGCTCCAATTACTTTTATTACAAGTTATTCATTATATTTATCATCAACTGTTAATTAGGTTTGCTATCAATTGGCTAAAATTGAGGTAATGACTAAAATTAATTAAATAGAAAAGGTGAGAAAAACGTTAAGATACTCAAATCTTATGTTTTAAGTTTTATGTAGCTACAGCATAGGCTGCATTTTTAAAACCAAAAATATAGGAAAAAAATCATGAGTGCAAACTATCCACTCTACATAAGGGTAGATCATGAACAGTCAATGGTTAATGCTGTCTCGTATGTGCATAATCACAGAAGCAACACATGTCATGTGTGCCTGCACCAGTTGTTTACCCCCAAATCCATTTTACATAACAAATTCTCAAATCACACACTTGATTCAAAGTTTTATTAGACAATATATTAGACATGCAGCTGTCTTTTTTGTTAGCAATAAATATCCTTAAATAATTTTCATTATGAAATTCTGTAACTTTCCACACATTAATTGAATAGCCCTAAATAGTGAGGCACCACTGAAAAGACCATAGAAATACTTTTAAAAGAAATTTATTGTAAGGTTGGCTAGGCGACCAGCACTTGACTCACCTGGACAGCTGACCAAGCAGCTTGCAGAGCATCAATCCAAGTGTTGACAGTTTCGCCAGTTTTCATGTTCACATTGACATACAAAGGTACATTGCCAGATCCATAATTACATTTTTGTCGACTAAGAACATAGAAAGTGTATTATCTTAACAGGTATTGAGCCAAAAGTTTTTTTTTAAAATCTAGTTTTCATATAATATGTTAGCCATATTTAAAACATGAGAAACGTTGTGTAACTATAAATTAATAATGTCCTTGAAGGGACATTTCAAATAAACAGAAGAAGAAAAAGTTAGTCACTTACCCTCTCCTTAAATGAAATTTAATTGTCTCATAAGATTCGTTGAACATTTCCAAATCTTTTTTTTCTCCAAAAATAATAAAAGCCTGAAAAAAAAATTATGTTTCAACATTATGGAGCATTAAAAAACAACAGTGTATTGAATACTTTCTTCATAAAGATTATAAGCCTAATAAAAATAAAGATTGTTCCCAGTTGTCTCACCTTAAGTAAATATTCAAAAAAAGAATCAATGCCGGCACCAAGTCCACTCATAGGACCAACCCATTCACCTGTTTGAATGTTGATGACATTACCTTAGAAACAAACAAATTGAATGTTATTATTAAATCATCCAATTAATCATTATTTGTAATTGGCGTTATCATAGATCATTTAAAACATCCAATTTCTAGCAAAACATAACAAAATATTTGAGTGGAATTAAGTGACTATACCCAATAAGCCTGTAACATTAGATCTCAATCTCCATAAACTGGCCACAGCACGCCTAGATACTGCATCATAAATTGGATCATTTAACAGCCGAGATAAAACACCAAATTCTAAGACAAGAGTTCCAGCACCAGATGTACACGTTTCATTGATGCAGTTGTGTGGAACTCCACTACTCAGAGAAACCTATTTGAAAATGAAACTATTATGTTTTTACTATTTATAATTTAACTTATTGTTAAGCGTCTGGTTTTTAAAATTAAATACAAAATCTCAAGTATTAAAACAACTATCTGATACATCAGTTATCACACTTGTGGGAGTGTGTCATTGAAGTGATCTGTGCAAGAAGTAAAGCCTTAGTAAAGTTAGTATGATAACAATTCAACTGTTTACTTTTGTGAAGTGAAAGTGAGGTAAGTATTTGTTCAAAAATTACTATCACTCAAACATCTTTTGAAAACAAATAAATATTAAGGGCAGGTTAAACCCCTAAAATCTTAGTTTTGTCTTAAAAAACGTAAATTTTTTAAAATCACGTTTTTCGTAAGTATATTCATTTCCAAATACACTTAATTAGTTATTAAAATTATTCTGTCATTGGTTGTATATATGAAAACTAGAGTAGATTAATAGGGCAATTAAGAAGATTTCATTTATGATTTCAAGTTTATCTTTCACATCAACTCAGTTTCAAGAAACAAAAGTGATATTTTACATTTTTTTAAAGATTTCTAGATTTTAAATAAAATATTTAGAATAAAAAATATATCTTTTGAAGTTTAAAATAAAAATAAGGCATAAAATAATTTCAATAAGTCAATAACATTTATACCAAATAATTATGTTGGCATGTCAATAAATATTTTTTACATAAAATTTGGTTTATTTCAATAAAAGAACTTGTTAAAAATAAAATTGCCTTTCAAACTGCAGTTACTTCCAATTTTTATAGAGAGAGATATGTAACCACCTTCAAAGTTTTAGACTTAGGTTTAAAAGTTTATTCTTTCAAAAGATAATTTTGAAAAATTCCCACATTTAATGTAAGTGTACCCTAGGATATGGGATTCCAGTTGCAGTATTGCTGAAAGCTGGAAGCAGACGTGAAGCAAGGTCATGGGCCAGCTGCAGAAGTTCATTTTCATAGCCTGGTATGGACATGTCCCCAAGCGGTTGTCGAGGATCAATAATAATCAGATGGGCTGAGAGCAATGCACCTACAACTCTGAATTATGAATTTAAACAATCTTTTTAAAGAAAGACATTTAAGTATGTTGAAATTCATTTTACTTTGTAAACAATGAACTGTTAGCAATCTATCAAAGACGGCACACAATGCAACATCCAACTGCTGCTCATAGCATGTAATGGTAGAAGAAATGTAGAAATAACTCCAAACTACCTGATGGTGGCCTCAAAGACTTGCACTGTGTTATTGTTGTTGAAGGAGACTGACTCAATAACAAGCTTTACTGCTTTCTTAAACTCAGAGCTGTTGCCCATCACCTATGGAGGAGAATTACAAATGGCATTGTTATACTAAAAGCTTTTGTAAAATTTCAATATCAAAAGTAATATATTCAAATATTTACTATAAAAAAATACTATAAAATTTTCTCTCTAATCCTGAAGATTTGAACATTTCAAATAAATATAGACTAATAACACATTGCTTAGGCCTAATAAAATGATATATAGTTTAGGAAGTATCTTTGAAAATTGCGATTATTCAATGTTCCCTAGGATTAAATTTAAAGGATGATTTATATTAAGAATTGTATTTATGCATAAAGAAAAAAAAATTCTATAACATAGTTACAAAAATGAAATATAAGAAAGCTGAGGTCACATACTGCCAGTGTGTCAAGAGATTCAACCAGAGTCAGAGCATAATCTCCAAGGACATCATTGATGTTGATATTGTCTCTAGAAATAAGGAGCACATATTTTAAATATATTTCTTTCCTTTCAAGTATGTTTTACTTTATAGAAAGATAAAAATTGTAATTACAGTAAGTTCAAGTATAAGGGTTTCTTAAAATATTCCTGACCACTGATCATTGAATTTTTCATTTATTAAAAATGAGTAGATATGAATATGGGAAGATTAAACTTATTTTGCTAAGACTAAGTTGGATGAGTTTTAGAGGGTGCTATATTTATTTCAAAGGACATCATAGAACTTTCCGAAGTCCGTTGGACCGGGTTTGGTGAAACATCAACAGAGGAGGGGCATAAAATTTGGTTCAGCAGTGATGACTCCAAACATCAATATGGCGTAGTGTTCCTTGTCAGAAAGGAAATATCTGCATTAGTCATTAGTTGCACACCAATTTCAAATCGACTGATCACTGATAAGCATAAGAATATGTGCCAAACCTCTATAATCTCACGATCACACAGTTGTACGCTCCAACTTCCGACCACAGCGATGTCAACATGGAGGAATTCTATGATGAACTAGAATGAGTCATCAAGAGAACACCAAGAAAAAACATTCTAATATTAATGGGCAACTGGAATGCAAAGGTTGGCCCTGATGCATATCAACAATGGCCGGGTACAGTTGGAAAATTCGGATGGGGTGAAACAAATGATAGAGGAATGAGATTACTCCAATTGGCACAAAGTCATTGCTTGACCCTCACTAATACCCTGCATCCACACAAGCAATCAAGAACCATCACCTGGCAATCACCTGGAGGCTTAATCAAGAATCAAATTGATTACATACAGTAGAAGAAAGCATAGCTGCCACTAATACTAAGAAAGCGTACGAGACATTAAGAAATCTTACAAAAACACACCAGGTGACAGCATCGATAATTGAAGACAGTAAAGGCCAGCTCCTTACTGATAACATGGTGGTATTAAGACGATGGACAGAATATTGCACCAAACTGTACAGTTGTAAAATCAATCCAGACAGCAACATACTACAGGAGCAGCAGAATAGAGAGATGAATGATCCACCAGTGCTATTGAGCAAAGCTGAAGAGGCAGTATGGAACTTAAAAGGGGTAAGTCGCTTGGAGTTCATAACATCCCTGCTGAATTGCTGAAACATGGAGGAGCAGAAGTAACAAAAGCCCTTACAAAACTCTGCCAGGAAATATTTGAAAATAAGGTATGGGCCAAAGATTGGACGAAAGTCGCTAATCATACCATTACCTAAGAAAGGCAATACGAAACAATGCCAGAATTATAGAACAATCAGCTTTATCGGCCGTCCGAGCAAAGTAATGCTAAAAATTATCCTCAGCAGGTTAAAGCCAATATCCGAGGAATTACTGGCAGAAAAACAGGTAGGTTTCAGACCAGGCAGAAGTACAATCGAGCAGATCTTCAACTGTGGCTGCTCATAGAAAAACATCTACAGCACAAATGCAAACTCCATCACAACTTCATAGACTTCAAGAAAGCCTTTGATCGAGTATGGGATGAAGGACTTTGGCAAGTTATGAGAAGTTTCAACATTGAAGAAGGGCTGGTAAAGGAGATTGAAGAACTCTACAATCAGGCAAGCAGTGCAGTTGTATGTAAAGGCTGCATAGAGGACTTCTTCAAAACGACGATTGGAGTCCGCCAGGGCTGCATTCTCTCACCTGTCCTGTTCAATATCTTCCTTGAAAAAATCATGCAAGAAACACTCAGTGATCACTACATATCTATCTCTATAGGCGGAAGACCCTTATGCAACCTAAGATTTGCTGATGACATAGATATTTTGGCTGGGAGCAGTAAAGAACTACAAGAGCTCACTGACAAACTTGCAGACAGATCAGGTGCATATATGGGATGGAAATCAGCTCAGAGAAAAGCAAGATATTGGTTAATAACTCAGCTGCCAGTATGGTAAACATCGTAATGTACCAACAAAAGCTGGAGGAGGTACATAACTTTAAATATCTAGGAGCCATTATATCTAGAGATGGTACCTGTGAAGCTGAAATTCGAGCTAGCATTGGGTCGGCAATGGCAGCAATGAAGAAGTTTTAAAAAATATGGAACAGCAAAAACATTAGCCTGCCAAAAAGCTCAGGCTTTCACAGAGCCCTCGTCAAAACCATTGTCCTTTATGGATGTGAGACCTGGACACTAATGGCAACCAATGAAAGCAAGCTGCAGGCATTTGAAAACAAATGCATGAGGAAAATTCTCCAGATCTCATATTTAGAACACAAGACCAATGAATATGTCTTGTACAGAATAAACTCTGTTGCGGGTCGTCAAGAAAACATTATAACAACAATTAAGAGATGTAAGATGGCATGGTTTGGTCATGTACTGCGACATGATACCCTGACAAAAATTATCCTTCAAGGCACTGTAGAAGGGGGAAACGAAGAGGTCGACAGCGGAAAAACTGGCTTGACAACATAATGGAAGGACAGGGATGAGATTGAACGAATTACTGGCCGCTGCTCAAGATAGGCAAATGTGGAGATCGTTGTCTGTTGATGTGTCCATGCGCTCCCCCCAACGACCGCAATGGTCACGGGACTCATGATAATGATATTTATTTTTAATGCTAATGCTAGTAAAAACAGCAGAGCACTGTCATCTTTGCTTTGTACTTTATCTACTTCTACTTTCACCCTCATCAAAATCAAATCTCATGAAATGAAAATTTTGGTAGTAAACATTGCCACTGTAGTCATGTCATGTATCACCAGTGATTATGATTAAGTGATATAGACCCATACTTAAAGAGCATCAGTGCCATCAGTGACAGCATCATCTAAAATCTAAATCTAAGACTTACTAAGAAAGTGAGAGTTAATTAATTAAGAGGGCATAGGCTAATTCAAATTGATAATCTTAAAAAATTGTTTTTGTCATTACGTTTAAATAAGAGCCAAGAGACATCACCTACTACTACTATAGAGAATAAGGATAGTCTTGAATTTCAGGCTTAACTTTAAATGTTTAACTTTTAATTGGCCTGCTAATTATTTTATTTTTAAATACTATAATTTATATATAGTAAATATTATTAATACTAAATATTCTAATTATACAGTTTTGTGTCTTGTGAGACTCACGGATTATCATGGTCAGGGCCACGACCTCGACAATGAATAGGATCAAGCTCATCTTCAGGGAAGGCATATTTCAAATAATTGTCATATCCGAATTGAAACATCTTTTTGGAGGCATCGAGCATTTGCAGTCGTTCTGCGTTACTGAATTGAGAATATTTATTGTGAATCGGATCCCACTCATGTTGAAAACTATAAAGCCAACATATTTGAGGAAGTAATATAAGAATAAGTGAAAAAGATAATTTTAACTTTATAATCAATGTCATGGCATGAGTGTTGACACACTGGCAATCCTTTTCCTATAATTCCTGTAACCAGTCCCCGTTCCCTTCCACTCTGGCCCACTCATTTACCCACTACATTCAGCTGTTGTCAAAATGGTCCCACCTATTACCGAAAGGTGCGTTTATTTCCCCTTTTTTGTATTGATATTCCTTCTTCTAAGAATTGAATTTTAATAAAATGATGAACCCAGGAAAATAAGACTTAATATATATTTAAAATAGTACATGTACATTTATTTTAACAAAATTAAAGTGATGTTAAAGTTATTCATATAGTATAATAGTAGTCTGAATCTAGTTCTTATAACCTTATTTTCAATATCTTTCATACCTGGATATAACTTTACAGGTTAAACTATCAAATATTTTCATTAGACACTTCAGTTTTGTTAAAAGAATCAATCAATGGTAAAATGTTTCGATATAATTTTTCTTATACTTTAGATCTAGATTATTTAATTTGGAAAGCTTTGTATTTTTCACACAGAAACACACATTTTTAAATATATTTTTTTGTACTTGTTTTATAATTTATAGATATAAAAGTCAGTGCTCATTTAGTGTCAATGAAAATAGTCCAAATATTAATAAATATAATTAATAGCTCCATACAGCTTAAAATGTTATCATGTGTGAAATAACATTAAATTAGAAGATAAATAATTCAAAATTACTTTGATAATGAATAAATTAATTTAATTGTGTTAGTAAATTTATATAGCTTTTGTAATTACATAATGCTTGAAAATCATTGAAATTCAAAATAAATGGAAAGAAGAAATAACTGAATTGAAATACCATTTTATTTTAAAATATTTGAAGGAGAGTATAACAAATTCCACATAAAAATCATAGTAAAAGTGAACATACACATAATAAAAATGTTTTTTTAAAATTAAAAACATAAACACAACAGAAAACCTTAATGATAATGAACACTTTTGTATGATAGCATTGTCTGGCCTTATTTTCAGTTGGCTACCTATCAATACAAACGCATATTATTTAGCTGTTATGAAATAATGCCCACTGAGTGAGTATCTTTTGCTTGGATTAGCTCCACTTATAATTTAACAAATATTTTACATGGCAGTACTATAGGATATAGCTAAAAAGGAATGACACAATATTTCAAAAGGAAATGCAATCATTAAATTTAATAGCATTTTAAAGAAATTATTTTAATGGGATGTGGGAGGAACTTGCATTCAAATGCAGCTCTTGCTTTGGAGGGAACTTCAAATTATATGGATATCCTTATTTTTACAGATGATGCTATTAGTCTTAATAAAGAATAGAAATGGTTTATCAGATAAATGAGTTAATTTCAGAATTATGATAGTATAGGGTATTAAAAATAGGTTTACCAAAAAAAGAAAATGCTCATTTTACCTGGGAAAAATAAAATATAACTTATTTAGTGGTGACCAATTGTCATGCACTAAAAAGTACCTAAAACTATTGCTACTGCTTGGAAGACAAAATATCTAGAGTTTGTAATCTTTGAAAATAAAAGTAGTGACAAAATTTGTAAGTTTAATAAGATTTAAAAGTACACTTATAAACCAGTAATTTCTCACTCCTTTAAAAAATATTTGCTCTGCACTGTAACTTCCGCAAACATATACAAAAAATATTATGCCTTGGTTGGCTACTACAGTATTAAAAAATTTTATATTTTAACCAGACAGAAGAAGTTTGACATGATCATACAAAAAATTACAAATATTTTTAACAGAACCTGACAGTATCTAGCTTTGGTCAAATAATAACTTACTTGTAACATTTCCTATAAAAGGAAAGTTTAAATAATCAAAGACTAGACTATTTGATAGTACAATTAATTAGTTTTATTAAAAAAATATACTTAAAGTAATCAACTTTCCTTCTAATTTTAAATGCAGGTAAATTTAACTGACTCTGAACTGTCAGGATATAAAATTGGCATTAGGTAGAGATTTTTTCTTTAAAAGTAACAAGAAGGGTTGGAAAGGCTAATTTTCTTTAATCAATAATATAACAAAATATATACAGGGAAGATTTTTAAGCTCTTCATAAATGTTAACTAGTGTATGAAAACTTTTACCCCAACATTGACTTTGAATGTACATTGATATTTTACCTACTTTTGAGTTAACTGTTCCAGATAACTTGTGAATGATTGGGGTACACATAATGATACTCCAATAGACACAGAAAAGGGAGGGAAAGGCACAACAATATCAAATAAGATCACGGGTTTACAAGAAGAATGCAACATGTATTATGGGAGCTATTATTGCTAATATTAAATTAATCAACAGCATAGTTGTTCACAAACTTATATTTGAGACTGTTATAGTTGAAGTGTTTCACAAATGTTAAAATCAAATATTTTTAACAAGATTATTGATTTTGTACAATAACTTTCTCATAATTTCCCTTATAAAATTCACCCATTGGCAATCTAAGTCTTTAACTTTAACCTACATGCTTATATTTCAACAATGAGGCCAGAAATTAGGAGTGCTGTTAACTGTAAGACACACATTTTTTGGGATGCAGAAATCAGGTAATATTAATATTATAGTAAAGTTGATTACTAAAATAATATGAAACTATTGAGATTCTATACGACAGTGAAATAAATATAAGTTGAACTTTATATGTCCGTGGCTTCAAAAAGAACCTTGTATCCAAAATGAGCACATCAACTTTAACAAATAAGCACACACAAAAAACAACTCAAACTCTAAATAGCCAACATTAAGACTTTGAATATAAAAGCAGTTATAAATTAAACCTGCAGGTATTTACATAACATTAAATATTACTGTGTGAGACAAGATGATAACATGTGAATGGTTTATGTTAAAGATGATTGCTGCCTGACTTCATTATATGGAATTGCATTTGATTTTTATTAGTTGTACACCAACTGTAGGTGCGTTTTCTTATAAATACAATAATTTTGTGTGTATATTATCAATGCTTGAACGCTGTCAAATGGTAGGTAACCAATAACAATAAGAAAATTTTAGGGGGAAAGCTTTATTTGTTAAAAGCTTTTCAAAAAACAATTACATGTATATAGTTTGATGCTTCCAACCAATATAGTATAATATTTATGTAAAAAATAATGCCCTTATCATGTTCTTTAAGGATGGATATGCTGCATGCTTTTGTCAGACTAATCGAAGACTATAATGAATTTTTAACTATAAAATAAAACACATAGAACTCTATTAATTAAAATTAAGAAGCAGGGCATTAATTACATTTAAACCATGGTTTCATATACATTACATCCTAATATTCAAGAAATAAATAAGGAACACTATTCTTCAATAAAATGAGATACTAGGATTGCAATATTTCAGTGATCTCATTTTTGGCTTAAATTTGAATAACATAAAACTTTGATTCCTTGGGTGTCTACAATACAGGGGAACAAATAGTAATACACAGATTTTGATAAAATCTTGCCAAAATACAAATATTAAAAATTTCAGGATTAAAATATACTCAACTTCCCACTCACTCAATTTTTCATTCACATAGCCACACTGTATCTTCACCATATAGCCACTACTGTATTTTCAACATATAGTCTACATTATTTTTAAAATATATAAATTAAGGTTCATTATGTATTTATGAATAACTATTTTATGCTAATATGCAAAGGCATCATTTTGTATTTATTTAGGTCCTTTGAGAATTTGATGTCAAAAAAGTACCTGCCCCCTTGTGAATTCCCATGATCACTTTTCAAAAACTTTTGCAACTATCCATGCTTCTACTTCTACTAAAATACATTATAATTCACTAACTGCAGCCAAATAGCTACATAGAGACAAAAGATCACAGGTCATCGAATGGAACTGTTCTGGCAATGTTTAGGGCATCTTTCAGCATGAAATCTCGGAGAGCCCATAAAGCACTAGTAATGCTTCCATGGCAACCGGCGGCTTGAGCTAACCATTGTCCAGGTAAACTGGACTCATTGATGGCAGGTGTATTCTCTTGTGTTGCAGACAATGTCTTTTCCCAGTTGGAAATGGTGTGAGATTCAGAGGTGAGGCCTTCAATATATCTGTAATTAAGATACAAGAAAACTGTAGAATGGACCTAATGGGAAATGGTATCCAATGTTATTATTCAAATTCAATGAGATAAAGTACTAGCATTTGTAGAAGTTACCATCTGTTTTAATAACAGGCCTTAATGATTTGAAAATTATAGTTTGAATTTTAAGGACATGCTCTAGGTATTTGAAAATTGTAATGAAAGTCCAACCTGATGTAAGTCTCTGAATGCATGAGTTTCTGTGTTCTGGGTGGGACTGAGACAAACATTGGCGAGGGAGGGCACTGTTGTGGACCATTGGGTTGACCTAATCAATGACAAACATAGTTTTGGTTAAAGATATTATTATCATCAATACAAAATTAAGATATTTTATTACTAAACAACATTTCAAGTTCACTATGGTTTATGAAATGGTATAAAATAATGACTTTATTCATATTAATAGACAGCTCTTTTCTTTTTTTTAAATTAAAATAGCAGAACGTTTTAACTCAATTTTTTTTTAAATAACTAAAATACTTTAAAAGGTAAGGATGCTTAAGGTTGGAGCTGATATTTTAGGGTTTGTGGTTTTTCTCACAATAAATATTTGTATAGGTACTGCAAAAATGATACAAAACTGAAAAAGGCTGAACTTAATATAAACAAATATATTTAAAATACTTTAAAATATATATTAATTATTTAAGTCCAAGTATAAAAACTGTAATTGTAAAGCAAACTTTAATAGGATTAAGGCAATAATCTGTGTGTATGCAATAAACTAGGTTTTTTTTCTTTTCATTTTTAAATGATTAAATTTGATTTAAAAGCTTAAACTATGCTAAATGAAAGTAGGAGCATTCAGGACTAGTCTAAAGTGAAATTAATATTGATGAAATATATAGTTCCTATAGCTACATATTTTAGTATGGGATTAAAAATTTAAATGATAATATTGTGGTATTTAGTTTATATCCTGGCCTGATAACAATTATATCTTATCTTTCAACATTTAATTCAAGTAGAGAATTAATTTTATTATAAGATGTGTTCAACATTTGAAATCAGTTTATATTAAAGGGCAGTTGTGCATTTATCAAAAGGTTTATTTATTTACTGAGAAATTAATTATCTATATTATTATTTTCAGATTAAGTTTGAAGATATATGTGAAGTATCCATGTTCACAAATAATTATGGTAAAATAATACATTGTTTATATTTATAGTTTTACTGATATAAATAATTTTTTAAAATGTAAAAGGGGTTTAAGCGATTCTTGGAAACAGAGCAATTTACCATTTGACTGCCTTTTTGGTCTACTACTATTTTCAATTGTTATGTTGAGAAAAAAAAGGAATAATATCTAACTATTTATTTCCTTTGAACAAGTTGTCATGTAAACAATAAATTATTATTTAATAAACAAATTTGTTTAGATGCTGTGTATAAAAGTGCTAATGCATATCCTGGGAACATAAGCTATTCATAAAGTGGGCTGTGTAATATCTTGGAAACATTTACGATATTATATATGTGTTTTTGGTAAAACTTTATCATCAAGCCAAGTTAATAATAAGAAAATATAATAAGCTGTAATGTTATTGCCAAGTTATTATTTACACATAGGATTCATTTGTGACAAATAAGAGATTAATATTAAATAAATGCAACTTATTTATAATTTTTAAAGTGAAAATATGAAGGTATAATATAAATATGCTGTAAAGTGAGAATTATTATGAGCTTTCTACTGTGACAAATTAACAGAAAAACATTGAAAGAGATAAGTTATTCACTTTTTAAAATAAAATTCAACTCTACTGCATTATTGAACATGTTTAAACATTTTTTAATGTAACAGCACATACATATTGTGCGTCATGAGGAAGTTCATAATAAAATAAATCTATGTGATATGTCTCTATGGTAATTTTCCACCCATGGTAATAAATTAAAGCTTATTAATTTAAGTTTTAGATATATTGAAAGGAAAAAAAAAGGTATTAATGCAGAGATTAGTATATCATTCTAAAATGAAAAAAAATATATTAAAAATAAATATATTCCATAAATATAGTAATGCTGATCTGTCATTTTAAAAAGTGACTATTGGCAAATTTCTCTGGCAACACAGAAGCATAGTGAGTAAGCATCTACTCTAAAGTTACATACAAGAGTCAAAAACTCCATGCTGATTAAATGTTAGCAAGAGATTCAGGTTCATCTTTAAGAGTTGAGAAAAAGCATGGATAACATAAATGTTTTTGTTTTTTTTAATGCTGCTGGCATTTTGTGAGAATAGCTGACCCATTAAGTAAGGGCTATGGCCATTAATCAGTGGTAAAGGAGAAGGGTATCCTTGAGGTGAGTACAGCATTCCATTGGCCACACCAGATTGAGCCATTGGACTTCCAGGGTAATGGCCTGAAATGTTCATGTTGGATGATGTATTTTTTAAAATGCAGGATTAAATTATATCAATGTTTGAAACAGTACATTCTTATTAAGTGAATAAAATTCACTTGATTACAAAATTTCTGGACCACCCCTCATATTAAATCCTTGACAAACGATATCTATACATCTAAAGCTAAGTGTGTTTGTATGGTTCTTTGTATGTGTGCTTGTATCAACAGTTTGTTACACAATCACAAGAAAACCAAACAATGGACCATGACCAAATTTGACATGACAAATGGATGGTTTTAGTTAGACTACTTTCATAATTAGGGCTTTAGCCAGAAAGTTGTAAATTTAAAAATCATAATATTAGAGACAAAGTAAAAAAAAATGACATCATTTCTATATATGACACATCATTTCTATATATGACACATCATTTCTATATTGAAAGACTAAGAGGGATGTTTAAAAGGAGTTATTATTGGTGCAGTATTTTAAGATTTTTTTTGGAGTTATTATTGGTGGTGTATTATAAGACTTTATTTTGAGTTATTATTGGTGAAGTATTTTAAGACTTTATTTTGAGTTATTATTGGTGAAGTATTTTAAGACTTTATTTAAAGTTATTATTGGTGCAGTGTTACTTCATTTTATAGATGCTTAAAAAAAATATTTAATTACATCTACCATTGCCCTGTTTATATAGAAGCTTTTTTCGTGACGAGAGTTGTAGAGACCTGAGGGTTCTTTTTAAAAACTTTCAACTAACTTCATTTAAAACATGTGTGGATGAAATTGAGAATTTCATTATTTTGTTAGTTATAATTCAACATTTAATCAAAACCATCCTTGAATATTTAAGTAAATTTAATGAGGAAAGCAATACCCCAACGGAAAACAATTCATGGTTAAAATAAAGTATAATTTACAGTTTATCTTTTTTACTTAAATTTTCTGATAAATATTAAACTATAAAAATATATACAATTTAATACAATTCCTGTAGGTGTTTTAAACAAAGTTTCATGTTTATAGAAAGTTAAAAATCCCCTTAACATGTATCTTTTAATTAGTCTTAATTCACAATTTTTTCTATGCTAATTTAAGCCTAAGCCCTAATTCTCCTCCTTGCGGTATAGATAAAGGGCTTGAATTTTTCAAGCTTATAAACGGATTGATAGACAATGAAAAGCTTGCCAAATAATGTTTTTAATATCCAGAAACAAATATCGGGGTTTGTGGTATGGGTGTAAAATTTACAAAAAATAATATCTTAATGGGAAAAGGAATCCAAAAAGAATCCCTTTATGAAACAGCAACATAACTATACGTTGCATGCTCAGGGCACAGTTTAGTCATATTACAACCAGAGGGGCTAACTTAAATCGTAATAAACAAAGAGTTACTTAACAAATAATTATTGGCATATTTTCACCTACTTAATAAAACTTTTATGGTATTATTCCTCTGCAAAGCGTATGTATATTTCTAGTACATTATAAATGTCATCTTTTCACTTTGAAATCAGTATTCCAAGTGGAGGGTATATTTTTTCCCCCATATTAAGTTTGTTATTTAAAAACCGACCAATCCTCATGGCTGACCCTCTAACTCAGCAAGTCTTCAAAAAACCTCCTCCTTTTGCTTTCCGGAGAGATAGAAGCCTGAGAGATATACTTGTAAGAAGTCACCTTCCCACAATGAAAGCACATATTGGAACAAAAGGTTGCAACCGTAACCGTTGCAATACTTGTCCATATGTGATTGAAATTAACCAGGTTTCTTTCCCTCTTGAAAACTTCATAATAAAAGATGGATTCACTTGCACTAGTCGCAACGTGATTTATGCAATTCTTTGCAAGAGGTGTAATAAAATTTACGTGGGTGAGACAGGTCGTCGTCTTGGGGATCGGTTTCGAGAACACCTGTATAATATTAATAAACAGGCTCAATGTCCTGTATCTAAACATTTTAACAGTGTTGACCATGACGGTATTTCAGATGTTGCAGTTACTGGTATTTTATATACAAACAATACCCATGATAGGATCCACATGGAAAATAAACTTATAAAACGATTTGGTACGTTGGCTCCATATGGAATTAACCAAATTCACAATTTTACCTAACTGCAGAATCTTTTTCCCGTTGTGGTTTTAACTGTAACTTTAGATACTTCCTCCTTTTTCCTACATCCTGTGTCCTTGTTTGTTTTTGTTTTTCCTTTCATTTTTATTTTACATGAATATTTTAAATTATTTTATGATATAACATGTTTTAAGAATTTAAATATATGTAAGTACCTATTTTATGTTATTGTACTGATGAAGGCATTAGCCGAAACGTCTATTGTCGTTTTAGTTTAAAATAAAGCTCAAATTTATTGTTTTAATTGCACAATTTGTTTGTGTATTTTGTATTTTAAGTTTGTTATTTGTACATATTTGATTTTTTAAAACTTGATCACAGGGTATAAGGTTCATCAAGGAAAATTAATTTGCATCATTAATTTTTACAAATTAAATTAACTTAAAATATTGTTTCAACATAATAGAAATAGCAAATCTTTCAAAACAAACACTTGGACAAAAAATTATCCTAAGAGACAATATGTTCCATTAGACATAGATTAATTAAATATTTTAAAGGTCAAAATTACACTCTATTCTACAAAGATATCCAAGATCTTAGTGCTTGAAAATACTTAGTTGAGCCACACAAAAATATTGCATTACAACGTTGACATTAAGAGGCTTTTATATACAACATCAAGGCAACACTTTCAGGACTTTGAGATCATGCAAACCAAGCCAGGTTTAAAACTTCATGGAAAGTAGAAACAAATATTTAAAAGGGCATTCTACTTTAATAAGATTGTTAAGGTTAGAGAAGAGAACTTTCATTCTTTCATTATTAATGACAACTCTAAATAAATTTATTGACATAAACTTGAAGAATAGGTGTGACCCAATAACAATTTCTTAACAATGGGTTGAAGTATAAAAAATATTTTAAATTAATTTTTAATTGTTTTTTTATTATATCGAGAACTTTAGATAAAGCATCTTATCTCACCTGCTGGGGTCATAGGACCATGGGTTAAGCCCGGAAACCCTGGCTGGTTAGACTGATGCTGAGGGTGAACAGGGGTGGCTGGGGCAGCTACAAAACAGGTAGAGTAGGGCAAAAAAAAGAGTGACGAAACAAAAATAAAAAGTAGAAAATGAAATTACTAATTCAATGATTTATAAAAAATAATAATAAAAACAAAAACAACCAATTTTTAAAGTCATGCAAGAAAGCAACATAAACAGATGGGAAGTAAATAAAATTCAAAGTAAATAGCATGAGTTATCTGTCCCAGTAAAATTATTTTTGAAACTTTCTGTTTGAGGATAAATATAGTATTTCATTGATGGACAAACACATTTCAAAATTGAAAAACAAGCAACGAATTATAACTTTCACATCCATTATGGGAAAGCAATTTTCTGAAAGGTGATTTTATGGAAATGTTCAATAAATAATGGAATAAAGATAGTAATTTAATTTTTACTAATGAAATTTAAGGGGAGCCTTTAAAAATATTCTGCCTACTCCTTATCTAAAAGAATTACAAAAAGCAAGTGCAATGCATTTCAAACATTTAAAACAACGATGCTCATAAAAAAAAACAATTCTCTAACCTCCGAAGTCTGACCAGGGGCTCTGTGAACGCACAGGGTCAACTACTGCCTTGTCTGTTTCTACATTCTTAGCATTCATTTCTTCTGCAATCTTACGAGCTTTCTCCTCAAACACGTCTTTCTCAGCTTTAGACAAGGCTCTCCACTGTTGAAACAAAATTTGTTGTTTCTCTGTCAAAACTAAGCCCAAAGATAAACACCATCAGGGTAAATCCATTTTGTCGCAAGATGTTCATTTATTTCTCAACTGATCAAAATTCACCAGCACCCAACACAATTTTTAAAAATAAATAAAATACAATCTATACATATTTGTTTGTGAGCTTAATAGGTTTAAAACTTACTCCATTATACAATGCACTGCTTAATTAACCAATGGGATACCAAAGAATATCCAGGATACATGTAAATTTACCATCTGTAATATTAAGCCTTTAAACCTTATAAATGACCATAACTAGCTGGTAGCTCCTTACATTCATTGTATCCTGGCCATAAGTTACAGGAAGTGAAATATTTGTTTTTTTAGTTAAACTAGATATATATTTCAATTATTTTTTTATCATTCGAGATTTATCCAGATGCTAAAAATGAGTATATACAATTTATCAAAATACTTGAATTTTTTATAATTAGAGATCAATTGAATTTTTTAAAACTTCTTGTATATGACAACATATTATTACCCCTTCAATTAAGAGTAAAATAGTTTGCATTAATGTTAAAAATTATTTCCTTAAAACTATGACATAGTTATTTGCAATGACATTGACTATACTTTTTGGACTGAACTATGTAGAAAACATTATTCATGACTTGTTAAGATCCTGAACATTGATTATTGAAATGATTTGATAAAATTGGTTTTACATAATGTAACTACAAACCCTAACTGCTTTATAAGTCTTTTTTTTTAAAAAAAGGAAAATTAAATACAAATTTAATCCAATTTAAGGCTCAGTTGCTGCTTTATTGTCTTGTTACATTTACAGGATAAACCCTTTGTGCCAGGTGTCATCCCCTGTTTTGGAAACACCTTAAATAATGCTGCTTGCAGTGTCAACAATTCCTTTAAACTTAATACAATAAATATTATGTTTGAAATAACTTTGAAATCTCCAGACCTTTGTGCCTACAATCTTGCTAATGTCTCCAAATGAGCAACTAGGGTTATCTTGTGAAATCTGTTTTCGAATCTCACCAGCAAACACTATGTAGCCACTTGGTTGTCTGCGTGGGTTTAATGGTTTCTGAAAAATTTAGGCTCACATTTAGAGTGCTAGTAACTGAAAACATTTGACACCATCCCACAAGCTGATGATAGAAAATCTGAGAAATTAAACACTAGCCTGAAATCACAAACTGTATTAACAAATGAGAATAGCACAAATATTTCTTTCACCATCCTTTCAATCAAAATTTTATCCCAAATTTTTTTCTCTTAAAATTACAAAAATAGAATTCATGTCTTTGTGCAGTGCTTAAAATTTTTTTTTAATGAAGTACAACAGTGCAGTGATAGAGTAATAAATGATTCAACAGATATGACCTTATTGATTACTTTAGATGAGCATTTTCAAATATATTTTTAAAAAAAAAGTTTTAGTTATTAGAATTAAAATTGAACAACCTATTTTGGCTAACCTAAATGGAAAAAACATTACAAAAATATTTTTGTTTAAATTGTTGTTGTTTTTTAATTGACCATATTTGTTTAAAATCAACAATATATTTTCTAATCTAGCAAGAAAAGCCATTCTAATCTTTTAATTTATAAAGATTCAATGAAAAGTTGTTAACAGGATGTTTGAAGTTTAAAGAGAGATCATAAAAAACCTGACCTTCTTGTGGGACTTGGTTGGAGCAGGACTAGGCACATCCATACTGACAGACATTCCATCATTACTGGCCTCAGGTTCCACTCCAAGTGAGTCCTCATTATCAAGAAACAAAGTCTCCTCAGCACTCTGCTTCATCAGTAAGGGTGATGGCTCCTGTCACAATTCATTTGTTCAATTTTGTCTTTTTAATTTAACATCTGGACAATAGCTATTTCAAAACTATTGTTTTGTTTTTTAAGACAGGATTATTTCTACCATTAATAATTCATAGCAACAATAAAATGACTAAATGATTAGCTGTAAACAATGCTCCTAATTGAAACAGAATTTTCATAATCTTTTAAGCTGTTTTCCCCCTAAGAATTCAACATTGAAGATTTTTATATTTGTTACATTTATTTTACCTTTCCCAGTGCTATTGGCTTTCTAAAAAAGTAAATTTCATCATCAACCACCTTAGGCGACAAAGTGTATTTCTGCAAAGAAAAAGTACAAAATTTAAAATATTTTGAAAATGTGTAAGTCACAAATGTAACAAAAACAATGTGGAATTTATACACTAGTACACCGACCCCCCAAGCACACAATGACACAAAAAGTTGCAATGGTAACTGTTGCAATACATGTCCTTATGTCATCAAAATAGAGAAGTATTTCTTTCCCTCTTGAGAAATTTAAAACAAAAGATGGTTTTACTGGCACAAGATGCAACATGATTTATGCAGTTATTTGCAAAAAGTGTAATTAGGTTTACATAGATGGATCCCCCATCGCCAAGGGGATCAGTTTAGAGAACACCTTAAAAATATAAACAGGTCCTATGTCTCTAAAATTTTCAACAGTGCTAATCATGATAGGATTTTAGATATTGCAGTTAATGGTATTATATATGTTAGCAATACCCCCGATAGGATCTCTATTGAAAATAGATTAATAAAACTATTTGGTACATTGACTCCATGTGGGCTGAACCAAGTTCATAATTTTACATAACTGTAGAAACTTTTTCCAGTTTGTATTTTTTAAATGAAACTTTTGATACTTCCTTCCTCTTCTTCTATCCTGTATTTTTGTTAAGCACATGGGCCCATCTTTCTCCTTTTCTTTTCTGTTTCTTTTTTAACTCTACTTATTTCTTTTTTTATATTTCATTTAATACTTGTGTTAATTAAGATGTACTTATAAAGACATTTACCAAAACTTATACATATGTATTCGTCCATTAATAAAGCTTTAATTTATCATTTTAATCACACATTTGTTTGTGTATCTTCTATTTTATTTGAAAGCTTTATTGCAGTTCATTCTGTATGAGAGAAAACTTAAATGTTGACAAAACAAAAAACTACAAAATTCACAATGAACTCACCTTGATCAGTTTTTGTCTTTTAATGGATTTATCTGCTTCTTGATATTTGGATTCATTTATGTAAACATCATGCTCAGAAATTTCAGTAGGGCGGCCTGAAAAACAAGTTACATTAATGATAGAAACAAATTAAAGTAAAATGACAAAAGCAGTTAAGTGCAAGATAGAAAATCTGAGCATTAAAATAAATGTTAAAATAAAACATAACTAAAACTAATGAAATAGTTCAATTTCAATGGTTGATATCTGAGGTAGGCATACTAACATGAACAATAATCTTTCATGTGAAGAACACAACATTTTCCCACTATATTCTTGATGAGGGCACAATCTTCAAGTGATGACTGGAAAACTTCTTTTTTATAAAATAAACGTGTTGGAGCATGATCCACTTCCGATGGACGTAGAAAACAGGCGTAGTGAAAGAAAGCTTCCCCTCTGAATGGTAAACATTGAAATTTTAGAATATACATAACTGTAAATTGTTTGACTTTGTCGGGGTATTTGAAAAGAGTATAGCGTTAAGTTAATAATGGTGTAAATTATTCTGCTTAGATGTTTAATCATTTTAAACAAATAAAAATAAATGCATTAATGTATAGCAAAATAAATGAGTGAACAAACTTACAAATTGTCAGTCCATATTTTATCTATTCTGGCAATAATGGCTTGACCACCAGGATTGTTGATGTATACTCCATCACCTGCAGAATTATCCCATGTGTAAGAAAGGTAAAATTATTATGATCTTAGGAACATTTATCAATCACTTTTATGGTGAAACTACATAAAAGTGCATAGCCATTTTACTGTTATTTTAGCAGTATGTATCACAGTGCTACTTTTTTCTGTTAATTTTTAAATACAGGTACATAATTATCAATCTTGCCATCAGATGTCCTCATCAAAAATATTTTCTTAGAATATTTGAATGTTCAAAAATAAATGGCTAGTTTCTGTAATAAGACTTCCATTTTTAAAACAAAATATATTTAAATTATATATGCAGTTACAATAATTGTGGTAAGATTTATTGCAAAAGTAATTAGCCCTTTACATTTATCATTAAACTTTTGAGTTATTCATGAGAGTAGACAGAAATCAAAATTTGCATTGTCAAATTTTCACCCTATTCTAACCATAGTGGTTGAGCTCTTTATTCAGTGTACATGGATTTTGTACATATGAAATCTTTCAAAATGGTGTGGACTTACCTAATTTAAAGCACCCCATATCACAAACATATTGATCATAGTATATGTTTCCATCATCACTGTCACACTCTGATGGCACTAACTGATAGAGAAGAATATTTTTAACCAAACCATTTAATGGGTATATTTTTTTAAGGAAATTGCTTTAGAAGTTGTATTGACAAACATATATATACATGTACCAGATTTGCCCCGCAGCGTAGCATACGCTGCAGACTTGCTCATGGATAGTGCAAAGAAAGGGGGGAAAGAACGGACATAAACTACAGCACGAAGAAATCAAAACAACACGAGTGAACGTCATGGGGGGAACCACCGATGCATTGTTGGTCTCGAGACATTCGCACTAAGGTTATCTACCTGCCCACCACCCTTCACCCCCCTAGCTTGCCAACCATAAACTGTGATTGGCCGACCCTAGCAAGGGTCAGCCATGTTCGCAAAAAAGGGGGAAAAGAATGGGCACAAACACACATTTTTATAAATTAAAAAATGTTTTCGCTGGGGCTTGAACACAGGACTTTCACCGTGTAAGGCGGACATGATAACCCCTACACTACAAATCACATGTTATTCTGTGAAGGAACAACGCAACTGAACGCAAGAACCATTTTTGGTCTCGAAAACAAAAAAAACATGCCCATCTCTCCACCATCTCCGCTTGCCAACTTTAAAATGATTGGTCGACCCCAGCTAAGGTCATTCATCATGCTCATTTGCACATACTCGCTTTGGTAAATTATATATATATAGATGTATGCGTGCGTGTGTCTGTTTCCTATCAATCTTCTTTACAAAGTCAAATGCGCAGTAAGGCATCAATCATTCAAAACATTTCAGAGCAAGTCTGTATTGGGTAACTTATTTTTAAGACAACAGAATAATGCAAAGAAAAGTTGTGTACAGTGTATCTAAAGTGTAATCATCAATACAATTTCAGAGTCTGCAAAAAGAGGCAGTTATCCAAAAACATAACACCCTGGTTAAATAAAAGGTATACTTTAAAATTAACAAGTTTAGGGATCACTTTCTAGTCCCTACATATACAGTACAATTGTAGATTTTATACAAAGTGTGGGACCAGAGCCAGAGCAGTTTCTACTGTTTGTACCTTAATGCTTAGCAATGCCATTTGTTTAATAATATAAAATTAAAAATGCTTTAGAATCCTTGTAAAAAAACACCTTTTATTAGGGACTCACACAAAAATATATGAAAAAGGCAGCACAAGAGTAGAGGAGCGCTAAATGTAACCAAAAGATTGTAACCAAAAGATTTGAACTGAATATGAATGACAGTTAATGTTTGATTTGAATCGAATTTTAGAAATATTCTCTGCACAGACTTTATTGCACATTGCATTTTAAATTATTTTCTACTTTGTGGAGTATACCTGATAACAACTTGCATTTTTTTCTCCTCAAAATATCCTGATCTATAAATTATCCCAAAAGCTAACAATTTTACTTTTCAAACAAATAATGCTTATAAAAACCTATTAAATGTCACTCTTCCACTGCTAACAATTTGAAATGTCTCCAAGATGTAATCATCGTTAAGTCTCACGCTTGTGAGTATGCCCTTTGTCCAGTGGATGGCTAAACACTATCTCAAACATTGTCACTTTGTGCTAACATACAAATAACAACTTCTTAAGTCATGTGTATGTAAACTTTCTATTACTCCAATCCAATATCTTTAATCACGTGATCACATAATTAAGTCACAACAGTAGTATGTATAATCCAAGTACATAATGGAATACTTGAAAGCTCAGGCTCACTTAGTCCATCTCTCTATCCTACATGAATGCGCTCTCTACCATTACTATGACTAACTCGACTTGCTCTTTGACTAACCCACACTCCCACTATATAGTCATTCATCAGCCAATTAACATTCAGCTAAATATTTGGCAACAGTGAATACATTTCAACATTATCACAAAAGTCACTCTAATACCCTTGAAAATCAGCACTAAGAAAGTCTTTAAGAGTTTACAACAGAAGCCCTCCTGATGATCAAATTTATGGATAATCAATGTTCTGTTTATCAAAACTCTCATGTATATAGATAATATTCCCTTTTCAACAGATGGCTTTAAAAATCAATTCAACTTAAAGTACCTCTCGTTTCTTATCCAGGATGGTGTCACTATCATCCAATGGACTTTCATTATTCAGTTTATCTGCAAACACAGAAGCCACTCGAACAGGTGTCAGTGGGATGTCACGAGCAACAAAATGTAGATTCTTGCTTTGAGGAATCTGCCAAATCTGAACATCAAAGAATACAATAATAAATATATAATAACCTCATTATAAGACATTAGCAAAACATTTATCATATACAGTCGAACCCACTTACCTCGAGCTCGGTTAGCTCGACCACCCCACTAACTCTGTTAGCTTGACCACCCCACTAACTCTGTTAGCTCGACCACCCCACTAACTCTGTTAGCTCGACCACCCCACTAACTCGACGTTTTTTATTGGAACCGCCAAGTTCTCTCTTTAACTTAGGATTTTCTCATCGGCTAATTCGATTTTTCTAAGTCGCAGAAACCTAATACCTCGAGCACAAAAGAAAGCCAAATTTGCAATTTAACGTTGGTTAGCTCGATCCTCGTCGGTTCGCCTAGCAATGCATTTTTTGTTCAAAACAGTGTTGACATCTCGCTTTCTTCGAGACTTCCGGCTATTGTGTGATTCTACGAGATTTCAATAAAAATTACCGGATGTTATTATCTTCTTTCACTTTCGAGCGGCTGTGACATGCCATGCCACACACGGAATGGGACGAGGCGAGGCCAAAAATTTGACCTTTTAGCGCATGCGCAGACAATTATAAACTGGTAACTTTTTAAAAATTATTAAATGGAATTGAAACATGACAGAGACGTAATCAAAGTCCTTTACTTCGGCATAAATATATATATATATATACAGTCGAAACCACTTAAGTCGACGGCGTTGGGGTATGAAAAATGGCGTCGAGATAACCGATGATTGAGTTACATCGAAAACCAATATGGCGGCAAGATATTAACATGTGCTTGAAATTTCTTTATGTACATGATTAATTAGTTAGCGTTAATTAGTGATGGGACGATTAATTGGAATCGTATCGGAACCATAATATTTCTTCACTCTTTCCTAAGGTTGTAATGACCGTTCGTTTTTAAGGACCGTTTAAAATTTAATTATAACCATGGTTCCCACTCAGGAAAACGGGAAAAATGCGGGAATTCTTTTTAAAAAATTCTCGGCCTTGAAAGTCGGGAAAAGTTATGACTAATCGGGAATTAAATATATATATATATATATATATATATATATATATATATATAAATTCCCGATTAGCATATATAATAATATATATATATAATTCCGAAGTAAAGGACTTTGATTACGTCTCTGTCATGTTTCGATTCCATTTTATTAAACATAAGTTACCAGTTTATAATTGTCTGCGCATGCGCTAAAAGGTCAAAGTTTACGCCTCGCCTAGTCCCATGTCACAGCCGCTAGCGTTTGCAATGCCGTCGAATCAGCAAATAAATAAAAATAAACATATCAATATGGTAATTTTAAGTTTAATGCTTTTGACGTGCAGGATATCTGTTACTATCAGAACGCTCTCGAATTTCCGCAATCTTGTAATAATATAAATAAAACTATTGCGGCCTTGACCGTTGATCACAGCACGCTGTGGACTGTGTGTTAGACATCGGCCGGCAACTAAGACTAAGTCTAAGCGAATTTTTTAAAAAATCATTCCTTATCAGAATTCGACCTACAAAAGTGATGACGTTTATATTAATAATATTATATACATGTACTGGAATATTAAGAAAATGATTTGCTTTCATCGTCACGCGTGTGTTAGTGTCACAGTCACGTATCTTACTGTTAACAAAGCAACAACAAACTTTTAAAAAAATAATAATTTTTTATTTAATTATATAAAAACCAGAGTCGATTCTCGATACAAACCTTTATTTTCATTTCTAAAGATATTCGTTTATCTTAAAAAATAAAATGATCAATGCATCAGAAAATGAAATAAGTTTAATAATAATATAACATGCACTGCGAAATAATGACGGATTAAATATCGCTAACGCCTATTTACGGGCACCTCGGGTGAATACATCTAATTCACACACGGATCGAAAGTGAAAGAAGATAATAACATCCGGTAATTTTTATTGAAATCTCGTAGAATCACACAATAGCCGGAAGTCTCGAAGAAAGCGAGATGTCAACACTATTTTGAACTAAAAATGCATTGCTAGGCGAACCGACGAGGATCGAGTTTGTTGGGACGTCAAGCTAACCGAGCTCGAGGTAAGTGGGTTCGACTGTATATATAAATTCCCGATTAGTCTTAACTTTTCCCGACTTTCAAGGCCGAGAATTTCTTTTTAAGAATTCCCGACTTTTTCCCGAGTGGGAACCATGGTTGTTATATTTAAATTTTAAACGGTCCTTAAAAACGAACGGTCATTACAACCTTAGGAAAAAGTGAAGAAATATTAGGGTTCCGATACGATTCCGATTAATCGTCCCATCACTAATTAACGCTAACTAATTAATCATGTACATAAAGAAATTTCAAGCACGTTAATATTTTGCCGCCATATTGGTTTTTGTTTTAACTCGATCATCGGTTATCTCGATGCCATTTTTCATACCCCAACGCCGTCGATTTAACCGGTTTCGACTGTATTTTGTACATTCATAAATTACCTTTAATAACAACTATTAAAATGGTGTAACTCACGAGTTTATAAAAGTCTTTCTTTGTAGAATGCATTAATAAAAATTGGTTTCCTTATTTTCTACTTCTTAAAAGGGTTTTTGGTTAAAAAAAAATATATATATTAAAATGTTAAATTAATGTTTCTAAAATAATTCCATTACCAAGTGGGAATTTTAAGTAGAAAGGAAATCTTTAAAAACATTAAACGTGTTGTTTACCTTAATTTTCTTGAAGCACCGATGTCGAACACTGTACCTGGACTCACAAACATAAACATCTTTATCTGGAATGGTCTAAAGAAAGCCATAGAATTAATTAATTTTTGAAAAAATATCTACGAAAAAAATGTATTTTCAAAATTTTCTTAGCATTTTATTACTGAAATGTCCAAATATTTACCTCAGGTTTACTTCTGAAATAGTCTTTGACAAACATGACACAGCAACGACCTACAATTTCAGATAAAGGTGTTCCATGACTTGTATCACTTTTGAATACTTCCTGTAGATTGACATAACAGAAATATATATTTTTATATATATGCTTACTGTCAGTGTAAGATCTGATTCCATTAAAAGTTATTATGCTATAACAAGACTATAAAAATATTTTTTTTAAAGGAATAAATTTAAACTTAACACAGTATAATTTAAATGTTTTTCATTGAAAATGGAAAATCATGTACTTATTAAAAGAAATATTTTTCCCTGCAGGGGCATAATATATTTACAAAATAAGTAATCAAACATAATATAATAGGCATGGAATGGAGCAATGTTTTCTACTTGAATAAAGTAGAAAGATTTAATATGAATACAATATAAAACAGGCACTAACCTTCTCTAAGAATTTTCTAGTTGCCAAGTGATAAGTTTCCTCTGGACGATAAAACCAATTTCCTTTTATAACTTTCAACCCATTGTTGTCAGTTCCAAAACTTTCAATGACCATAATATGAGGCTCGGGAGTATCTCTGCATCAAGGAAATAAATAATATTTTAAGAAATAAATGAAATCAAAGTAAAGTTCTTTTATAATTTAATGACTCAAAAAAGTATCTTCTTTGAAATATTTTACAAAATCATATTTAAAATAATTCATCAAAATAGAAATAACAATCATGCTAAGACATAATATTTTTACCTGGAGGCTATGTAAACAAAGTCTCCCTTGCAATAAACTTGGTTTTTATATTCAAATTCTTCATCTGTATTTACATTTTCTGATTCCTGTACCTGAGAATATTTCAAGAAAGACATACATTTTTTATTAAATGTATGTTAAAACATCTGATGGCATCATGTACACGTTCATCAAAAGTTTCCGGATTTTAAAACAAAATCTTCATTCAAGAAGATACAGAAGGTTTAATTTTTGTTTCCACTTTGTATGACATTATTCAATGAATTGTAAAATATTAACATGATAATTAAAAAATGTGTCTACCTTTTCTTCTTCCATTTTCTCCTCTAAACTCTTCTTCTTATCCTCATCTTCTTGTTTCTCTTGATCTTGTTTCTCTTGTTCTTGCTTCTCTTTTTGTTCTTGTTCCAAAGCCAGAGTCAGGTGACGTTCAGTGTAACTTAGAGCAGGAGTGAGCACCATCTCTCCATTCTTACAAAGCTCATCACGAGTCTTGATAAAGAAGGTCTGCATTTCTACAGCATCCTCATACAACTTGGAAACAATGTTGATATTTTTATGAATTACAATTCAAAGATTTTTTGAATGTGAAAGATCATTAAGATATGTATTGAATATTAATGGAATGTCCATAGAGAATAAATGAGAACAATACAGGGATGGAGATTAAAAATGTGGTCTACATTCTATGGTTTCTGTGGTTGCCAGTATATACATTGTGCCTGTGCAATATTTCAATAAAGATTGATAAATGAGGCCAGTATTATGTGCATAATTTCCAACAAATACAAATTATATGTAATAAGAGGATGGGAGTAACAGTATGTCAGATCTCGACTTCTACCTCACCCAGGCATTAAATATGGCCTAAAAATACTATATAGCTATTTCACTTATGAACCGGTAATTAATTTATCATTTAAAAAGCTGTAATTTTCTATTTCATTAAGAATGCAAGATTTGCATTACATGGCAAAAAATAAATAAAACAAGGCAGTCAAGATTGTTTCCAGGAAGCAATGCAGCAATGGTGGTAAGAAACAACTCTTACTAACACCCAATAGACTAAAGAAAAAAATCTTCCCAGTGCAATGGTGTTTAGCGATGACAATTCACAAGAGTCATAGAGAGACTAGAGTTTGCGGGATCGGATCCAGTTTAAGCCAACGTCAGGTGTTGCATGAGAGAGTAAGATCATGGGAAAGTTTGAAGATTGCAGTGGTATCGTACACAAATAAATAGGATCAAGAATATTGTGTGGAAGGATGTTTTATTGTCTAATAGTTTTTACCTTCCATGATCATATAATGTGTAAGTCATATTGAATTTCCTTCTTATACATATTTATGGAACATGTATTTATTGGGGTGATTTTAGCTGCCATCAACAGAACCATGATGAGGTCAGATTTGCTTTTCTGCAAGCAGGGTGCTCTATCTAGTTTTAGAAGATCTTTAACATGCCAATGGCATGGCTTGAACTAATAATGAACGAGTCTGTCTGTCAGTGTGATTCTGTCAATGGATCTCCTCATTAGGTCATGAAAAGTAATCATGAGGATTTACTAATAAATCCTTACATTTTTTAAAACGGGAGTCATAACAGGACACATGAATTAAAGTTTCCTTTTTGGTAAAAACATTCTTTTAAGAAAGTGACTATAGAAATTATAATTTTTTTAAAAACTGACCTGTGAATCAGTGCGACTACATTTTCGTGCTCGCTCAAACACTTTAAACATATCTTCTTGGAATCTGTCCACTCTCCTGTAACGACCCTAAGAAAACATAAATTATGTAGCCATGAAAGATTTTGACCAAACATAAAGATTATTATTTATCATATAAAGATTATTATTTATCAATCAATGTTTGGTTACCTTATCAAGGTTTCTTTTAATCTGATCAAAAGTCAAAGGTCGTCTGAAAAAAATAATAAACATTAAAAATTGTCTAAAATCACAAAATGTATGTTTTAAAAAAAAATTATTTTTTTTTGTTAGCTTACATACAAACAAATTAAGAATAAACTTATGAAATACAGATATGCTTACTCAGTAATTTCTCCGTTTAATTGTAAGCCTTTGTCTTTTTCAGTAAGCTCAGCAAATGAATCTGTGTAACAACGTCCTTCATCATCCTAAACAAACATGATATAACTTAGTTTTGTATAAATAAAAAACAAGATTAGTGAAGCTCACTAAGCATTGTGTTAAAAACTAATCAATTTAGGTAAAACTAGATCTTTACAGATATGTTAGACAATCTATGATGATTTATAAACAATTAAAATAAAATAAAATGTATAAGAGTTAAAGTAACCTCATGGCTGACAGTGGAAATGAAAAGATTCTTCATCAACTCTTGAGTGAGGGCTTTCACATCTGGTACATTATTCATACAATCTGACATAAGCTCCAGCTTTTTCTGGAAGCACACACGCTGTAGTGCTAGAGCATCCTAAGATCAATATTTTAAATTCCAGTGTTAATTGTCATACAATATAAAATTAAGAAGAATATAAAATCAGGTAATGTGACAATATGGAAAAACTTCTACCAGATTATTTTTTTGTAAAAAAAAAGTGATAGGAAATTTTGTTTTAAGATAAATTACATCTTTATCTTCAATCAGATTCTGCATTTAAGACAAGAGTGGGATATAATAAAAATACTATTATAAAATAACACACACATGTATATAATTATATATCAAACCACTTAAACACCACTTTGTGTAAATTAATTTTTAAAATTTAAATTCATAAATATTTTATCTATACCAATAAAAGGCAAAGCCCTGACTGATTGATCACCAATTCTCCAACTTCCCGTGTAGGTAGAAGCATGAAACTTTAGGAAGTTGTTGAGTATACTCCCACAATGGTACGGGCGAAAAATAATATTTAAATTATCACTCCCCGGGGGGCCAGGGCCCAAATTTAGTTTTTTTTCAATACTAATAAAAGGCAAAGCCCTGACTGACTGACTCATCACTAATTGTCCAACTTCCCGTATAGGTAGAAGCATGAAACTTTGGGAAGTTTTGAGCACACTCTCACGACGATAATTGGCGAAAAAGAATTTTAAAATTCCCAATCATGGGGGTCCGGGGCCCAAATACAGATTTTAAATCTCTTATATTAACTTCACTGTCTTGCCTGTCGTGTTCGGGCGGGCAGGCGGAAAAACAAAAATAAATTAACAACACCGTAAAAACAAAGTTTTTGACTATAAATCCCTTATATATAAGACATAACTAAAAAATATTGATTATGTTCAAACGCGACAAACATTTACAGCCTGAAACTGAGTGAACTCCTCCTGGTGTTAAACACGAGATGTGGTCGTCGATGGGTGGCGTGAAATTAAGTGACCCGTAACATGTAAACATGTCCACTTATAAAAACGTGGTTTTTAAAAATAATTTGTTTACCTTTATTTATTTACTTTTGTTTTTCCGCCTGCCCGACGGACGACAAGATTTCGAAGTTAATATAAGGGATTTAGAAATGACCCGTTTCCCATGATGCTATCGAGCTGAAAGTTTGCACATAGACTTGTGTCACCTAATAATGCATTGTATCGAAATTTCAGATCCATCGAATGTACCATAATTAAATTAATGCATTTTTAGTTTATCTATATGTATCTCTATGTAGCCGTCTGCTATAGTTGACCCCCACAGGTCACTGGAGTTCACTCCAGCCATCGATGACCACATCCCCGTGTTTTACAGCAAGGGGAGTTCAGTCACGTTCAGTCTGTAAATGTTTGTCGTGCGGTGCATATTATATTAAACATAATCAATACTTTTAGTTATGTCTCATATGTAAGGGATTTATAGTCAAAGCTTTGTTTTTACGGGTTGTTTAATTTCCTTATATGAGCTATATAAAAACTGACTGATCACAAATTCTTTAACTTCCCGTGTAGGTAGAAGCATGAAACTTTGGGAAGTTGTTGAGTACACTCCCATGATGGTAACAGGAGACAAATTATTAAAATATCACTCACTCACTTTGGATAATATGTAAATGGATTTTGAAAACACTTGAAATATAAAAACTTGATGGCCTATATTAAAATACTATAGGGCATTAAAATTATATTTTTAATTCTTTGGGAGCCGAGGGCCCCTAATCTCTTTTTCGTAAACGTTTAAGAAATTTTAACCATTTGATTTCACACGATTTTTTTAATACAAATATTAACAAACAAATACATCCATCATGATCCGGATTGAAATAAACTGTTGTTTTGAACTTTACATCTTACACCGATAGTGCCCCGGGCCTTATTTTAATTTTTTTTAGCCGTATAAATAGTATTTTATTCATCCCAAAGCCATTAAACTTTGGGAAGTTTTTGAGTACACTTTTGCGAAGGTTTCTGGCATTAAACGTTTTTAAAACACCACTTATTAAGGGCCAGGGGCCCTTAATGCCATTTTTAAATATGAGTTATATAAAAGATATTTTAAACAGTGGCTACTGAGTATATGGATGAATTATTGACCAAATTTGATATAAAAAAATTAAATTCTGTAGGGTAATGAACTCCTAACGTTTGTTACTTAGGGGCCAGGGCCCAAACTAATTTTTTCACAAACTTTTAAAGCTTTATTTCTCTTTAGATTTTAAACAATTTAAATATATATAGACACATATCTCCATCATGACCTAGATTGAAATCTTCAGGCCTGATGAGATATGCACATCCTGCACCCATTTTGCACTGGGGCCCTTAATGCCATTTTATTCCCCATATGATTTTACACGACCATGATAAATATTGACAAACAAGTATATTCATCATGATCAAGATTGAAATCATTGGATGTTTGGAATTGGTGTTACGCGTGTTCTCAAAGCTAACTGAAATTCTAATTTTCCGCTGCAAAGCGCGGGTATTTTTCTAGTTTTCTTTAAAAGAGTTTTCAAATTACAATAAAATTTTTTCTTAAAAACAAGTGATCAGATTAGAGAAACAACTTTTAACTTCCAAAAATTACAAACTAATCAGTAAGCTGAATACAGGTTAGGTAAGAAAACACTTCAATTGAAACTACTATACAAAAAACAAAGAAAGTCACACGTACAAAGGCAATAATTCAAATAAAACTTGCTTGCCTTATAAATAACAGAATCTGGCTCATTGTACTTGCAGGCATTGTCAAACATTTGCACAAAATCTGCCACCATATCTTCAACAGACTCATACTGGGAAGCCATCATTTTCTGCTGTATTCGTAACATGTCAATGGGACGCTTGATGACCTCATAGTAATCGGGGTAATCCTTACAGTCACAAAGAAAATGTTGAAAATGGAAGGACAGTGAATACTACTTAGCTTAGATAAGCAGATAAATCCTTGAATTCATATTTAATTATTTTTTTTAAATAGCTTCTTCACTGTAATTAAATACTTACGTTTTTGTTTGGCAATTTGATAAAGGGAGATGACAATGCTCGTCCAGATCTGTCTTGGTAGTCTCTGACACTCTCATATAATTCTTGCAGTTTTTCAGATAAAGGATTACATTCTGAAAGTTTAGACCTGGGAGGAAAAAAACAGAATGGCAGTGAAGGCTTATATTTTAGAAGAAACAAACAGAATGGCAGTGAAGGCTTATATTTTAGAAGAAACAAACAGAATGGCAGTGAAGGCTTATATTTTAGAAGAAACAAACAGAATGGCAGTGAAGGCTTATATTTTAGAACCAAAAAAAAACAATGGCATTGAAGGCTTATATTTTAGAACCAAAAAAAAACAGAATGGCATTGAAGGCTTATATTTTAGAACCAAAAACAAAACAGAATGGCATTGAAGGCTTATATTTTAGAACAAAAACAATAATCCAACACTTTTTTTGGATGTTGATTTAAATAAATGAAATATGTTAAAATCTGTGGGGTCTCATATGTTAACTCACGCAAGCTGACTCACACCACGCCTTCATTGTCAATTCATTCAAGATCAATAACAGGGACCTTGGTTCATTGTGGACCAATCACAACGCAAGGTCAGTCTGATCTGAGCATTCCGTTATCAAGATACCACCCCTTTGTATTATGGCAATGATAGAGACCCTGTCTCTTACCAGTGACTTTGTGTCACCATACATGGGAGGTGGTTGTTATATATTAGTATCCTAGTTGTAGAAAACATATCAGTTTGTGTTTATGAGTTTCTTATTTGTATTTATCACCAATTGCCATTGGCGGCCATACATTTTGAAGAGTAATTTTCTTTGTGTATCTGTACTTCATATATAAAAAAATTTTCCTATTCATTAAATGTTGTTGTCTGCTTACTTTTACTCAAACTGGTTAATATAAAAATGAAATTTTTTAATGCAATTTATTCCATTTCAATTAAAACCTCAAGTATTATTATGACTATTTGATTCTTTCTACTAAAGTCACAGAGATTCACATCATGTTTTTAGAAATTGTAACTCTTTTTCTGCTAATCACTGATATGCCAGCAAAATCACTGGTCACGTTTGTGCCAATAGCAGATATACTGTAGAATTGAGTCAATTAGTTTATTATGGTGCCTGCAGCGCCCTAATCAGACTTTTTAATTGTACAAATGAGAAATATCTCTTTCTGATAGAACTAATGTGTGTTTACATTTAGTTTTATCAAATTTACAATTTACTTTGTAATCAAAGAAATAACCATGCCGATTTCAAGGAGAATGTAGAATATGTAGTTTGAAAGCTCATTTACTTTTATCTTAAACATTACAGATGTTCCTATACAGAAAATAATAGCATCCTAAGAATTATTGATGCAGAAACATTGAAAAACAATAATTAAGCTAGAGATCAGCCGCATATGTTTTTTTACTATTTGCCGAATCCGGATAGTTTGGCCCTAATGTTTGCAGAATCCAAATTCCGGATATCTCCACATTTAAGTGTAAGAGCTAATATGGTGTACTTTACTACTTTATATCTAGTATTTAATACTATTTATTAAAATATTTATTCTCCTACAAATGGAGAGTATCTGCTTTCCACTTGGTGACATTGTCAACGTGGACGATGAACATTTTACAATGAATTGAATGAACGAACTTGAACGAAGGTCAACAAACTGTGTAGTGTGTACCAAGCGAACAGTGTTGTACTGTGTGTGTAGTGTGATGTACAAGAAGTCGTGACCTAGAGCCATAATTAAACTGTTCTTTTATTCAGACGATTTAAGTTTAATATGTTAATAGTTAACTTAGTTTGTTATCTTATGTAGTAAAGTTTTTAACTTAATATATTTTTCTCGTATTGAAATTGATTCTTTTACTATATTTTGAATGGATTTGAATGATTTCATGATCAACGCTTGTTAATTTGTTTATTTTGTTATATATTAATAATTTAATGTATAACTTAATTTGTTACTTAACTTATTTTGTATAATTATAATATTCACAATAGACTAGAGTTTTAAAATTATAAGACTGGATAAGATATAACACATGTTATAGAGACAAGAAACATTTTTATTTTTAAGTTCGCAAATCAAATGACAATTGCAACTGCCATTTAAAGTTTAACGGAAAAAAAACAACAAAGAATATAAAATTATTACAATACTATAACTTATATCATATAATTAAAATGTTTAAATTAGGGGTCTACCGATATGCCTTTTTGCCGATATTGCCGATACCGATATTACCGATATTTTTTTTGCCGATATGAGTACCGATATGAGTATTTTTTCGGACAAAAACCAGCGGTAATATTTGATGACGTCATTCTTAAATTTATCACTCCTAATTATTTATCTTTTATATTAGGGGACCACCGACATGCATTTTCGCCGATATTACCGATATTTTTTTCCAATATGACTAATATGAGTGCCGATATGAGTATTTGTTAGGACAAAAATAACAGCAGTCATATTTGATGGCGTCATTCTTAAATTTATCACTCGTAATTATTTAAAATATTAGGGGTCTACCGATGTTCATTTTTGCCGATATTTTTTTCCGATATAAGTGCCGATATGAGTATTTGTTAGGACAAAAATAACAGCGGTCATAGGCCTATTTGATGATGGCATTCTTAAATTTATCACTCGTAATTATTTATATTTTATAACTAAGGGGTCTACCGATTTCCAGTTTTGCCGATATTACCGATTTTTTTGCTCCCCGAAACAAAGTTTCCGATACGCCGATGTGTTTACAAGTTCCAGATCATGACCTACATAGGACTCATAACAAAACGAACAATCCTTTATTAAATTGTACAAGCAAAATTAGGAAGTCCTTTTGAAACTTCAACATTGACTCATAATTATTAATTCTAACCAATAGTTTAATGGCTTTTGCACACGGCCACCTTTTATGAATGAAACAATGAGAACAAATTAATAGTAATAAGTGAAAATGAGGTTGAAGGGTTGCCAATGACAGCAAGTCTGCGCACGGTACATTTTGTTATTCCATACCAAACGAAATGTTTTAGACATCTGCGATTCTGCGTGCATCTTTGCTGTTAGTATTAGAGCAATTACGTGAACATAATGTTTACATGTTATACATTTTATTATAGCAATTACGGTATACTTGGCATTGGCACTATTTACACAGTATTTCTGAGTATACGAAAATCGGCCGATACCTAAACAATATCACAGCACATGGCACACAGTATCGTGGCTGCACATATTAATACTAGAACTCTTTTGACTATTTCAATACCGGTATCGGGGTCGATATATTAATTTGTCGAGATATTGTAAATCTAAATGATAGCTTTTTCGTTTCCGATTTTTAAATATTTTTTTTGGGTCAAAATGTCACTTATTATGAAATATCGGTGACGTCAATATCGGGACCTTTACATGCTACCGATACCGATATTGCCGATATCCAGATATCGGTGCCGATATATCGGCCAGCCGATATATCGGTAGACCCCTAGTTTAAATGTAAATACTGAATTGAAAGTAGTGAATGATTGACTACTGTCAACGTACTATTCACTGACAAAGAAGTTAAAAACAAAAGCCAACTCTCAGCCTGTCCCAGTTTCCAAGGCTCCTGTTTAACCATATAGTTTATAGTTTATAGTATGAACTAATATTTACAAATTAAACTTAAAATTAGTATTTTTTAACATAAAATAATTATTTTTAACATAAAATTAATATATCAGCTATAACAATGAAAATAATTTAATGACATGAGTAAATAAAATAGTTACTAGTTACTAGTAAGTTGTAACATGGCACAACAGTACTTGTTACCTTTAAGTTTGTAGTTTGTTTCTTCAATTTTCAAGTTTCGAAAACTTAAGTGTTTGTCATACCCAAATTCTTTTTCATGAACAATAACATCCCAAGTTTGTTCGGCGACAAGCGAGAACGCTTATCTGGCCCGCTGTGCTGAATGCTCTCTCACTAACCATACTTGTTAAATGTACTGATTTCTGGTTATTGTTTTTAACTCTTTATATCAGGGGTCTCCAAACTTTTCGGCCGGAGGGCCGCATTAACTGTCAAATAGCAGTTTGGGGGCCGACTACTAACCCACAACTACTAAGTTTTGTGGTAAACTACATGTAAAAATAGTATCTTTTTTGGAGAATAAAATGTCTCCAGGGGCCGGATGAGAGGGCCTCGCGGGCCGCATCTGGCCCGCGGGCCGTAGTTTGGAGACCCCTGCTTTATATAATTGTTTTTAAATTTTTTAACATTAATTTAATTTGATTTCAAAAATTCTTTACTACATTGATATCAGGATACTATCCGGATCTGCCATAAGTATTTGCCGAATTTGGATAGTGGCGAAAATCCCGATAACTGGATATTCCCCTAAATTAAGCATTAGATTAAAATTCAATTGAGGATTTTCATCCTTCTGATAGGGAGGAGTGAATAGTAATAGAGTAGACAATGATGCTTCTATATAATGAAATAAAGAAAAAACAGTTTCCTGCAGTGGACTTAACAATACTAAAATGGGCATATTTTGAATGGAATATTTTCAAAATTTAAAATGCATTCTTTTTATAAATAGATATAACTTTGTGATAATTACAGCAGAACAGAATACCAATGTATGCAGACTATATTTTAGTCTGGAAGGTTCATATTTTTTTTTAAATTAACAAAAACGTGATCTCCAAAAATTACAGTAAAAATAGAGCCCAGTATACTACTGTATCTTAAACATATTATTTTTTTCTGTTAAATTTCCTTTATTTTTATATATGATACAGCTATGTTGCATAAAACATGTATGAAAAATTCATAAATAAGTAAGATCACATTTTTTTAAAAATGGTCTGACACGAACATGGAAAGGGAAAGAGTTTTTTTTATAAGAGTTATTATTTTTTTGTTGGCTTGATGCAGTCGTTCAAGAGCACAGTTAACTAATTTAAAATATTTTAATTCTCACCTGCGACCGCTTCCAGTTTTTCCAGACATAATCTTCCATTTTGCCCTTAGAGCTCTGTCTAAAGTGTTGGCATCCTGATATACCTGTGAGCCCTCCTCATTGTAGTGCCTGGCATTGTTAAACATGAGCTCAAAGTCTGACAGCAACGCTTGTTCATTAGGATACTGGAAAAGAGAAAATAGCTTAATACAATATACATGTCAGAGCTGAGTAACGATTCACCATTTAAAAGTTCTTATCCCATTCTTAGTTAAACACTTATATTTTTAATGAATGAAGATACATGAGGCTTGTACTGTTTTATCTAACATTAATTTTCTTCTTCTAATATATGGGATAATAAAACTAAATAGTCATTTTACTTGCATAAATTTATTGACAACTACAATCAATTTAACTCATTTTAAATGTAACTTCTCATAAACTATTATGAACTCCCTTTTCCTTGACTAGAAATCATTAAGATAACATATATTCACCTTATCTGTTTTGAGCTTAGCTTCAATCATAGTCATGTCAATAGGCTCCATAATAACTTGATAATAGTCAGGATAGTCTTTGCGCGATGGAAGAACCATGAAAATTGGTCGCAATAGGCGACCATTTACGTCCTGCAATTAATCAAAACAAAAGAAGTTATCGTTAATAGGCAACCCAACAATAATCTTTGATAGTGAAATTATGAATGTTATGTTTCCAGCAGAAAGAAAGAAAAAGAAAGTAAAATTTCTTACATTGTAGTCATACACAGTGGAAAAAAGCATCTTCAACCTCTTTTTGATACTCTCGTCACCGCAAACACCTCCCCTTTTGGCAGATTTCTTCTTGTCACTGTCTGGTGTATTAGCTAAGGCTACACTTGACTTTCGACCTCTCCCACGACCAGCTGGAGTAGTTGCTTCTTCTAACACCAGATCATCATCATCCTTCTTTAAAACATACACACAAAAACATAGAGTAGTTATTGAACACAAGATAGAGTAGTTATTGAACACAAGATAGAGTAGTTATTGAACACAAGATAGAGTAGTTATTGAACACAAGATAGAGTAGTTATTGAACACAAGATAGAGTAGTTATTGAACACAAGATAGAGTAGTTATTGAACACAAGATAGAGTAGTTATTGAACACAAGATAGAGTAGTTATTGAACACAAGATAGAGTAGTTATTGAACACAAGATAGAGTAGTTATTGAACACAAGATAGAGTAGTTATTGAACACAAGATAGAGTAGTTATTGAACACAAGATAGAGTAGTTATTGAACACAAGATAGAGTAGTTATTGAACACAATCTTAGAAAATAAAGGATTTAAAATGTTATTAACGACAGCAAAGCACCAACACAAAGAAAAGCAAAAGTTAAAGTTCTATTTTCACATGCTTCCTCCTAAAAGATAACAGACGGAGAACAGGAATAATGGACAGTAAAATTATATAATATTAATAGGTTGGTTAGTAACAATAGAAGCTAGGTTTTCATGATGAAGAGGCTGATAACATTAAATTTCTTTTAAATTTTTTAATTAGTTTAATGATATAAACATGAAAAATAGTTCCTTTAAATTCTAAATAGGCAAATATCCGTCAAAGCCTTTCATGAGAAAAAAGCTCTAATCATTTTAGAAAATTTTATACAATGACGCTATAGTTAAATGCATTGAGTTGTCTCATTGTAATTGTAGTAAAACCTCAAACATTCACTGGGTAAGGTCCCAGAACAATGTTGTGGAAATGTTCATTATGAGTACCAGAAGATGGTCAAAAAAGGTTCCATCAATTTACGTTATACACATTTTTAAAAGAATAGCAATTTTTCTTTTAAAAAAAGATAGTTAAACCGTTAATGGAGCATATATAGGGAAGAATAGTAAATCCATTAATGGGGCCTATAGAGAGAATAAAAGTTATACCAATAATGGGGCCAATAAAGGGACCAATAGTTAAACCATTATTGGGCCATATAATAGTGGAGAGGAAGAGGGCTGCCACTACTCAGGGGAAAGACTAAGAAAACAAAATGGGGGTCACATCATTACATCAAAAAGATTTCTTTAGCAGAGCAAAGTTTTTAAAATGCTTTTTCTTTTTTAATGAATCTATGAATTAGTTAGTTTCAACATTGTAATAATCCAGAACTTAAATTATCATTTCTTTACTAATGTTTAATTAAATAAAATTTTCTCAGTGTTCGTAAATGATATAATTATATTTTATAATGAGATAAATGTAATTAAATATCTGTTTAGAGTTAGAGATAGTTTCATAGGTCAAAGTAGTAGCAAGATGAAAAGATATTTGCCTTCATCAAAAACAACTTTTGGTCACAGCAAATACTTTATTCCAAAGCTATTGTTAACCAGTCTTTAAATAAGAGTGACATTTCTAAACAGCTTAATTAGGTAGGTAAGTATGATGAGTCACAATAAATAGACAATAAAAATAAATGCATTGTTATACACCAGAGAACCAAACAACTCAGATTTAATATCTAGCTTATAAGACAACATTAAAGCATCTTAAACTTTTAAAAACCATCCGTATTTCAGATGTTTTTGTACAGAGGTAAAAATTAAATGGTCACAGTATAGAAATAACAATAAAATTGACCTGCAAGTCAAGTTCTCAAAGTTAATAGTTATTTTCAAATGCATTGATGTAAATTAATAAGCATTAAAAAGCTGAGTAAAGGCGATTGATTAAGTTTTATTTTTGCTTTGTCTTTTTCATTTTTTTAAAAATATGAGTCTTTAAAAAATTTCACAGCACCATCATAAACTCCTCTAATTCTAACAACAGTAAGTAAAAAGTGAACAAGATTTTCAGCTCAGAATGTTACAGGAAAATTAAAATAACAAAACTTTACATTAAAAAAATGAAAATGTTTAGAAATTTTAGAATAGATACCAGAAAATGTATCTTTGCATAGAATGGTTGTCATTTTTAGTAGGAAAGACAACACACACAAACTCAAGACAGAAATCTACTGCATACATAATGATTATTTCTTTTCAAAGTTCAAAATCAATGTTGTTTCTTTCAAACCATTAGAAAGGGAACTATTTAAACCGTTTCAAGTTGAACATTTGCTTAGAAAATAAGATTTAAAAAAAGAGTGTTAACTAATAAAATTAATTTACAGGTAGCTAACAACAGGCACCAACTATACACATACTATTAATTTCACAAACTCCAATTGATTAATAAATTTCTGTTTATCATTGCACTCCAATATTTTCATATTTATTATTATATATTTTCATATCTCAAATTATTTCCTATGTACATAACATGGAAGTTATTATGACATGGGTTGTCTGCCTTAATCACATCCACTAATCAGAAGCAGTGTGAGACAACTAGGATGACTTGCCACATTAAAGATTCTGGTAAGTTTCTCCTTTCTTTTTATTTGATGAAAAACAAAGCAAAAGCGATGTAAAATTTTCATGGTTTGCAAAAGCAAAAACAGATATGCTGGTCCCCCCTTTAGTGCTCTATCAGATCAAATAAAATGTATGTGGATGTTAGTTCCAGAGCTAACTTTAAAAGTGCACACAATGGATTTTTAAAAACAAAATCCATCAGCTGGATTAATGCTCATACCAACTGACCAAGGTCTGTGTCTAGTATTCATTTAGGTGGTGTCAGTGATGTCCGGTAAAGACATGCTTGCAGTACAATGAAGCAACCAACAAAATAAGCATCCATCTATTGCACAGAGTAAAGTAGAAAAATGGGAAAAATAAGGGGAAGGTAACTCACCCCTGCCATACTTTCCTCAGCTTCATGGTCATCATCTTCATCATTAACCACATTCTCCAACTCTTCAATTAACTCTTCCTGGGGTACCAAGAAGACAGACACACTCCATTTAACATAGGTGTCAGAGTTAAACTTAGACTTTTCAACAATTTTAACAAATTTGCTCAGCATTTCACAGTGCACTGTAACTAATCAACTTACAAACAAGAACAATCATACAAACTGATACAAAGATTTACAAAGAATATTTCCTATGCAATATGCTCTTGTTCATAATCTTTGCTCATAGAATCTCAACATTTCATACAGTGTATTTTACACAATTAGCATGCGTCATTATCTCAGTTTCCTATTGTATTTAGGGACAAAATTATTTGTAGAAACAAAAAAACCTTGATTATAAAATTAGATAGTCACAGATATTACACCAGATAAATGTAGCAGATCAACGTGTAATGCAAACAAAAATTCAAATATCTCATTTGAAACTAAACATGAGGAGCAAGCAACGTGATGAGGTATTGCTATTTAGCATTCATTGAGGTACAAAGAAAAATAAAAGTATAACAATTTAATGAAATAAAATTTAATAGCGGATACCATATTAAACAACCTGGGTTGCACATGGTTAATTAACTTTCCAATGAACAGCTCAATAGAAGCCACAATAAGAGTCAATAATAGTATATGACTTCAAATTCAGATAAGGAAATGTATGAAGTCAATCATTTTTTTCCCATTACGGTATTTAAACTCTTTATTGGAACATGATGCTTGAAAAGAATTATCCCAGTGAAAGCTTCCTATTATATTGTTGAAAGCTTCAAAAGATACTGTTAAGTTACTGCGTATTTGTTAGCTGCAGATTCACTATTTTATCAGATTCAATATTTATCTTACGACACGAAATAAAACACCAACAAAAACCTGAAATTAAATAATTGTTTGAGGAGAAATTAAATGTGTTTTTTTATTTGAAAGATGTGCGTTAAGAAAGAATACAAATTTTAAGTTGAATAATAATTTAAAAAAACAATTTAACCAGTAATAAGGATATAACTTGTAACAATAACAAAGATTTTCCTCAATAAGCAATTATCGAACTCCTATATATTTTCTTAAAGCCATAGAAAGATTAAAATTTTATAGACACTAGTTCTACAACTTTAATAAGAAGCATGTAAACTGTGATACAGTATGTATTTCTTTGAAACATTGGCTTGTCCTGGCTTTTAAATAGCATATATTTAAAAAGAGAACATTTCTTTGAGTAAAATAAGAAAAACCACTGCAGCCGAATAAGCAAATGTCCGTTATTACAAAACCCAACCACCTTATATGTATTAAAGAGAAAATTAACAAAATAACGAAGGGAGATAAAATGCGAAGTAATGCAGCACTACTATAATATTGAAATAGTCAAGGAACACAGTTTTTTAACTAATCAAAACATCTTGAAAGCATTTAGAGTATATTGAAGCATCTTTGTGACACAAGTAACATTTTCTAAATATTTTGTCAGTTTTCTATTACTGAAGAAAAAAATATGAAAAATAAAACTTAAAAATAAAATTAATTAAGGTACATTTTGGAGATATTGTATTTAAATAAAAGTAAGAGTGAACTCCAGCATAACCTTCTTTTTGTTGTTGAGAATGTTAATTGTAAGTTTTAAATGTGACAAGTTATGTTTTTTTGACAGGATGGATATTTATTTTATTGTATTGGCCATTTCCTTGATGCAAATGATAATTATATACAGTTGTCTCCTCTCTTAGATAATTTGTTATTCATAGTTGAAAATCCCCTTGTTTTCTTTTTTTTTAAATTATAAAAAATGGAAAAAAAGACATTAAAAAAAAATCATATTAATCTTTTGAATCCAGAACACATAATAGGTTAAAAAAACATCCCCTCATTATCTTCCCTTAAATTTACCGTAAGTTCTGGTTCCAATTCACGGCACTTCTCTAGCATTACTTTTTTTAGTTCCACTGCATACTGAAAAATGGTAAAACAAAATGAACACACGTTTATTTGCCACTTTTAAATACATGTAATATCATTATAAAAATAGGTGTTCCATGATGAAAAATACAGTGTATATATAATTGATAGTTGAAAAATTGAATCTAATTGTTTTGGATTTTTTTTTAAACGCAAACCAGAAAAATTTACAAGCAGTCATTTATTAATAATATAAAATGTATAACTTTCTGTAACATTTAGGAATACCACAGTTAACTGTGTACTTTGATATTTAAATGACAAAACACAAAAGTATTATATAATTTGAAAAATCAAACCTTGTGAATCTGTGATTCATCTTGATTATATTTCTTGGCATTTTCAAACATTAAATTAAAATCATGGGCCAAGTCAACTAGTGTATCATACATGTTCATCTGCAAAGTAAAAACAATAAAAAAGTATTAAGTTTTGAGCATGTTCAGCAGTGGTTGTGTTTATTTTGTTGCTTAACTCTTTTCATTCCTTGTATTTAATGATACGAAACACAATTTTTTTTTACCTTGATATTTTACTGCCTTATAGTATTTAATTATTATTTTTTTAAATTTTTGGTATTTATTTAATGGTATGGTTGGTTGAAAAAAACACAACAATAATATTGTCTAAAACAAAGATATTTTTTTTGTAATTTCAATTTTTTTTCAAACTTGGAGTCAAAGTTTTTATTCTAGTATTTTAAGGGACAATTGGAAAAAGCAGACCAAATTTAAAATCAGAAAAATATACAAAGGCCAGTAAGTGTATAGTTGTGAAATAACATATTATTTTTTTTCTCCAAAATATTCAATGGCAATGGATTTTCTTATGTGAATTGAATTAAAATTAAAACTACAGGTGTTATTAGTTAAAAATTCATGAGCAAAACATAGGTAGTCAATAGATTGCACCTAGGCTAAGGAATTATCTTTCCAAGTCCTTATGAAAATGTAACAAAGTAAAAAAAAGACAATAAATATCTCAAGACTTTTTTCATGTAACATCAGAGCGGATGAACAAAATTGCAATAAAGAAATCATCATCAAGAATGAATAAAATTCATACATAAATGTGTTCATAATTAGTTAAATGGATATATCACCTTCAGGAAAATAAAACTGCTGGGTAACCAAATGTTCACCATTTGTTAAGGTATTGTCAGGTTTTTGGTAAATAAAATCTCTTCAGAAATGTTGAAAAGTAATTCCTGACTTGAAAGACTTGATGCTATGTAATCATTAAAATTGAATTTCACTAGATTTAATCTAGAAATGATATAGATTTGATCTATTGACTTTAAATTATAATTTTATTTTAGAAGACAACTGCAACAAAGTCAGTAAAGATGCACAAGATGGTTCATTTTCCACTCAAATTTTCAATCCCAAATTTGTCTAGCTAGATTTATTTAGATAAAAACTAAAATCGCCAGCGAGTATTAATTATATTCATGTATTCAAGTTATTGACTCTTTTGTAAGGACTTAAACACTCATGAAAAAAATCAAGAATTCAAACAGTGTCAAACCCACAGGACGATAAAATACACAGAAAATCTATTGTTGAAAACTGATGACCAACATTTGAGTACCTCAATTTTATAGCGTATCTTCTTAAGAGACATTGGTCTTTTAATTTCCTTATAGTAATCTGGATAGAATCTGGAAATAAAACAATTGAAACATGTAACAGAAATTGCAGCCATATTTTTCAAATGCTTATATGAAGGGCATTGTTAACTAATTTGTTAACATTTTGACAAACATTTATTATAATTTTATTTATGGGGTTTTTTAATGTACAAATACTGTGTCCACTAATTAAAAATTTTTAAACCAAGCATTGAAATAACAAGCCTTTCCAAGTAATTCTCTGGTAAATGGAAAATTCGTGAGTAAGGATATAATTTAGCTTTAGGTATTTTCTCTCCTAACAAAGAAGGTCATCTTAAAAATGAAATAAATCAATAAAATGATTGCAACCAGCAGTTGAATAATTAAAATTCCAATTTTATAATATATATTATTTTAATTTTTACCATTCAGCTACAACACAGTTTTTTCACTTACTTCTTACTAGGAAGTTTAATGAATGGGTCAGACAGAGTATCACCATTTGGTCCTGTAAGATTTTTCACATGGTTGTACAGAATCCACTGTGGGTCATCTTCAACTAAATCATTTCCTGCAGCCTCGGCTTCTGAATCCATCTCAAACTGACTAGATGAGGCTGTCTCATCCTCATCCTCGGATGGATACTTCAGGGCAGCACAAACAGCTGACATTTTTTGGATAATACATCTGTCTTTAGTCCTGCTAGCAGAAAACAAAGAAGAATAGCAGGGAATTAGAAAGCAAATCAATAACAAAATAAAATTCAGTTATTACAAAAATCTGCAGTTAAATTTGACCAAAGATAGCTCATAATTCTAAAAGAATGTGTATGCATACTTTTTACTTCATTAAAAAGGTTGAACATGGAAGCCAAACTTTTTTTATTGATAAAGGAACTTAAAATTACAAAATTCTAAATAATTGTGAGTTAGCATATCTAAAAAAGGAGCCACCAGTTATCAGTTGAACAACCAAACATACCTCAATAAGATAAGGGGCTATGGGCTCAATGGGAAAATGTGATTTTTTCACACATGCCCAATCTAAAGATCCAACACATTACTTTTAAAGAATAACAGGTCATAATCTTTTGTCTGTCCACAGGACACAATCAAATGATTTCCCACATTAACCTCCTAAAACCAACATGCCACTTTGCAAACATCAAAATGAGACAGTAACATAACATTTCTTCTATTAAGCACTTACAACGAACATATCAACAAAAAATTTTTTTAACAGTACACCAACACACTCAATACAATGTAAAGCTACAGTGAGTGTGTAATTCTTCACCATGGCTGCAGATTGAAGTGCACATAACCAAATGGGCACTATTTAAATGATGATACAAGAGGAAATCACTAGTACTGTACAGAGAAGCAGATATAAATAAATCTATGTAACAATGAAACAAGTGCAAAAGAAGAAAATTAGCTATAAAATTACCTCAGCCTTTCACTAATCTTGACCTGTCCAGATTTTTTATACTCCAATTCTCTCTTCCTTTCTGTAATAACTCTTTTCAAGGTCACAGCATCCTAAAATAAATTTATAAGGTCTAACAATCCATAGTTTTTTAAGTATTGAGTTATATTTTAATTGTCCTTTAAAGAGAATAGAGCATATATATATATTTTAATTTTTTTTTCTTTCATATACAGTAGAACCCACTTACCTGGAGCTCGGTTAGCTCGACCACCCCACTAACTCGACGTTTTTTTATTGGAACCGCCAAATTCTCTCTTTGTCTTAGCATTTTCTCATCGGCTAATTCGATTTTTCTAAGTCGCCGAAACCTAATACCTCGAGCACAAAAGAGGGCCAAATTTGCAACTTAACGTTGGTTAGCTCGATCCTCGTCTGTTGGCCTAGCAATGCACTCTGGCATTTTTAGTTCAAAACAGTGTTGACATCTCGCTTTCTTCGAGACTTCCGGCTATTGTGTGATTCTACGAGATTTCAATAAAAATTACCGGATGTTATATCTTCTTTCACTTTCGATCCATGTGTGAATTAGATGTATTCACCCGAGGTGCCCGTAAATCGCGCGCCTTTAATCCGTCATTATTTCGCAGTGTATGTTATATTATTATTAAACTTAATTCATTTTCTGATGCATTAATCATTTTATTTTTTAAGATAAACGAATATCTTTAGAAATGAAAAGACAATAAAGGTTTGTATCGAGAATCGACGGTGGTTTTTATATAATTAAATAAAAAATTATTATTCTTTTAAAAGTTTGTTGTTGCTTTGTTACCAGTAAGATACGTGACTGTGACACTAACACGCGTGTGACGATGAAATCAAATCATTTTCTTAATATTCCAGTACATGTATATAATATTATTAATATACACGTCATCACTTTTGTAGGTCGAATTCTGATAAGGAATCATTTTTTAAAAAATTCGCTTAGACTTAGTTGCCGGCCGATGTCTAACACACAGCCCACAGCGTGCTGTGATCAACGGTCAAGGCCGCAATAGTTTTATTTATATTACAAGTTTGATTGACTGAGGAAATTTGAGAGCGTTCTGATAGTAACAGATATCCTGCACGTCAAAAGCATTAAACTTAAAATTACCATATTGATATGTTTATTTTTATTTTTTTTAATTCGCTGATTCGACGGGCATTGCAAACGCGAGCGGCTGTGACACCAGCCATGGGACGAGGCGAGGCGAAAACTTTGACCTTTTAACGCATGCGCAGACAATTATAAACTGGTAACTTTTTTTTTATTAAATGGAATTGAAACATGGCAGAGACGTAATCAAAGTCCTTTACTTCGGCATAAATATATACAGTCGAAACTGGTTAAGTCGACGGCGTTGGGGTATGAAAAATGGCATCGAGATAACCGATGATCGAGTTAAAACGAAAACCAATATGGCGGAAAATATTAACATGCGCTTGAAATTTCTTTATATACGTGTTGTGCGTTAATTAGTGATGGGACGATTAATCAGAATCGTATCGGAATATAAGAAATATCGATATAATGTTAAATTATGTGATATATTATATTATGCGAAATGGAACGTCCTTGCGAGTATGATTTATGTAAATGAGGCTCTAGTTCACTAGTTCTAGTTCATTTGCTCGTTCGTCCTTGAACTTTATTATTTCATACAATTTACTACTAATACTAATGATGTAATTATAATTAGTCATAATCTTAGTGTAAGTTTTTTACTAATAAATACCAAGGCATTTATTTGTATAAGGACCAAGGAAAACAATCAATATTCAAATAAATATACTTTAAATATATTTGTAGGTACTTCAGATAGTCGTTCTGCGCATGTCGAAAAAAGTCGCAAATATTGTTTCAATTTGTTAATAATTGACTACCATTACGCTAGGACTAGTGTTTACCGTAGTTACAACTATCTAATGACCGCTTACACTCATCTTTAAAAATGTTTAGGCTTATTTATTTAAGTTTTAAGTCTTCGGAATTTAAATAATTTATTCAGCTGCAACTTCAATAAGCCCGTAATAGCTTTTTACCCCGGAGTTCGTTTTTGTTGTGTTAGCGACGGTGACTTCAAATCGCTTTCTCCCTATTCCCGTATCTAAATAATATACACGTCATCACTTTTAGTCTACTTCGTCTACGGCTAAGGAATGCTTTTTTAAAAAATAATTTTAATTTGCTTAGTTGTCGAGGCACTGTACGGTCAAAGTCAAAGGTCACGGCTATTACTACAGCGCTCTAAGTGAATTCAAAGGGACGTGACGGACACAAGTTACGGAGTTTTCTAGTTAGGGATAATGAGAAGGCTAGACAGGTCTTTGAATTTTTATATAAAAGGAAGCCTCTTGCTTTGACATACCAATACAAGACCGCGAGAAGAGACACCTTCCCTCCCCTCCCCCACTGTTATACATCTACAGTGGGTTGCGGGGGAAGGAACATTTTTCTTTTTAAATTCAGTCAAAGCATGCCTTGGTAAATGGCCAGTGTAGCTAAACCCCACCCTATTGGGTGGGGAGGGGATTGTCGTGTGCGCGGCGAAATTCAATAATTCTGGCAAGTTGACGAGTGAAACATAATATGGTATTTAAATAAATTCCATCTTATTATGACTGTTTACTCCGTTTTATCAGGACTTAGTCGGTATATTAGCTTATTACCCGGAGTTAATTTTATGTTGTGTTACGGCAGAATACCAGAGCCAACACGCGAGCGAACGTGACATCAAAATCAAAGCGTTTTCTTAATAATAATAATATTCTGGTCTATAAATATAGACTGTTTGTGGAGTTCGCTACTGACTGATTTTTTAAAAAAAATGTATTCGCTTAGTTACCGAAGCATAGTACCAGAAGTAACAGCGCTGAGCAAGCGGGCTGTGACGTCACCAGCAGACCCTGGTGAGGCAGAAAATTGGTCCCTTCTCTTGGTTTATAAAAAATCATAGCTAACATTTTCAAAAGCTGGCGATTGGTCATGGGGATCGAGCTAACCAAGTTAAGTTGCAAATTTGGCCCTCTTTTGTGCTCGAGGTACTAGGTTTCGGCGACTTACAAAAATCGAATTAGCCGATGAAAAAATGCTAAGGCAAGGAGAGAATTTGGCGGTTCCAATAAAAAACGTCGAGTTAGTGGGGTGGTCGAGCTAACCGAGCTCGAGGTAAGTGGGTTCGACTGTATATATATATATATATAAATTCCAGATTAGTCATAACTTTTCCCGACTTTCAAGGCCGAGGAATTTTTTATAAGAATTCACGACTTTTCCCCGTTTTTCCTGAGTGGGAACCACGGTTATATTTAAATTTTAAACGGTTCTTAAAAACGAACAGTCATTACAACCTTAGGAAAGAGTGAAGAAATATTAGGGTTCCGATACGATTCCGATTAATCGTCCCATCACTAATTAACGCTAACTAATTAATCATGTAAATAAAGAAATTTCAAGCACATGTTAATATTTGGCCGCCATATTGGTTTTCGTTTTAACTCGATCATCGGTTATCTTGATGCCATTTTTCATACCCCAACGCCGTCGACTTAACCGGTTTCGACTGTAATTAGTTTTCACTTTAAGTGATTTAAGACTTACTCTGTATATAAGAGACTTTGGCTCATTGAAGGTTTTAGCATTTTTGACCATTAGCAGAAGATCTTTCTCAAGTGCATCCAAACTTGTATATTTTAGTTCTTGAATCTTTGTAGCAATCTTTTTGAGGTCAATGGGCTGCTTAATCACTTCATAATACTGAGGGTATTTCTAGATAAGAATGCACAATAATAACATGTTTAAAAACCTGTACAATTTTCACAAACCTTGGAAAGCATCCTAAAGTTATTATGATTGTACTACTCTACTCCCCCAACCCCATACAGCATAAAGAGCTTCTACAGTTTAATAATCTTTATGTTTAATGTATTACAAGATTAAGTAAGAATGTATCACGACTGATTGTTAAGCATGAAAGCTGATATAAACATTGAATTTATAAGAACTATTGAAACAAAATAAAAGAAATGTAGTAAAAGATTCAACTGACAGATCTCTGAGGTAGGAGTTGAAAAGCCTGGCTAATATCTCTGTCACCATCTTTAGTTGTGACTATGGCAGCAAACAGTTGTTCCAGGTCATCAGCCAGCTCTTCAGACAAACTTAGTGATCTTTCTCTTGTTTTGCTGGTGTTGGCGTTATTTCTGACATCTTCTTCTTCATCTTCTTCATCATCATCTTCTTCATTATCACTCTATGAAAAAGTCAACAGGTAAGACTTATCTATAAATTAAAAGTGAAGAAATGCACACAAAAAAAACCCATAATAACCATAATGCCAAAAAAGCTATTTTAAAAGTAACCTATTCAAAGCATGATAAAATGCTCAATTCGTATAACCGAATTTATTGAATATTGTAATTTTTACACAAATTATTAACAAAGCGCATTTTTAAATCAACAAATTCAAAGTTATTTTTAAACAAACCAAATAATGATAAAACAAACCTCATTGCTTTCTTCAGGACAAATTTCTGGAACATCCTTAGCTACAGATACTTTTCTTGCAAGCTTCTCACTTTTATCACCTACACCAAACACAGCTTCAACTAAATCTGCCCTGGTCTCTTCATACAGCTCCATCAAATCACAAGCATCTTTGTACTCCTGAGATGTTTTCTTAATAAAGAAAGCAGAAAATCTTTAAAATTTATTAATTTTCTAACTACGGTTGCATTCATTTAACTGGATATCAAATATGCTTCTGTAAGTCTAGACTTTTTACCTTGAGTACTGGACTTTTATTATGGAATTTATTTTTTATGTGTAACACAACAGATGTGTGACACATACTTTTATCTCTTGCTATTTTTCAAATATTAACTATTATTTCTTCCTATAATGACAATAGTATTTATTAATGTCACCATAGAAACAATTCAATTTTATGATCTGATGATCTGAGAAAAGTCTTTAAACAACTTGGTAAGTACTTAATGTTTGTACTTGATGAAAAGTCCATAGAATTTACATTTGCAATACATTCATCTATTGCTCACTCATGGTTCAAATTTAACAACTCATCAGTTTTCATAATTATTATTGGATGTTTCTATCTTCTGTGCCAGTGTCAGGGAATGAGTTTGAGAATCAGTGGGGGGCTTCCACTGCTTATTAATATTATTCCCACCATTTATAATCAAAATTGACACTTAATGTTCTACTCAAAAATAGCTTAAAGAATGAGATTAATAAACTAAATAATATACCATATATACTCGTTTATAAGTCGAGGGTAGTTTTTTTAACAACAAAAATAATAATATGCTTTGACCCGTAGATAAGTCGAGGAGGAAACATGGGGTTTAAAATTCATTGATTTTTTAAAATAATTTTGTGAGATTTTAACTAGGTACAGATACTGGAAACAATCTGTTACTTAATTTTTCTTAAAATCATCTGATTTGATATTAATGAGGTAATATAATTTCAATTCAACTGCTTAACAGGAAAACTGTCAATTGAAGACCGCTTGAGAATTTGAGGACGGGTTACCGGTGGCAAGGTAACTTTCCTACATCTATAAAATGGCCCTTGTAAGAGTAATAGTAAAACAACATTGTCCATTGTTTGCATCAAAGGTGTTTTGACATCACTGCTACACTATGTGTGAGCTCTTATACTATGCCTCCGTAACTCAGAAAATTTTTAGTTAAAAAATCATTGACTGAACTCAACTAACAGTGACGATCTGTGAATTTTGAAATATTTTTTATAAAATTTTATATACCGGCCTATTTAGAAGGCGCTTTGATGTTACTGTAGCTCACGTGTTAGCTTTCATACGCTGCCCTGCATATGACCTGTAAAGAACCTTAACATATACGAGCTTAAAAGACTACAGACCAAAAATTAAACTGACGGTAATAAGCTCATACGGAATAATTTAATTATGGTTAACCAGTCCAGATTAAACAGAATGCTGCTATCTGTGTGCATGCATGTGTCCAGTATCAGGGGAAACGTAGGTAACTGGACATTGACCTGCATTCAGTACACAAAATTCTATTGAAACTAGCACTGACCTGTGTAAAAACTGACGCTGCGTTTTAAAAATGAAGTTTATTATGACTAAAATTTCTTGACTTATATACAAGTACATATGGTAATATAAAGCACAAATAAATTACTTAACTATTTACCTGCTTAATAATTTAGCTAATGTAAGTCCTGTTTACTTAATTGTGCCACTCTACTGGTGCTAATTAAAATACATTAAAATTAAGTAAAAAACTAAATAGTCCATTGTGTTCAAAAGAAGGGAAATACAATATTAAATTATTAATAATCAATCCTAATGATAGTCAAGTTTAGTGGCAGAAGTCACATTAGATATAAATTAACATTTAACAAAATAGTTTTTAATTTTTTTTATACCTTATAATATGCCTTTGCATTGTTGAACATAAGCATAACATCCGCAGTAAGTTGGTCCACATAGTCGTAACTATCAGTCTTCACCTTTTGCTGAATTTTCAAAAGGTCAATAGGAGTGCTAACTACATCATAATAATCAGCTGCAGTTCTTCTTTTGGGCACCCTTATAAAAGCTTCACACAAAAGCCTTCCATCTTCAGATTTGTGATTACGAATTCTGTCATACAGCTCATGGATGATTTCATGCTAAAGAAGTTTTTTAAATTTTGGAATAAAAGAATTTTATTTAAGAATTTTAATAATATCTATTCTTAAAAGTTTAAACAACAAAAGCATTTATAAGAATAAGAGTTTTTAAAAATCCTGCATTAATAAAGAGCTAAAAACTTATATTTTTAGAAAATAAAAAATATTAATAAACCTTTTTAAAATGCTATAGAAAATAATTTCTGAAGATAATGCTGCAGCATAGAAAACATAACACAATATTTATGTACTGGATATGACCCACGGTGTAGCATACGCCGCAGACTTGTTCATCATAGACAGTGCAAAGAACCGTTGGGGGGTGGCGAGAGTACGGACACAAGCAGCAGCACAAAGTAATGAAAAAATTGTGAGTAAACGTGGAGACATGCCCACTGAGGTTGTTGTTACCCGCCCCCCACCCCTTTATTACTACCATCCCTTAAACATAAACTGTGATTGGAAGACCCTAGCGTGGGTTAGTCACGTTTAGGGTTGTTAATTGCGTGTTGTTGGTTTTTTTTTGGCAAACCGATTATCGATTATGTAACTACGATTTTAAACCGATTATCGTTTTATAGCTGACTTCATAGAAATTAGGGGTGTACCGGATTTGGCATGCGGCTCCGGCCAATCCGGAATCCGGCCTTATTTACAAATCCGGCTCTGGCAGAAATTTGCTTCATAAATCTGGCCAAATCCGGCTTGCCGGGTTTGCTATAAAATGTATATTAATTATAGCTCCTGCTCCAGCAATTTTTACAAATCCGGCTTCGGACGGATTTCACTTCATAAATCCGGCCAAATCAAATTCGATCATAGGTTTGGGAAATTTTAAAACCGATTGTCGCTTTCAAATTCGATTATCATTTAACGATACCAGGTCCGAGCTCCCCAAACTAATTCACCCCTATACCTGGCCTCCCCAGCAAAAATAAAGAAAATGTATATGGATTAGGAAATTGCTAGTATCATGCAAACCAGTTGTCAGAATAAGCTCAAACTTTTAGATATAGTAGGAAATAGGCCCAAATTCCATCCAATGTTCAATTTAAGCTGCGGGGCTTACAGATATCTAACGCCGCGTAGCAGTTTACAGTTACCGCACATCAAATTTAGTAAAAATGGATGCTGTGCAACTTTGCAACAATGTGCCCTTTAAGCAGCGCAGCTGCGCAGGTTTTTGACAGACACCGAGCAGCAGTTTAGAATTACAGCGCAGCAAATTTTGTCAAAAATGTTTTTGTTTTTTATAAAAAAAATTATTATTTTTTTTAGAAGATAATAATTGTTTAATTAGCTGAACAATGCTTCCATCTAACGCCCGTATTGCGCCTTGGACTGGTAGTCTTCCCAGCATGTTGAGCCATGCTTTACACAGAGGTACTTTTTGCACATAGAGCACCTGACATTGGACTTGACCTTCTAGTGTGGGTTGTCCTTGTCCTCCAGGGTGTGCTCTGTTGTATTGCAGTTGTTTTTCCAAGCAGAAAGTGCAGATATGATTGGAAGAAGTCGCTTCTGGTATTTCAGGCCAGTGGTTTCCTGGTGTGTGGGGTTGGGGGCATGGTACCATTTGTCCTCAGCGAATGGCTGTTGAGCGGTAATTCATTCGCTGATCTTTTCATGGTTATTTTCAATAAAAAATCAACGTAATCACTGACTCACTGCTTTATTCAAGGAAGAAACCATTTGTAAACACCAATCTTGCAGCAAATGCAAGATTTAACGACGATTGGCTGTTATTTTTAGTATTTTTTCAAGGGATATCCCAAAAACCTAGAATTTGGTAACTCGATATATAGTAATTTAATCTATTACCTAAAATTTGGTAAATCGACCTGGTAGGGTTAACAGTTAACAGCCTTAGTCATATTGGAAAAAGGGGGAAAAGAAAGGGCAGAAACAACAAATTTTTTATTTAAAAAATTTGTTCCAGCTGGGGTTTGATCCCAGGACTTTCCGCATGCAAGGCGGACATGATAACCACTACACTACGAATCACATGTTATTCTGTGAAGGAAAATCGCAACTGAACGCAAGAAGCTTTGTTGCCACCCACCCCAACCACCCTTTTTTTTCATCCCACCACGCTTCCCAACTGCGAGGGTCATTCGTCATGCTCATTTGAACATGGTGATTTAGGATAAATATACACATAGATCAACGGTGCGGTTCTTCTGTGTTCACATTGCGGCTCACGTACAATTTACGAAAGATATATTACAAGGATTACTGGAAGATTTCAAAGCTATGTTAAATGACCCATTGTGCTTCAATGCGGCTCGCAACATTTTTTTAATATTTAAAAATGTCTCTCAGTTACTACAGGTCTGGCCACCCCTGATATAGATTCTTCTTTAATATGATGAACTTGCAATTGAGAGACTTGCAGTGGGACAACACTATTTATTTAAACCAAAAGAAGTGTTATTAAATAGTTTTATCTGTACGAAAATAGCAAGATGTTTTAGTGAAATACAAAGCTGAGTCTTTAAATTATGTCAAATTTTGTGTGACTTACTGGATCATAATTAAGAATTTTCCTTTTCCTTCTGACTTGAGATGGGCCAGGAGAATCATCTCTATCATCCTTAGTTTCAGTTCTTTGACGTTTTCTGGGCATTCTGCTAAGTTTTTAAAAAATAATTTGTTATTTACTTTTAAAACTTCAGTGTTAATTCAGTTAAATTAATTAGCAATTTGCATTATTAACTCAATATTAACTATTTACCCATTTTACAAGTAACTTTATAAAGTAATCAGTTATGCCATTTATCACTGACAGATTTTTTATCTGCAATGTCATATTTTTTAAATTAAATTCATTGCATAGCATTAATTTTTCTATTTTAATGTTCTTACAAGATCAATAAATTTACAGAAAAATGTATTTTTTATTACCAGATGTTTGATTCTTATTTTGTTTGTTTGTAAACTTGTCTTAATTAAGTGAAATTTTTTTTACTTGGCATCTTACTGAAATAACTTGCAAATAGGGTGAAAAATAAATGAAATGGATACATTGTTCATTATGTTCGTACTATTTATCATTTAGAGCCGAAAAAATGCCTTAGAAACTAAAAAAAACTTTTAAAAATTAGTGCTTTAATAGCAAAAATATAACATATATTAATGCATTTAATAAATTTAAAACGTTAAGTTCACGAGAAATTTAAAACGTTAAGTTCACGAGAAATTTAAAATTTGCTGTGCAATAATATACATGCCAAAATTGCACTTTAACCAAAAAATGTTAACACTGCCCAAAGCATCAACCCAACTCTATTTGTAACTCTTATTTAATAAGGCTAAGGCGGCTAAGGCATAGCTTAAGGACCGGACTACGCAGCTTTAGTTAGAAGTTAAGTATTATAATTAGGGCTGTTAACGATTAATTTAAATTTAATCGTTAACTTTTGAAAAATGTATTATTAATTAATCGTTTATTTCGATTAAAGCCAAAAATTGGAATTTATGGTGTCATAGGTAACATTTATTAGACGCACTTGTCTAAATCGAAATAACACTGCCATGTCATCTTTATATGAGATCTTTAAACCAACAGCGCAAACAGACAAGTGTATTGACATTATTTGGTTCAAGTGTTTAGCGGGTCTTAAAGACAATATAACCAGCCGAGCTGAAAAATCGTTCACATAGCTTTAGATTGTCTCAGCTGAAGTTTCCGATACTGTAGTGGATGTTTAGTTTGCAGGTGGAATGTAAGCGAAGTGAAACCTTGAAACACTAGAGGATAGAAGAACCAAGAGCAAAGTAGTAATCATACATAAAGCAATTAATTCTAATTTAGAAATACAACACAAAGATGACTTAATACAACCCTCAGAGAGACATAAGGATAAAAACACCTTTCTTATTCCGTATGCAAGAACAAACACATACAAGTTTTCCTTCTTCCCGTCCGGAATTCGGGCGTGGAATGGGTTGCCTGAAGAATCCAGGAAAACCAACACTTTATCAACATTTAAATCTCTAATAAAAATGCAAGACTAAACACAAACCATAGATAAGCGTAGGACGCAATAATCTTCTGTATAGAAGGAGCGTCTGTAAACAGATAAGATAAGATAAGTGTTAGAACCATGGTAGTAATGTTCCCTTTAAGCAGCGCAGCTGCACAGATATTTGACCCACGCCACACAAGAGTTTAGAATCATCGAGCAGCAAATTAGTAAAAAAAAATGAACGTTGTGCAACTAGGCACACAAGTTTTTTTTTAAAATTTACACACTGACCAACAAAGCTTAGATTTAGAGGGAACAATGCATGGTAGGCAAACGATTTCTCTCAATGGACACAATAACCTTTATAAACAATTTGAACATTCACGTCAGTCAATAGTTCAAAAAACCAAAATGTTCGTGTAATCATCCGGAAATTAGTTTATTCTCGTATTTATCGGCCGAAATATTTTACTTTTTTACTTCCAGTGCATATATAAGTGGTGGATCGATTAATCGTTTAAAAAAATTTTAATTGTTAAAAAATTTCAACGATTAATCGAGAAATTAATTGTTAATTTCCGCAGCCCTAATTATAAGGAGTGTGGAGTGCATAAGGCTAAGATCCCATTAAGTATGACAATGAGACAATGACAAGAAATTGCAAGGAGGTATGCCAGCACTATTTACTAGTAGTAGTAAGTAGTTACTTTTTCTTTTCCTTTACTTTATTCACACAGCTGTGGGGATGCTGCTGAGCGTTACCTCACAGCCAAAAAAATGTGACAGTTATACCGACTTTAAATTAGAAGCATACTAATCTATAGGTCGTTAGGCTAATAGCTAATGTATTGAATTTGTAAATAGGCTTATTAATATAGCCTAAACATGAACAACATTGTTCATTATTATTATCAAAATAATTTCCCAGAGGAACAGGGGCAATTTAAGTATTCCTAATAATAGTTTTAATAATAATTTGTTTTACCTCTCTTTGAGTTAACCTTTTGAGAAATAATATCCCATTACTGGTATATACCGTATATACTCGTTCTATAGCCCGTTCGTTCATAAGCCGACCCTCCCACTTTTGGAAGGGAAAAGTATTAAAAGTGCATAACCCGATCGCAAGCCGACCCCCCAAAAAATAATAGGACAGCTTTTAAAAAATGGTTTATATTTTTTTAAAACTACAAGCTAAATCTGCCATTATGATTGTTCACTTTGTACTGCCTATCTTTGTCTTTCTGCTCTTTGTTAAGCAAGAGTTACCGGTATTTTAGGAAAAAATTCTTTTTTTAAACAGTGACGAAAGAGCGTACATTAAAATCCGTTGTTGAAAACAAAATTTTTAAAACAATTTATTAAAACGTTCACAAAAATAAATAAAATGATAAAATAAGGTAAATTCTGATTTTTAATAATATATTATAGCTTCTGATAGAGCAGTTGAATCTTGTAGAATGTAGAAAAGGACATTGATAATTACAATAGCAACACCGATATTCAATATCCATGCAGATATCACCTATGACCCGCTCATAAGCAGACCCCCCCCCCACTTTTCCCCCTAGATTTTGTCCAAAAAAGGTCGGCTTGCAAACGAGTATATACCGTAGTTATTACGTTTAATCTTAGTACCTGTCATTTTGCTATCCATTGAAGTCAGTCATAAAATGACTTGACATTTTCTAGCCCCCCCCTGCCTCCGTATGATAATGAAATATATTTATATGTTAATAATGTCTACTAATTTCTTACATAATTACATTCTAAACAAATTAAAATGCGGAGCTATACGCTATGCCCATTTTTAAAAGTAGTGATGGAGAATAGCCAGGAAAATGAAAATTCATTTCGCCAAAAATTCCAGTTGCAGTAGCATCATGGTAGAAAGTTTTGTTAATTTTTGTGTAAAAATTGTTCTAAAAGGAAGTGAGATTTTCTTAAATGGAAGGTATTAGGATTTGGGTTAGGTTTAGCTATAGAATTTTAGGGTTAGGTTTAGCCATAGAATCTTTAAAAGTTGTTAAAAAAGTGTATCAATTATCGGATTTATCGTGATTCAGACACATCAACTGTGAGTACCTTTTCTTTCCTTAGTTTTTTGCTGTATTTGATGTTTAAATAAAAAAATATTCACCCCACCCCCCTAAAAAATTATTCTCACTTTCTTAAAAAGCCACAAATTTGAGAATCCCCTTCCCCCCAACTCCACTAAATTTCCATGTTTGGCACTATTTTTCCGGCAGTCTCTTTGTCACATGTCATAGCAACAAAGATGGCTGCCGGAAATTACCCTATTTTGGTCTGGTCAGAATAGCGATAATTTACCGATTATCTGAGAACTAACAATTTAGTATTAGTATTAGCATAGGCATAGGACAGGAATTACACATTTTAGTTTTAGCCTAAATAAGCCTAAATTAGAGATATCAGCTCATTATTTTAGCTGCCACGTACCTAGGCCAAATAGCCAGATACAATTTTTTAAAAACTATTGGATAACGCTAACAACTAATATGCGCATACGTCAAAAAGACAAAAGTGTTCATAAAATTATATAAAAGTTTAATGAATTTGAATGAATGACTCTGAATCACTTGAATGTTGTTTATTAGATTATTAGGCTAAAGTGCCTAAAGACTAAAACTAAAAGCAAGAGAAATAGAGACACGAGCCTCAGTAAAATCCCATTTGACGATTGGAGTCATTTAACGACTTTGTTAATTTTAATTTCATTGCAGTTTGAACATAACTCATTTGTCTTATATATTATATTATATTGGGCCTTGGGTTTGGGCGGTTTGAGTTTGGCGTTTGGTCTTGCCCCTGCCCCTTGGTGAACCAAATTTGATTTACCTTTGAAACAAATGACTATATCTTCAAGTTGTGGTTACCAAAATTTTAAAATAATAGGGATCTCTTTATTAACTTTATAATATGCTTCCTAGCAAGATATAGGCATATTCCGAGAAAAATTTGACAGCATGGATATAGGATTATTATCTGTAGAAGCGTCTTTTCAGAAAGACGGAAAATCCGCCATCTTAATAATATTTCATACAGACAGAGCTAGGAAGAAAGTTAGTTGAACATTAGAAAAAGCAACAATTAAAATATAATAAGCAATAAATTATGTCTGCTTAATAATGAATATATACTTCTATAATCAAGGTCAATTCATACTCTATTAATACTATAGTAATTTAATTAAATTGCGAAAATAAAGATCATTTTTACTTTTTTGTTTGTTGTTAAAATGAAAATCCGATTAATAACAATAACTCCTTTCTACTTTCATTTTAGGCCTTATGAAACTCCCTGCAAACCTTCGAATTATTCCATATTAAAATGTAGCTCAATAAATTATTCATCTTGTCTTACTACTTTTTAAAACCTCACCTTGTACCTGTGCATTTTTTTAACAGGTAGAAACAAACTTACAAAGAGTAGTATATCATATATCGTGTAAGTTACTGTAAGTGTCTTAAGACTGAAGACTAAAGTCGTCGGTTCCATCTTATGTTATATATAAAATTATATTCTTAAAGCTAAGGTCATTATTAAAATTAAAGTCTTAATTAAGTAATAGTAAGATTAGTTAGTGTTAGATTATTTTTATTATTTTAAAAATTATATTATTATTAATATATACTCAAACTCAATTAGGAGTAGTAAGTAGTAGGCTAAGTAGGCCTAATAATAAATGAGAAATTATCATGGCCATGGAGTTGGAGTCCTCATGTCAATTTCAATTAAAAAATCAATCAAAACCTTAGTTTAGGCTAAGACTAGGTTTTTGAAGAGAAACTTTTACAAAATGTAACATTACAAGAATACAGTCAAACCTGTCATTATAAGAAACAATTTTTCCCATACAAATCAAATCAATGTAAAATACGATAATCCGTTGCCATTCTCATTCCATAAATTAAATCCATTCCATGCTGAAACAAAATACTGATTTTTCAACAAATTTTATTAACATTTATTCAAATAAAATTACTTATGAATTGTTAAAGAGTGAAACAACTAGAATACAATTTATATATGAAACAAAAATCGTAAACAAAAATATGAATTTATGACAAATAATTACTGTATATACTCGTTGTATAGCCCGTTCGTTCATAAGCCAATCCCCCCTCTTTTGGAAGAGAATAGTATTAAAAGTGTGTAACCCGCTCGTAAGCCGACCCCCAAAAATAATAGGACAGTGTGAACAAAATGGTACACGTTTTTTAAAACTACAAGGTAATTGGTCATTATGATTGTTTATTTTTGTTTAGGTTGAAGAACAAAGAGATTTGAATGACATGGCTTCTGGTAGAGCAGTCCAATCTTGTAGAATGTAGACAAGGACCTTAATGATCTACAATAACAACACCGCTATTCAATGTACATGCAGAAAATCACCTATGACCCGCTCGTGAGCCGACCCCCCCCCCTACTTTTCCCCTAGATTTTGTCCAAAAAAAAGTAGGCTTTAGAACGAGTATATTTGGTATTCCTTTTTAACTAGAAAACTGTTAAAGACATTTGTTTTTGCAGACGCTTCAAAATTTGATAAAATGTGTCGTAACCGTTTCGTAGACATTCTTGACACTCCATTTGAAGCATCCATCTCCTTAATTTTTCTTGAGAATAGTGCAGATCGTTGATGTTGCGCGCTAGATTAGCCACCTTGTTCTTTTTTTTCAATGGTTTTTCATTTCAACAGTTGTTTTTTTCTCCCTTATGATCGCCTTCTTGTTTTATTTTTTTTCGAAGACATTTTAGCACAGGTTATTGCACTTTGCACATAAAAAATTACGAATACTGTCTGAATACAAAAATGGTAAAAACAGTTGATCACACACGAAAACAATACGCTAACAGACCGAGTGCTTAACACAGAATAATACATCTGAGCGGAAGTGCCAGCTCACTAATGAATTTCCAGGAAAAAGGGATTTTCCCTTTCTGCATCACTCGTTATGCGAATCTTCGCTCGTTAAGGGAGCAACTTTTTTTTTAAATTTTTAATCGTTATGCGAAAATCTCTGAGAGGTGCTTGTTATGAGAGGTTTGACTGTATAAAACTAAAATGATACCTTACTTTGGTGAGAGTGAGACTTGTACTAAAATGTGCATCTTCTGTATGGGACCCATCCACCAAAGAAAACGTATAAACTATAATAAATTTTAAAAAGAGCTGCTAGATTCATTACTGGAGAATATTCAAAACTAACAAGAGTAACACCATTATTTAAATCATTAAACCTTTTAATACTAGAGGATAGAAGAGCAAAGTAGTAATTTAGTAATATTACATAAGTATAAAGCATGTCATTCTAAATGGTAAATACAACACGAAGATAATCTAATACAACCCTCAGGTAGACATAAGGATAAAAACACTTTTCTTATTCTGTATGCAAGATCAAACACATACAAATTCCCCTTCTTCCTGAGTTGCCTGAGGAAACAGGAAACCCAAAACTCTATGAACATTTAAAATTTAAAACTGTAATAAAAATACAAGACTAGACATAAAAATAAACCATGGATAAGAGTAGGACGCAATATTCTTCTGTATAGATGGAGTGTCTGTAACAGATAAGATGATTCATGGTGAAGGTCTAATCCTTCATGGGTGGTCCCTTTAAAAATTGTTTGATAGCTCGCTTATCCCTTAAATAACACATTTTTTTTAATAAACAATTATGTATTCAGAAAATATACATATGATGTAACTAGGCTAATCATTAAATTTAAATAACAATATTAATGGGACGGATATATGTGCTTTGCCTGAACTAGTTCTTCTATATTTGACTTTGTTTTGGGCAGTGCAACTCTCATGTCATTTGTCGGTTTAATCTTTTTTGAGATTTTTGTCCAGGTGTTTTTCATATATATCATATGTAAGCGCAAAGTTGTGCTAAGTTAGCAACATCCGTCTTTTCATCAATCTGTATTGCAAAGTAGGTGAACATTGAACTCTGAATCTTTGACAGGACATGCAAAATATGAGTTCGTTTTTCACTGTTGTACCACAACTGCTTTGCTGTCCCCTAGAGGACCAAGGACCCACTTTGAAAACGACTGCTCTAGTTATAACCATTTTGTGAATTTCAAAGCAGGAAATTGTTTTGACAATTGTTTCTAAATTACTTTAGATCACCTGCTACTTGTAAAACATTTTTCTGGTAATGCTCAAAAATATAAATTATATTCAAATTCAGTATTATTTAGTCAATATTTAATTAACCTTTCAATAGCTCAAGTTTCATGCTAACAAAGTTTATTTAAACTAGAATTTATTTTTTAAAAGTTGTTTAACATTCCCCTCTAAATAGTGTAAACATTCTGAACCCACTCTAATATCGCTGGGCGTGACCCACTCCTCAATCTTCACTCCACTATCAACATTTAGACTAGACATAAACCATGGATAAGTGTAGGACAAAATAATCTTCTGTAAAGAAGGAGCGTCTCATCAATTATTTAAATCATTGCTTTTAATTTAAATTCTTATCTTCTCTTATTTTATCTATACAGACGCTCTTTCTATGCAGAAGATAGTTGCATCCACAGACCATGACAGATGATCTGTTGGCAAGTGATGCAGCGTTCACAGGCCACGGCTTTGTGGGTTCCAGGCATTACCCAGCCGCCTAACTACATGTAGTGTTAGGTACCCATTTAGAGCTGGGGTGACTCAGGGACGCCCTAGGCCCCAGGAAAAAACCCTTGCCTTCACACGGATTCGAACCCGTGACCATCGGTGCGACAGTCCAGTGCGCTGCCACTCGAACACTGCGTCCCCAATTAAAACACTATTAGTTTATATTTCATGGCCTTCATTTATATTAAACTATTTTAACTTTTAATTATTTAGTTAGTTTAAGGTAATTGATTGCATAATGAAATTGATTGTCACTGTGGATGTGATTATGAAAATAATGAGATGATTGTGAGTATAAAAGTACACATCACAAGTGTCAATTTTTCATCTTACATAAATTATAAATTAGTATTTGATTCTTCCTCATATGTGCTGTGATATTTTTTTATTTACAGCACTTAATGTTATATTTATTCAGTTAAATTATATTAAGTATACTGAAAAAGGGTGACCTTAGATGTTGACTGTATTTTTCCTTTATGAATCTTTTTTCTCCAACATTTCATAAAAAAGATGAAAATGTACAGAGTGGGTGACTGCACATCAGAGATATAATTAAATAAAGTAAAATAACTATGGATAACAGTTGATAATGTCTAATATTAATATTTCTTGTGTGCTTCTTTGCAGCACTGACCAAGTTGACCAGTGAATAGCCAAGAAATGCAGATGGATAATACTTGTATATCACAAACATGTTTGTCAGATATAAGTTGTGGTATCGAGAAAATCAAGATTTATGGCAAAATATCAACAGACAAAGTATTCAAAGTAAGAGATGTAATTAAACTTTCCTGATCACTTTTGATATATTTTTATTATAACACTCTTTCATAGACAAAGTCTCCTTCATGGCTTAGTTGGTATTTTTACCTCCTAAAACATTTAATTATTTTATTTTTCATATTTAAATTTTGCATTTTAATTTTAAAATTATGTGTGGCATAACAGGATTGCACAAGTAAATAAATGATTTTTTAGCCATGTATTTTTATTTGTTTTCTTTTGAAATGCCTTTTTGATTTCTTTAAATTCTTAAAAGAATGAAATAGTGAAGGATCAGGTATACAGTGTTATGTTAAGGGTTGAACACAATAAAAGTAAACAATAATTAAAATAATTGGTAAAGAAACAGAAATTATTACACTCTCTGAGGGAAATTACATATTTTTTTAATTTTAAAATTAAATAGTCATGTTGATTTCAGTTCACCAGTGACACGACCAAAATTATGCAATTGACAAATATGATTGCACTAAAAAAAATTCAAGTAACTTTATTTAATCCATTGCGTTTGCATTTAAATATTTCATGTATAGTACTTTCTTTTCACTTTTAATTCCTTTTTATTCAGAGTGTCAGCAAAAGGCAAAAAAATTGTGTAACTTCTTTAACGTGATTCTGTTGAATTACACATCATGTGTAATCATACTTTATGTCTGAATGAAACTGCTTCATTTTTTTGTCAATCCTACACCCTTTTCTTTTTTATCAATGATCAATCCAGACTGTAAGATCTTTATTTTAGTTATACTTTCAGTTCCACGCATTTTACACTTCAATATGTTGGACATTGGTCCTTTTTATATATTTTTTACCCCACAGCTAACCATTGAAACCTGCTTACAAGCATTTGTTAAGTTAAAGTGTTTAGCTTATGAATGAAATAAGGTAACATATACAACTTATTTTTTCAGTATTCTAAAACAAACATACCAGGACAAGGAAGCATTACAAATGATTTTATAGAACAATATCAAGGCTGTGAATGTAATGGCAATTGTACTTTTCATTCTTGTGCGTGCCTTCAGTGTTTTGGAGCTGCTTACAGTCAAGATGGAAAAATTCAAGAACACATCTTGAAAGAAACATCACCACCAATTTTAGAATGTGGCCTTAATTGCAAATGTGACCCAAATTTATGTAAAAATAGAGTAGTGCAAAAAGGAATCAACAATAAACTAGAGGTTTTCGAAACCGCAACTAAAGGTTATGGCTTACGACTGTATGACGGCTGTATTCCTAATTTAAGTTTTGTGTGTGAATATGCTGGAGAAGTGATTGGTAAAAAAGAAGCAAGGCGACGTTTGAAGTTAAATGAGGCTGAAAATGAAAATAACTATCTCATTGTAGTTAGGGAATATGTTTCTGAAAAGATTTTGTGTACCTGTATAGATCCACGACATATAGGCAACGTTGGAAGATTCATAAATCATTCATGTCAGCCAAACTTAATGATGGTACCTGTGAGAATTAATCATTCTATACCAAGACTAGCATTGTTTGCATGTAGGGATATCAGTGAAAAGGAGGAGCTTACTTTTGACTACAATGGAGCTAGTCCTTTACAAATTTTTAAAACAGATGTGTCTTCTAAAGTTACTGAATGCTCTAACAGTCCAGCTGAGTATACAAATAAATTATATGTAAAACAGAAACATTGCATGTGTGGTAGTGAAAACTGCACTGGTTATCTACCATATGAAAAACAGTTATTATGTGATTGAATTATTTATATCAATTGATTAAAATGGCTTTTGTAAAAGTTAATTTTGTAATCAATTCAGATGAGTCTTTGTGTCCAGCAGGAATTTATATATAAAAGAAAAAATTAATTTTTACAATGTCATTGAGTCAAATGTATTTGTCTATTATTTGTAAAGGAAGCTGTATTTAAATCTCTCTCTCTCTCTCATTATATATATACACCAGTCAATCACTGTTGATTTTGTCATTGGAGACACCTGCTATACTCTGTTGCGCTGACATTTTTTTATTTTTTTTTAAAGACTTTTTTTAGAGGCCCCAAAAGTCAGAAACATTTTTATTATTAGCCATTATTATTATTATAATGTTTTATGAGTTTACTGAACATGATTTGGTGGCAACATTGAGTGACCTTTGTTGATGTTTGCAATAGAATGATTCAAGTGTTTTTTGTATGTAATTACTACTAGTTATTATTACTACTTAAACAAAAGTCAAATAAAAATGTTAAGTCGCTAAAAACTAAAAAGTTGAAATTTTGTTATTCTTGATTTTGCTTTGAGCCATTTTGTGGAGAATTTTTTAAAACTCCTGTCTTTCTTTCTAGTTAGAACTTATTAGTCAAATATAAAATTTATCAGCTTGTATTTAAGCAAAAGACTCAGTAAAATAAATATAAAGCAAAACGTAACTTTCAACAACAAATTTATTCACAAAATAATCCTTTTCCCTGTTTGATTACAAAAGCTGGAAACTCTTTGAATATAAAAAAAAATATTTAAGTGAATATGACAAGACCTATCGTGAAATTAAATATTTAAAAAAAAACAAATTCTGATTATTAAATTGCATTATGCTATATAAGCATTCAGGAAGAATTCATTGTTTAAAAAAAAATTAATATCTAATAGTACTATTGGACTATTATTAAGTCTGGCTGGAATATATAAAAAGGGAAGTTAATATTCAAATAAGGAACATCTGATATAAAATATTGCACAATAAATCTTTAATCAGCAAAATTACCATCATAAAAATAATTTCTATGAATTATTTAAAATTATTACTTGTTTTAAAATAATCACTTTAGAGCTCATTTTTAGTGAGATGTACATGTGGCAATTTTTTATAAATACCCCAATTGATGGACCAGTGAAGTCATTCTATACACTGCCCCCCCCCAAAAAAAAATTAATTTTTTAAAGATTTTTCTAATCATTCGGAGTTTATGCTAGTGGTTTCTTATTGATTTTTCAAAAATCTAAAATCATTTTTCAAACTTCCTAGAAATTTAAATAACAGAGATGCTCACATCACTGAATTCACTGTAAGAACCTCAAACTAATGCTTTAAAAATATTTAACATGTGTATCGGAGGGGCAAAAGCAGACATATTTAAAAACAAGTTTTCCCAAACATGCTTACCATCAGGGTAGTATCGTCCAGGATCTATAATTTTAATGTGCCATGAATAATATTTAAAAATGATTAGCTTGCGGTTTACAACGACCACTTTCTGGTGACCCCTCAATCAATATAAAACTTTTCCATGCAGTAGCTAGCTGTTTCTTTTTATATTTCATTGACCAAATAAAATTAAAATATAACTAACAACTTTAAAAGACATACATTTTGATTAAAACAATAATTGCACAAAAGTATATTTACTCTCAGAAAAAAATGTGAAAATTGTAATCGGTTCTTTAGTTATAAACTCTGAATAATAATATGCATAACAGGGACTCAAAATAATCATCAATATTTCCAAAATGTTGTATTATGATATGAAAGCCACCATAAAATAAAATATTATGAAAAAAGACATTTTGTGATTATAATAAGATAAATATTTTTTAAATCTTTCTTTTTTAAAAGGACACGCTTTTAACATAATCACTACTTTTAGTTATGTCTCATATATAAGGGATTTATAGTCAAAAACTTTGTTTTTTCAGCTATTTTTTAAAACTTATAATAAAAACTCTTTAAAATTCACGTCTGAAGCCCACACATCTTTTTTACCACTATTTTTTTTTATACCAAACACCTCATAAGCGCCCGCCCAACGTTTTATACCACTGAAGTGTTCACGTGGTGAACTCATGGATGTCAACAAAGCAGACGGGTACCGATGCTTATATATAGACTATAGATAAACTAAAAATGCAATAATTTCAATACGGTACATTCGATCGATCTGAAATTTTGATACAATGCATTGTCATCCAAGATCTATCTGTGGTAAAATTTTTAGATCTCTAGGACCATCAGAAGTTGTATAATTTTACGTTTCAAGTTTTGAAGGAAGGATGGATGGATACAACATACAAACAATGTGACTTAAATAAAAGCGTGTAAAAATAATAACTCTTGTTCATATTGGACTTTGTCTTTTACAAAAAAAATTAAAGTATAAATGCTCAAGCCATAGGCAATCAACAATAGTATTAAATAAGTAATGCAAACATCTAACCCAATATTTAGCAATTTTACACTCACATGGGAAACACTGCAAATTGATTTTAAAATCAGTTGGGTTTTCAATGAAAAAAAACATTGATAATTTAACAATAAATTATAAAAATAAAATTTTCATAAATAGTAAAAAATAAGCTAGGCCCCTTTAAATGAGTTTTCTTTATATTAATGTTAAATATAATTTAATTCTTCATATCTTTATGTTGTTATTAATAAACTATTGAGAGAAAAAAATTAATCTGAAGTGTAAAAGTTTTTTAAAAGTTATATATAAATGCATACAGGAATGTTTTTGATCAGGTTGTAGTCTTGTAAAAAATTTCCCCAATCTTAAAAAAATGTTATATGCTGTTAAGTAATAAGAATAAATTGTATACCAACAATCTTTAAAATTCTATATGACCGAAAATAGTGTTTTAAAATTTACTTCCAATAATTTATGAAGTCACAAGTAAAGCAACAAAGGGGTCGTCCATAAAGTACATCACGCTATTTTTGACCATTTTTACCCCCCCCCCTCCCCCATCACAAACCTCGGATCAAAGTACGTCACACTTTCGAACAAAATTTTTTTCTATTAACAAAATAATTAAAATTTAATATAAAACACTGTGACGTCGCATATGGCCGGACCCCCCACCCCCTTGACACAAACTGTCACACTTTCTTACAACCCCCCTCTGGAGCGTGACGTACTTTATGGATGGCCCAAAATACAAATAAAAGTAAGGTTTAAAGGTATAAAAGTAAAGTTTAAAGGTATCAATCATAATAATTTTAAGAAGGCACATCAATTATGATAAAATAACCAATTTCAAATAACATGGCAAGAAGTATCCAGGTACTCAATATTGAAGTACCAGTATATGAAAACTAGTTGCGTATTCATTTAAAGTTCATCCTTTGTTTTTAATGATTCAGGCAGCTTGTCACTTGCACAGCGAAATCCTAAATTTGCAGCAGAACTGTCAGGCGTATTTTGGCTACGGGCAGCACAGCGATACCGATAACAGTATGACTGTGAAAAAAATATTTGTACGTGTACTTACTTATTTAATATCATTTTTCTTTTTGCAAATCTAATTCAAAGTAAATAGTCTCTAGAGTTATTCCCCCTATATCGACACTGGTATTAGAGAGTTATTACTTTTATTAGCAAAAGAGATTGATAAATATCTTTCCAATTTCTTATTGTAAAAGCAGCAAACACAACCCATGTGTCAGAGTAAAACACTCCACTTGTAAAGTACCAATGATGATATAAAATGTTTAAACCATAAAACATTTAAATACTTAGGCATTTGGCTATAAAAATAGAGAACTCGGTTTACCATAAATATACTTCACCATAATAAATATAGAACTCATTTGTCAGAAAGCATTTAGCCATATTAATACAGATGAATTCAGATATTTACACTACACATATTTCTCTGTGGAAAATATTTTTGTCAGCATGAATAAATGTTAAGCTTTCCAAGTTATTCCTTGGTAAAGGGCCATATGACCTAAGCACAATAAGGAGTTTAGGTGATGTTGTACAAGGGAAGGCCATGGGGCATTCAAGTGAACATGTATAGACTGAAGGAAATCATTAGGGCTGTACCAGATTAAAATTTTTAAAATCCATCCAGAGCCGGATTTATGAAGTGAAATATATTCGGTTGGAGAACTTTTGTGTTAGTTGATCAAAAAATTATATCTCACATTAAATCCCACAATCGATCACAATAAATATCAATAAAACTTAGAGTTCTGAGTCCCCCTGTGTGACTACTTAGTTTGTGACAAAAAAAAATATTTTCTGCTTTTTCATGCGAGATTCTACATTCCTCACTGCAGCTAGGCCTCATCTTTTTAAAAAAGTTTTTTTGTTCATTTTATCAAGTTACAGAATTAAATTAAGTTAAAAATTCAACCTGCAGCTTGAGTCAAATGTATTCAAGTGAACATTTTACCCCTTGACATAAAACTTATGAAATTTGTTAGATTTGAAGTGAAGCAACAATTCAAAACCTACTGAGTGACTAGTGCGATGGACAGGGACACACATGAGTGAGTGACTAAAGAGATGGACAGGGACACATAAGGCAACTAATTCTAACTTGGAAATACAGCACAAAGATAACTTAATGCGCTCCTCAGAAAGACATTGGGATAAAACACTTTTCTTATTCTGAATGCAAGAACAAACCCATACAAATTCTCGTTCTTCCCGTCCGGAATTCGGACGTGGAATGGGTTACCTGAGGAAACCAGGAAAACCAAAACTCTATCAACATTTAAAACTGTAATAAAAATACAAGACTAGACATAAACCATGGATAAGCATAGGACGCAATAATCTTTTGTTTAGAAGGAGTGTCTGTAACAGATAAGATAAGACACATGATTGAGTGACAAGCAGACTGGAACATGGACAGGTAGATAGAGGAACCAGCCGCCTTGCTGGCTCTAAGTCTTAAGTGTCAGGTTACAGGAATGAAAAAGAGGTTCTCCTCTTGTTTTGGTAGAAATAATGCAGTTCAATGGTAGTCACACACTTCTATAACAGTTTCCATTCAATATTAATTGTTAAATCATGGAGAGAACAAAAAAGGGGGATGGAGACGCTAATATTTACAAATGCATTGGGGAGATGATCCATAAAAGTAAGGGGTGCAACAGAGGAAGAGGGTATGAATTTATAAATTTTAGTAAGTTATACATGGATGGTCCTTAAATACATGCAGTATACCCTTAAAGTTATTATTTTTGCATACTGATCTGCAATAACAATGATTTGTTTTACTTACTTCATGACACTGATAAGATCCTCCTTTCTTAACTTTATCCACACCAACAGATGGACCTTTCTGTTAAATGAGATTATTTTAGACAGTCAGTGAGGATTCCACTTAGAGAGTTTAGGGCCACTAGAAGATAGACAGTCAGTGAGGATTCCACTTAGAGAGTTTAGGGCCACTAGAAGATAGACAGTCAGTGAGGATTCCACTTAGAGAGTTTAGGGCCACTAGAAGATAGACAGTCAGTGAGGATTCCACTTAGAGAGTTTAGGGCCACTAGAAGATAGACAGTCAGTGAGGATTCCACTTAGAGAGTTTAGGGCCACTAGAAGATAGACAGTCAGTGAGGATTCCACTTAGAGAGTTTAGGGCCACTAGAAGATAGACAGTCAGTGAGGATTCCACTTAGAGAGTTTAGGGACACTAGAAGATAGACAGTCAGTGAGGATTCCACTTAGAGAGTTTAGGGCCACTAGAAGAGTGACATCCTAAGTCAACTTTTCAGAGGCTATCATGATTGCATTAGTGAACAATGAGATTTTTTATAATTTACTTTAAATTTCCCTAAATATATTTTATAAAATGTGTGAAGACATTTAAACATCATCTTTTTCGGTTCCTCTTTTCTAACACCAGGAAATGGTGTCCTTAATTAAGAGATACTACCATTAACAGTTGAAATGGTGACCTTAATTAAGAGATATTACCATTAACAGTTGAAATAATGGTGACCTTAATTAAGAGATATTACCATTAACAGTTGAAATGGTGGCGAGCGCACTATTGAATTCGCTATCCAGCTCTAAGTTAACATACTTACTGGATTTTTCTTGGGTTCTGCAGAATGTCTAATCTCCCACCAGTCTTGAGTCCATTCCCAGACATTGCCAATAATATTTTTCAATCCAAATTTATTTTGATCAGGAAATGCTGTGACCTAAATAGTTAAAAGAAAGAAGCATAAATTTAGAATACAATACCATTGATACATCTGTTTAAATATAATGCATTTACCCTAAAAAATAAACATAAAACACTATAAAACATTTCATAATTTCTAAATTTATTGTTTGAAGCAGCCTGTCAGATATTTCAAAATATCTGAATATTATCACTATTCGTTCATTTTCCTAACATTACGTAGTGATTGAGTTTACACCACCCAGATCATATATTTGAGTGGCCATTTCATTTGTGTTATTGTTAGGCTAGAAGCAGATTTCAAATGGCATGATTTTGGGGGTTAAGTTTTAATATTTTTGTATGTGTTGACAGCTTGTCAAGTTATGACAACCACCATTATAATAAACTGCAGCAATGAATTTGAAAACAGTTCCAGGTTATGCTAAATAGTTAACTTTGTCCCCACACATTTAAACAAATTGCTTGTTTTCTCAAATTTCTATTTGCAAAATGTACAATTCATTTATAAAACATGAATATACTGAGCACTTTTTCCCTTTAAGCTGCACAGCTGCATGACTGTCTATCCTATGTCATATGTGTTTTTGTGGGTTATCAAATTTTGCACATAAAAATGGATGCTGTATTACTTTGTTTATTATTTTGCACATGGTCCAACAAACTTAACATCGATACTGAGTACATGTATTTATTTTATGATGACAATTTTTGTTTAAATAATACAATTAACTCCAGAGAATGAATTACGCTGATGTTTTTGCTAACAAACCAATTCAGGTAAAAATACTCTGACCTAGATTCAGAATTTGGTGTTAATCTGAATCATCCAAGTCTAATACCTATGATCAATATTACAGTATTCAGCCTTTGTTAATAAAATAACTCCAACCAAGAAACCTCCCATTATTTTAAATGACAGCATCAGGTTACCATCTTAACTTCTTGTCAAAATAAAAACATGTCACAAAATGGAAAAATATGTGACAAACATGTAGGCGTCTAACGGATTCCAGGTCCGGAAAATCCGGAATCTGGCCATTTTTACAAATCCGGCTCCGGCAGAATTTCACTTCATAAATCTGACTGGCCGGTAGAGCCATAAAATCTATATATATATATATAATTCCCCAGAACAAGATCATGAACTAGTAATGTGCAAATAAGCATAACGAATGACCCTTGCTAGGGTCGACCAATCAAGTGAAGTGGTTTCAAAAGTGGGGGTGGGCATTTCTCGAGATCAACAATGCTTCTTGCCTTGTTCCTTCACAGATTAACAATGTGGTTCGTAGTGGTTATCACGTCCGCCTTACACGCGGGTTCAAGCCTCAGCGGAAACATTATTTTTTAATTTTTAAAAATGTATGTTTCTGCCCGTTCTTTTCACCCTTTTTTGCAAACATAGCTGGCCCTCTCTAGGGTGGGTCAATCACAGTTTATGGTTGACAAGCTAGGTTGGTGCAGGGTGGGGCAGGTAGCTAACCACAGTGCGCATGTCTCGAGACAATCAATACAACAGCCATGTCCCCCCCCCAAGTATCCCCCCTTTCTTTGCACTATCTATGAGCAAGTCTGTTGCGTATGCTACGCCACGGGTCGTATCTAGTATAGATATAAATAATGGCTCCGGCTCCTGCAAATCCGGAATCCGGCCATTTTTACAAATCTGCCTCCAGCTCAGGCCGGATTTCAAAAATTTGAATCCGTTACATCATTACAAACATGTAACATCATAGTAAATTAAGATTGAACAATAGGTGTTGATTTCTTTGTAGGCTGAATATGTAAAATCTTTAGCTACCATAAAAGTTACAGGTCTTTTTTTTTGTGTTAGCAAATTGAACGTCTTAGATTTTTAATATAAGTCAAATGGTTAAGTTTTCAATGGAAGAATACCGGGCTAGTTCCAATGTAACCATCCTCCCCTGTGTTAGAGTTGGGAAACTCTCCCTGCCAAATGTTCATCCAGTGCTCTCCCTTTGGATTCATGTTGTTACCCCATGGGAAAAGCCTGAAAATTGTATTAAATTTTGCACATTATGATCTTTTTATTAAAATTGGAAAAATGGGGTTGTTTTTGTGTGTTTTTTGAATTGTTTTTACAAGTGATGCCAACGAAACATGAGATGCAATCGAGCTGCGAGAAATGAAGATAGGCCTCTCATTGGCAGGAGAAAAGAAGCAACTTTAAACAAGGCTCCTTCAAGTTTTATATTTAAAGAAACCAATAGTTAGTGAGTGGCCCTCAGGATTTAGTATCATTTAAAAATGTACCTATGAACTTAAATGCAGACGTTGTAACTTGTGAAATAAAATATCATCTGATTTTTTATTTTAATTTCTTCAAATTTAGAAGAATTCATTATTACATTCAAAGTATAGTTTTGATTTCTATGGACATTTTTTATAGATAAATCAGATATCTATAAAATAGCTTTTGAAGCAAAGACAAAATACATGACAATGTCTTGAAATACACAATCTGGTGACTACTTGAAAATAAAAGAACACATTCGGAGAGTGACGACATTCAATGTTTAGCTAAGTGGGAGAAGAGCTGGGATGTGAACCCTGGAATGGGAAGCATATTTTGTCCTGAAAGCTATGGGAAAACATCACATGTTGGTAGCATGATGGAAACATCAGATGTTGGCAGTATGATGGAAACATCACATGTTGGCAGTATGATGGAAACATCAGATGTTGGCAGTATGATGGAAACATCACATGTTGGCAGTATGATGGAAACATCAGATGTTGGCAGTATGATGGAAACATCACATGTTGGCAGTATGATGGAGACATCAGATGTTGGCAGTATGATGGAAACATCACATGTTGGCAGTATGATGGAAACATCAGATGTTGGCAGTATGATGGAAACATCAGATGTTGGCAGTATGATGGAAACATCACATGTTGGCAGTATGATGGAAACATCAGATGTTGGCAGTATGATGGAAAAATCACGTGTTGGCAGTATGATGGAAACATCACATGTTGGCAGTATGATGGAAACATCACGTGTTGGCAGTATGATGGAAACATCAGATGTTGGCAGTATGATGGAAACATCACATGTTGGCAGTATGATGGAAACATCACATGTTGGCAGTATGATGGAAACATCAGATGTTGGCAGTATGATGGAAACATCACATGTTGGCAGTATGGTGGAAAAACTGAGCTTGTCACCAGTGGAAGAATAGCCACGATTGTCCAACCTCACCATGTTGTGATACAAAAATGTCATGCTCCACTGATCCAGTTTTAAATAGAAACTTGTCTCCCCCTCCTCGACATCTTCGAGGCCGTGTCTTTGGTCACGATTCCAAGAGGGACAACTTTCAACCTCCATTTTCTGTTCCTTTGTTGAGTAGCCCTTGTAACCAATGAAATATTCTCTTCTAATTCACAGAATATCTCAAACCCCATGATAACACACACAGCGCTAGAACAATCAATACACTGTGGTTCCTGAGGCTAAAGAAAATGAAATGATAGCAGGCGGCTATTTGACTTATTTCACCCTACAAAAACAAATAAGAAGCAAAAACTTATCATATGTACCTTTCAGATATACCTATCATATATACCAATCAAATACACCTATCAGATATATCTATCAGATCCACCCATAATCACAAAGAATATAAAACACAGACTGTCCTGAACAGGTCCCCTTGAAAGTATGCCGGACTGTAGATCAACCAAAGTAAATTACAGACAAAAACATTAAAAGCAGACGGATCACCGGCCTACAAAATGAAGATGGCTTGATGTGGGTAAGGACTTGAAGGACCAAGCATAGGGGCAGGTGGCATGGCAGAGTCTGGATAGAGGGATGAGGTTGATCATGCCAAAGTTCTACATGAGCTGTAGTACCAATGAAGAAATTATAATTGTTTCTCTCGAGGATTTTTGAAGGTGCGTAACAATTATTCATGAAATGAAGAGACTCAGCTTCCCAACGATACCTATTAAGGGGCACGGTGGTCTGGTGGCATGCGTGCTCGGCTGGCATCCCGAGGATCATGGATTCGAAAATCCGTGAAGGCAGGGATTTGTTCCCGGGGCCAAGGGTGTCACTGAGTCCACCCAGCTCTGAATGGGTACCTGACACTAGTTAGGGAAACAAAGGCAGCTGGGATATTGCATGGTCCCTCATAGCCGTGGCCTGTGAATGCTGCATCACCTGCCAATACGTTCTTACCAGAATGTTGGACGCTATAATCTACTGTATAGAAGTAGCGTTGTACAGATAAGGCACGATGATACATTGGCTATATTTTGTTTTAGAATTGTTGGATAGCTATGACTTATAACTCTTTTTTTTGTTGTTTAATATAAATTTAAAACATTAAAATACAAATTTTGTGCACAAAAAGACAAGCTAACAAACTTCCCACCCCTGTAGTATATAATATAATACCTTGGAGCACATATAATACCCTAGAGCACATAATATCCTGGAGCATATATAATAACCTGGAGTACAAAGAGGAGCGGGTTAGAGCAAAATTACCAATAGAACAATTTGAATGAAAACCAAAAAAAGAAACATTACATGGACCATAAATTTATCTTGGAAATAGAATGTACAGAGTTGTTTGTTGTTGTTTTTTTTTAAACAGAAAACATATTTTTTTAGGAAGGGGCAGCTAACAGTTAAAAACAAACAATAATTTGATAAGTTATTAGTAATGTCTGAAAAAGGCAATAATCCTATAATCATACTAACAACTAATTCTTTTTCACCTTTCTGATTTCCCACCTTTACAGGCATATTCAAACTCTGCCTCAGTAGGCAGCCTTTTCCCTGCCCATGTACAGTAAGCAACGGCATCATTCCAGGATACATGTAAGACAGGGTGGTCCATTCTGTTGATATAATTTGTACAAGACAGGTGTGATGGGATTTACTTCCACTTTTCACAAACAAAATTTTGAGTAGGTCTAATAATATAATAGGCCTTTTAAAAATTTTGATAAATTTTCATTTGGCATTTAAAGTTGTTGTTCCATAAATCCATTATATTACAGGGAGACTAGTAAAAAAATGTTAAGTACACAAATTAGAAATTGACATGTGCATATTCACCTGTCATGGATGATTGAATCCGGACCTGTAGGATGACGCCAGTCTGCTCCATCTACCGGAAGCCACCAGGGGGCAGCTGCTACCTGGAAATGTGCTTGGTTGTCATCTTTATAGTGTACAATTTATTAATGTGCTTGGTTGTCATCTTTATAGTGTACAATTTATCAATGTGCTTGGTTGTCATCTTTATAGTGTACAATTTATCAATCAATAGTATTTTACTAAGATAACGAACAGAAATCGATATCTTAAAAAATCTCTCTGAATAGACATTAATGGTATTATTTGTATATCTTTTGATAAGACGTATCCATTAATTAATATTTATTAATAATACACCAATATTCTTATGGTCCTTATAAAAACTTGTTTCTTTATGTGTGTTTCTTATGCTGCCAGTAAAAAAATAACATTTTAAAATTGACTCTAGCCCAAATGTAATGAAACTCATTTTCAAATTCATATAATGTAAGTTTGTTCAGAGAATTTCTGGATTTGCAAGCATTAATGAATTAATGCTTTGAGCAGACTTAACAGTAGTCATTTAGTAAATATTAATATTATTTTAGCTTAAGAGCATCCAGTCAAAATTCAAATGATCAAAGTGCAGTAACACATAGTCATAATTAATTCCCTGACCTAGCTCATCACACTAAGTATACTTGTCCATTTAGTGTATAGCAACTAGTTTACATTTAACAAGAGTGCTAAGGTTAACTGAAATTCTTGCTACAAGTTCACATTTATTTTTAAAGAAAACTAGAAGTCATTATTGTTTTGATATACCTCTTGCTATTCAGAGTGTGATACCTGGTACTAGTACTAGATTCGGAGAAAACTTGTCAAGTTTAAGCAAAATTTAATAGCAAGCTAACTAAGATTATTTTTAAAAATTATTTATCTAAAACAGTATGTTAAAAGACACAATAATATGGATTATTTTTTCAAAAATGATGAAAAGTATATCGGTGATCCTGTTGTAAAAAATAGATAAGAATGGTAATTTAAAATTATTACCATCAATTATGATAATTCAAAGATTATTCTATATATAACTAATTTAACATTAACCTGTTTTATTTTCGTCTATTAGCGATATATCATTTACTTGGATAGAAAACTTTTAACAATTAGAACATAATAGCTTAGCTTTTATTTATTTTTTCTTAAACACTAAAAATTTAATTCAGTCATGCCCTTGGCTTTTATATTTGAAAATAATAAATGAGAGAGTTGACAACTGAAATAGGTTAATATGCAGAAATGGTTTAACAGACCCATTTCTTTTCCCTGTATTTATAAAAACTAAATAAAAACAGAGAAGATTAAATGATTTCCAATTTGGATTATAATGTACAACACAATGGAAAATATATGGGGGAGAGGTATAACATAATGATACTGAAGAGGTATGCAACTGAACTGTAGTACAAACCATCTGAGTTATTTTCTTTTTGGTCTCCTCACTAACATACATATCCATTACAAATGAGTTGCCAAATTTTTCAGCCTGAAGCAAAAAAAGGTTATTGAAAATAATATACAAATTAAAAATAATACATTAGGTTCAGTAGCGCTAGCATAAATTAAAGCTAATAAATGAAAAATAGAGTAATGATGCTATTTGAAAGAATATTGATAACAAATGACTAACAGAAGGCAGCACAAAAGGCTTCCAAAAGTCTAAGACAGTGCTAGTGCTTGACTTACAACCACGCTTGGTTCCGCTAGACCGGTTGTAACATGATTTAGTAGTAAATTGAGTACGCTATGTGTACGGTAACATGAAGTGATTTTATACAAATATTTAAGTTAAATTATATTGTAAATTTAAGGACAGTGCCTAATAAATTATATACCTCTGTTTTATAATTTTGATCTTTAACGAATATTTCAAATTCGGCATTGCTAACTTCAAATTTATCTAAGTAAAATGAATCCAGGGTAACTTCTCTAGCTGGCATTTCGCCGTCTGCAATAAAAATAGGTTCATCTGTACCCATTTTGAACCTACCACCTGGAATGTAAATCATTTCATTTGTTCGCACTGAATGACTTAAATTTTCTTTTTCATGGCGCACAGGATCAATTTGTATTTGTTCAGGTGTACTAGCTACAAAATCGTCCCTTGAATAACTAGTATGATCGTTATCCTTATTCTTTTTTACTTCTTCTTCATTATAATTGGAAGCCTGGGAATCCTGCTGTGACTTTTGACGACTTATTTTACAACCACAATCTGAGTCCTCATTCTTTTCATTTGTTTTATCATTCAATGAATTTGCATCAATCTCACATTTAATGCATGCAATCAATAGATAAATTATTATAGATAAAGCAAGTCTTATTTTAAATTTATTGAAAAAAATGGATAACGCCATATTAGTATAGTCTATTATTTTTATAGTATATAAATAATAATATCATAAGCAGGCGCCTATTATTTTAAGTGGTAGTGTTTATATTGTCATAGGTTTTCCCAAATTATATACTTTCAATTAAGAGTAATCGTTACTGAATTTGGTGTTCTGCAAAAATAAGTTACAACTATATTTTTACATTAATATGATTAGAACGTTTAACAAAAAATCACGAATGCAAAAAAATAATTATTAAATAAATTTGAAATAATGTAAAATAAATGTAAACCTTAAATATCGTTTTTCATAAAAAATAAGAATAGAAACTTAATGCGAGCAGTGGCGTGCCTAGAACTTTTGTCACCCGGGGCGGTCTCAATTAATTGACAATTTAGCCGTCCTTTGTAAATCTAAGTCCATCAAATGGTGTCGTTTTTTTAAATTTAAATAAAATTAATAATTTAAATATATTAATAAACATAAATAAATAGCTGTAGTTGCAAGGCCGTACCCAGACTTTTTTTAAGTCTCAAACTTGCGTGAAGGCATTTCATGTTCAGATATCTAGCCTACAATATATGGTGTTATCATACTGTTATGACTTCAAATTTGGATGACAATGTTGAATCAATAATTGTGTACCTATGAATTATTTCAAGGAGTTGATTAAACTTCTCGTCTTTTTTTGCCTCGTTTTGCACAAAAAAAAATGTTTTCAGTGCGTACAGTGACCAAAAAAGTAGGGTTTTATGCAATAAATAATTAACACTGTAAATAAAAGTTTTCAAAATAGTATTTTATTTAAAAATGCAAGTACTCGATCATTCATTTCTTTTCTTGTTAATATGAAATATGCAGGCGCAAGCGTTGAAGAATTTGAATTACATACATTATGGTACGGAACTGACAAGACGGAAGACCATAATGCTATGAAGTTTATTTTAGAATATCTTCGATGTAAATCCTTCTTGGTTTTTTGTTAACAAATATATGTAAAACACTTTCCTCGTTGATATTGAAAGCGTAATGAATATGCATCAATGCAAGCTCGGTAAGTCTTTCCTGTCCCATTGAACATCTCATGTAATTGTGCAAACGTTGGAGTGCACTGAAACTTCGCTCACACGCGCAGGAAGTCATAGGAATCACACACGCGATTTTCAGTAAGCAATAAATATTCGGATACATTTATTCATTGCAATATTTTATAGCTTCCGTGCAATTTTTTGGTAGCTTTGGCTCTTCCCTTTGGCTGAACCTCAATTTCCACCCGCTGAACTCTTTGGCAAGCACCTCTGGTGAAGGCAGATCGTGGTCATATAAATCCATAGCGCCTTTCAGATCTTCATACGTACAATTTCTAACAGCACTTGTCCACTGAACTTGTTTTCTTCGTATCGGCCTCTAAATGCTAAGCATTGTTTTCCGCACAAAATGATTAGTTGGATTAAGATAAGTCACTCAGTGAGGGCAAGCCTGGCTAACCCACTACTAGGCCTTGTCTGACTGGATCTTTCAATGCATTTATTTTAGTTTATTGATTTTCGGTAGACCTGTTGCAAAAAAAAATCTATTTTTTACAACAAAAGGGCACACATTTGCAGAAGGGGGTTCGTTCGAACGTACGAACACCCCCCTCCCCCCCTGTGAACGGCCTTGAGTTGAGACAAACTATAGGTGGGGAACCTTTTACCATTAGATGCCATATTTAAATTAGACAGTAACAAATGAGGCCACATAAGTTGCTATGACTGATGCAACTTTTTAAATTAAAAAATCAAGATACTTTTTTAAAAACTGCCACAAGAAACTTACCGAGGTCGCAGGTTCCCCATCTATGAGACATATACCTAATTTACAACAACAAGAAAATAACATTTAATATTTCTTTAAATATTTATAAATGAATCATTTAATATTTAATTTCTTTTGGATAAACAAAACAAAAAATGTGTACACCTAAGTGTATATAGACAATTTAAATATTTAATCTTCTCATTTTCATAGTAAAAAAATCGTGTATGACTATGATACTGTCAAAATGTATGCTTCTAAGACTAATGTCATGTTCTATGAACAATATTAAATTATTTTGTAGTCTTAAATCAGACTTTGTGGACCGAAGATTTTATTTATTTTTTTTCAACTTCAATTTGGTGAAACTCCTTTCGCAACTTAGCGACACTGATACTGATAGCAATTGTTTGGAAACATTCTTAGCAAAATGACAAGGTTGTTACATAATTTTCCAGCTGTACTGTTGAAAAATTTTAGTAGATCAAGATGGCCTCCTCTCCTCCCCCCCCCAGCTTTGCCCCTTCTTGTAGTGCAGGCACAACCATAAAAAACTTGATACTTTTTCTTTTAAATGAAACTGTTCTTTATCAATGTCATTCAGTCATCTATTTGACATTCACATTCTTCAATTAGTAATTAGTAGGTTGCACTAATATATTCCTGCTAGGACATGCAACTGATAAAAGCGTTCATTTATCTCCTTTATAAATCTATCCATAGATTAAATAGATAAAAACATTTATCTTCTTCAATCTTGCTCTAAGGATATCCCCACGACTCGTGAATTTTCCCCATTCATACTTTTTCTCCTTCTAGCTCGACGTTCAGTTGATATCTCCAAATCTTCACAAATTGTTTTGGTTGTAACAACAGCATTTTGTATTAGCGCATCTCTTTGTTCCATGAAATGGGTTTGCAAAGAATTTAGTTTTAAATGGCATTGATGAATATTTAACCCTTTTATGTGCCAGTATCATTCATTTCCAAAAGGACGGGTTCCCATGAATAGAGACAAAATAGAAAAGAAAAAGATTGCATTGAATACAATATATTCTGTGGAAAAACAAGAACTTCATTTCTACTTTTCATTTGATATCAAATGATCGCTAAGTGAAAACTTGATCTAACTCATTTGCTTCTTGATAATTAAATTAGATTTTAAAATAATATTATTTTATTTGTTACAGATACTCTTATCTATACAGACGCCCCTTCTATGTAGAAGATAATTGCGTCCACAGACCATGACGTATAATCTGTTGGCAAGTGATGCAGCGCTATGGCGGATTAAGGGGGGGGCTGAACGGGCTAAAGCCAGGGGCCCCCAATGATTAGGGGCCCCCAAATTTAGTCTATTTTATAAGAAAGATGGACAAATGTTTGCATAAATTCCTGAAAATATCATAAATTAAAAAAAATAATTTAAAAAAACTGATTTTATAGGCTCACTAAGAGAAAATATTAAAGATTATTGTTTATATTTTTAAACTTCACTTTTATCATCAGGCTCGAGTGGTCTTGAGGTAGAAAGTCGCCCTGCTGTGCAAGCGGTCACAAATATTTTTTTAAATAGTATTTTTACACTCAATATTAGGATACCGGCAAACAGTTATTTCTTCGTATTCCATTTTTTTCATGAATAATCTTTGGCTGGGAAGGCCGATCCCGTAGTACAGACAAAGTATGTTAAAGGAACCGATGAACTATTTAGTTACAAGTTACAGTCTTATATTAGCTGCTAGCAATCATTTTATTTAAAGGGACGCTGGCTGGATAGGGCCCCAGTTTGAATTGCAGACAGGGGCCCCGTGCAGTCTTAATCCGCCCCTGATGTAGCGTTCACATGCCACGGCTATGAGGGTTCCACGCATTACCCAGCCGCCTAACTAGTGTTAGGTACCCATTCGGAGCTAGGTGACTCAGGGACGCCCTAGGCCCCGGGAACAAATCCTTGCCTTCACATGGATTCGACCACCTTGATACTCCTTCTATACAGAAGATTATTGCTATATTCACGATATTTTGTAAACAAAATAATGTACTAAAATATTCACATTATCTTTTAAACAAAATTATGTTCTAATGGAAATAACTTATATAGTTAAAAAATAATGCACGACACCATCTCAATCCCGCCCTGAGCCATGCATCTGATGATCTTAATCGTAGTCTGTAGGCTTCCGATCGGGGCCTGGTCCTAATAAGACGCAATAACCTTCTGTATAGAATAGAAAGAGCGTCTGTAATATACATGTTACATGGTGGGCCATAAGTTGTGCACCAAAGCATTTAAAACAATTCTGATAATGATATACGTTTTTAAAATTTAAAAAAACGTAAAAAACCAAGTTTTTTACTAAATCCTTTATGTACGAGTACGAGACGTAACTAAAAGAATGTTCATTATAATACGCAGCGCAAGACCATCCAAAAATACAAATTTGTAGTTGTGTCGTAAAACATGTTTAATATAATGCGCACCGATCAGGAATATGTTTATAAAAAGTGTTGTCAATAAAATACGCACCTAATTGCGCGACAGAAAGGTTGTTCAATATAATGCGCACCCTTACACTCTATCTAAAAAAATAGCATGATACATAGGAATAAATAAAATAATCTAAAAAATCAATAATTCAATTACGGTACATGCGATCGATCTGAAATTTTGATACATAGTTTTATCATCGCAACCAAACTGCCTGCTAAATTTCAGCTCGCTAGCTTACGAGGAAGTGGGTTAAAAATCGATCCAAAGTTTTGGCGACAGCAATCAAGGGTGCAGACACCACGAGTTAATATAAAGGATTTAATAAGCTTAACTAGTGAACTAAGAAACACTCTGTACATGCCGGTACAATCACACATTCTCAAAATGCTTGTTATTTGCGTTGATGCACAATTCCAGTCGATGTTCAAAATTTCCATAAACTTTATCAAGTAAGTCGCTGTTTCAATCTATGTGATTGCACCCACGAATTATCTGCTGGCGAAGATGATTGACATCTGAAATTCTTGTAGAGAAGAGAAGACTATTTGTTTGAGGTGGCCCCAAAAGAAAAATTCATTGAGGTCAAGGACATTTGTGCCCACTCTACGGTGCCTCTTCGCCCAATCCAGTTTTCAAAATTGACATTCAGCCAATTTTGCACAATCGTCGAATAATGAGGCGGGGCGCCATCTTGCATAAACCAAAGCAGTGGCATGAGATCATGGGGGGCGCCACAGGGTGGGCCAGGTGGGCCATGGCCCACCCAATTTTTAGAGCTAATGGGCCACAATGTATTTGGCCCACCCAAAAAATCAACTGAAACCAACAATAGGGCAACTGTTTAATTTCTTCTTTTTTATAAGTTGGCTAATTTTTTTAGTACTAAATAACATTGCGATTTTGAAAGAAAAAAAACAGTCCGCCACAGAAACCAGGCACTACCCCCGTCTCCCTCCCCATCCCCCCCCCCATTCTCTCAGACCATATAGCATCAGTCCCAAACCCGGCAGAGTGGAGGTTTGACCATTGGAATGCGGCGATCGCTGGTCGCGTTAGCGCCGAACAAAAGCTCAAGTTTAAGTACCAGCAATTCCGACCCGGGTCCCGAGACGTCATGGGCAGTGGTCAGACGTGGACTTTTGATTTCTTTCTTTATATATATATGTTACAGGCAAAGTGTGAAATTCAGACATTCTATAGAATGCCTAGGCAATGTATAGAATGCCTGCTGGTTTCAGGCAAAGTATGAAATGATTGCCGAGTTGTCGTCCGGCAAAGTATGTAATTGGCACACCCCCGCCAATTCAATACTGGTTGTCAGGTCAATCTCATCGACTTTCAATCACATCCTGATGGGGAATACACGTTTATAATGGTGTATCATCATACCACCAAGTTCGTAGTTCTCAGGGCCCTGAAGACAAAGAGGGCACAAGAAGTAGCATGCCAGTTCGTAGAAATATTTACGTTGCCTGGTGGTCCAATGCTTCTACAGTCTAAAAAAACGGCAGGGAATTTGCAAACAATGTGGTAAGCAGCCTGAAGGAGTACTGGCCACCTTGAAGATCGTTCATGTTAAGCCGCGCCACATACAAAGCCAGGGGATCGTCGAAAGAGCTAACACGGACATCCAAAATATGCTGTGTGCTTGGATGCAAGACGAAATAACTGGCCACTGGAGTGAGGGGTTACGGTTCGTCCAACTCAAGAAGAACAGAGCTTTTCATTCTGGGATTAAAAGATCACCATACGAAGCTCTCTTTGGCTGCAGAGCTAAAGTAGGCCTAACAACGTCGTCCCTACCTGACGATGATTTACAAGATGTGGAAACACAGGAAGACCTAAAAAAATAATAATACAGAGCGCACATCATGTGCTTTATTTTGTATTACTTCCACTTAAAAATATGTAATTATCAATAAAGTTTTTTGTTGCGCTCTTTTTACACTTTGCCTAAACAAAAGCCGGCATTCTATAGAAAAAGATATAAAGGCATTTGGGCTTGGACACATCGACAGCATGAACGAATCCCACCTCACGACTCCCTCCACCACAGTAGGGTGGGGGAAATACGATTTTATCACAAAGAAAAAAAATCAAAAGATGGGTTTTCTTTGTTGATATTTTTCTTGAGGAAAATTATGATTTCAATGTCTTTGAGTGTAATATTTTTATATATATATTTATTAAAGGCGTGAAAGCATAGATATGCATGTTTATATACAGTTAGTCCTCCGGTTACGACGGTCCCATTCCGACTTACGCTGTTTAGTGCTTACGAACGCGCCCCCGTAAAGAATAGTATTACGCGTTATTCCGTATTTTAAAAAAAAATAATTCATGAGGTAACGAATTCTTTTCTCTATTTGAAATAACAAAAATTATTGAAAAATATGTATGATTATTATTTCAACCTACAACTTTCGTTTGCGAATTTTTCAAATGGCGAAGTTTTCAATCAAGTCAATAAAGCTGAGTAAGCTTAAAAGTTACTTTTCAATGCTCATTAGAGAGAGCATATTCAGCCTTTTTCGTCCTATGCAAATTCTAACTCATTATATATTCTTTTCAACTTTGAAAAGGATCGCTCTCAGTTGCAGTTTGATGTCATCATTGAAAGATAGATGCGAAGTGCGATGTGTACATTTGTAAAGGACTGTGTGAAATATAGCTCATTCAAAAGCGGCAAATTTTTTTAGCTCTGTGCAATTTTTTTGAGTTTCGCTTTGTGCTAATTCCTTTTCCTTACCATGAGCCTGGGGCTGGACAATAACTTTTTTAAGAGTTCTGAAAATTGGACTAATTCTGAAGGTAAACAGTCTTCGAAATCACTCATGAGCCTACATGTGGAAGAAAATCAGAAGCCCCGAGCTTAGTGCTCTTTATGGGTCTTCCCGGAAGACCCCCTTAGCCATCTGGCCACCAAAGGGATGTAACAGCTGAGGACCCCCCCCCCAAAAAAAAAGCGGTCGCTTCTGAAGCGGCCACCTGGGCATCCAGGACATACAGTCGAAGATGCCTCCCACTAAGTTGCCCTCACAAGGAGGTGGTGGAATTTCCTACTACGACCCGCTACCACTTTGGCGCCATCCCGGCAAAGCACACGGGTTAGGACCGCCGCAGACCGGGGGATCATCAAAGACCTACCTAGGGTGCAACCCCCACTGGAAGGTTTCCTCAGAGCTGGCGTCCAATGCGTTCTTCGGGGCACTTTTTGCTAATCCGTACTGGCGCTCCTGGCCCTAAACCGGCACCGCTCGATGGCGTTGCTAGTAAATTGAGGGGGACGAAACGGTTGCTTTGGATTTACCCGACCCCTTCTTCGAAATCACTTGAATGTTCTTCCATTAACTTGGCTGCTGTCCATCGGGTGGTGAAAGTGCTGAGCTCAGTTAGATTTGTAAGAAAGCCAAATTTCTCATGGATGTATTTATATGCACCTAACCAATGTTGTTGGGCTTAAGAAAGTTTGTCAATGATTACCAGAAATACCTCAATCTTGAATTTTTTCTCCAGGAGAATACTGTTTTGTTGATGTCATTTATCAAACTGACGCTTTCTTTTTTGTTTGATAGTATTGAAGATTGTTTACACCGTTTTTACCACGGACTTTTCCTTTCTTTTGTCTTCATAGGAATAAAATTAAGAATGCTATTTTTTAACAAACTTAATGAGAGACATCCTTTCTAAAATTGTTTCCCAAATTTCAAGTAAAATAGCGAATTCCAGTTGTTCAATTTCCTTTAGAAATCCTTCTTCTTCAAGTCGGCAGTCACGTGGCTGATTTTCATTCGTTGCTAATTCTTCCAGCGCTGCGATATTCTCATGGTATGAGATATTAACAGACCTTACAGCATAATGTCAGGCTGATCATCTTGTGTCAGACAAGGCTTTGTTAGCATGTATCAATTTCATATGTTTTTGAAGTACCTTGCAACGATGAGTAGATGCAACAAGTCGGGTATAAAGATTTTGCAGAAGACAGAAAAATCTGACCGCAGTAGGACAACCTGCTGCTCTTTTCCCAACCAAATTAAAGGAATGAGCTGTGCACGGCACATAATGAGCTACAATGCACTTCTCACGAAGAATAGCCTGCTTTCAGGTTATACTTCCTACTCATTTGCAGCATTGCCGTATGACTGTCCAAGGCATTTTCAGGGATTCGTACAAACATAATGGCCTGCATCTTTATTATACACTATAATTCATAAAAAGTTTGGGGGCCCTTAAATTATTGGGGGCTTTAGCCCATTCAGCACCCCCCCTTTTAATCCGCCATAGGGGGGTCCACGCATCTGTGACGATGTGGTACGAGGAGGGGGGTGTTTAAGAAATGTGACGTCACATCAAAAACGCAAAACTTTAAATAAAAGTTCCACTTAAATATTTGATTGTTTACCATTTATTTAATTACTTTCAATGACTTCACGCGTGTTACGATATTACAGTAAAGACTTACCCTAAATACATATTTAAATGACAAAAAATAATTTGCAGCATGCTAATTTTTATTGAGAAAATACGGCTTGGGGGAGGGGTGTCAAAGCTTTGTGACGTCATATCGTAAAAAAGGGACGGGGTCTATATTTTTTTGACAAAGTATGACGCTGGGGGAGGGTGGGCTAAAAATCGGCAACCTCGCGTGACGTCATTTATGGACGGCCCCTTCAGTCGTGAAGGGGTGACACCATGAGCTACCGCCCCGGGTGACACCAACCCTAGTGACGCCTCTGCCTATTCCGTATGCAACAACAAACACATACGAATTCTCATTCTTTCCGTCTGGGATTCGGAAGTGGAATGGGTTACCTGATCAAACGAGGAAAACCAAGACTCTATTAACATTTAAAACTCAAATAAAAATAAAAGACTATACATAAACGATGGATAAAAGTAGGACTCAATAATATTCTGTATAGAAGGCGTGTCTGTAATAGATAAAAATAAGATTGATGCCAAGAAGGCTGATAAGATTGCCAATAAGATTTATAAGGAGGATGACCCAATGATGAATAAATGCAGATGTAAGTATAATTTATAAATAGTCTAATAAATGACGACACGCATCTAAGGCGGGCAGGGTGTCACACTTTAGTGAGATGTGTGACAAGGGGGAGGGGTGTTAAATAACTGTAACGTCACATCAAAAATTGACAACTTTAATTGAAAGCTCCAATTAATATTTGATCGCATACAATAAATTTATTTAATGATACTTTAAATGGCTCCGCGCGAGTTACGATATTAGCATGCTGTCTTACGCTAAATACATACTTAAATAACATAAAATTGATTTGAAATATGGTACATTTTAAGTAGGAAATACGGCTTTTGGGGGGGCGGGGGAACTTTTTGACGTCATATTTGTTTATTTTTCAGCGTGTCTAGGTTTTTTCTTTCGGATCTAGGTTTTTTTGACACGTTGGCTAAATTTTTCCTAAATTGTCACTGGCAGCACTGGTAACAAAACCAATAGAACACCGTTACTGATAAGATATGAATCTGGTTGTTGGGTAGTAGCCAACAGTTTGAAATACTAACATCTTAGATAGTGATACTGCAGGGGAATATTTTGATCAAAATTGTTACTTACTCTCTCTTGATGGCTATGTCGTGATAATTTAAAAAAAATATAACATTAAAGACATGGCTGATATAGGATGGGGAGCCCTAGAAGATAGTGAAGGTTATGGTGCATTAGGAGATAATATAGATGATTATAAAATACTATCTAACGATGATCTAAACGAGCTGAAATCATCAGTTCAAAATTTAAAACATGCTGCGCACGGAATGATTTTTGCAAAGAAACCCAGTTTGCTATGGGATCTCTACGATCAAAAAGGATATGTCATGGTGAGTACTAACATTAAACTGGGAATACTGTTTTCATCTAAGTCTAGTTTAGACAGTTAGTTGAAGGGTCATATACCTATACTATAACTTAACTTATGTTAATAACGATGATCTAAACGAGCTGAAATCATCAGTTCAAAATTTAAAACATGCTGCGCACGGAATGATTTTTGCAAAGAAACCCAGTTTGCTATGGGATCTCTACGATCAAAAAGGATATGTCATGGTGAGTACTAACATTAAACTGGGAATACTGTTTTCATCTAAGTCTAGTTTAGACAGTTAGTTGAAGGGTCATATGCCTATACTATACATAACTTATGTTAATATTTTTTGTTTGTTAAACTATAGACTATAGGCCGATGCAACTCGTCTCGAAGTTTGAGTCATCCAGCATGAATGCTAGTCGTCTCGAAGTCGTTTTGATTAAAAAAATAGACAACTAAACCTAACCCAGACCCTAAAACTAACATATTAATTACGTTAATGGATAAAAATAATTGTACTTATTCCCTATTTACTTATTACCTATTTTCAAGTGTAAAAATACAACATTTCATTACCGGAAGTACGCTTCGCTCTGCCATATTGCCATAACAACAATGAAAATACTTCGAGACGAGCAGCCGCTTCGTAAACTATAATAGTAATAGTCTATTTCACTATGACGTATGTTAATTAGGGCTGCGGAAATTAATTTATCGATTAATCATTAAAATTATATCGATTAAAATTATTTTAATCGTTATAAAAATAAGATAAAATGAAAGTTTATTATTTTTTTTTAAATCTGGACAAAACAATAACTAACAAAGGGTTGAAAATAATTTTGGCTTGATACTTGATTTAAATTTTAAAAGTTAAAGGTTTGGTTTGTAAATGGTTGGTGATGTCATAACTGCTACTGTTATCACCCACCCATAGGTGTTGACGCACCTTGCTGAAAACATTTAACAAACTGGCGCCCCTCTTGTGTAGCAGAAAAACTGATTTTAATAAGTCGTACAAAGTTGTCAGTATGTAAAGTTTATCAATTAAAAAGTTACTATAGTTATAGCCGCCAATGTTCCCTTTAAGCTGTGTGGTTGCGCGGCCGCGCATTTCTCTGGCCAACGCCGCGCAGTAGTTTCGAATAACCATGCAGAAAATTGTGTAGTATTGCACAAAAAATGGACGCTGTGCAATTTTGCCCATGACTTTTTTTTTACTTTGCACGCGAACCAATGAACCTTATAGGGAACATTGACCGCCGCCTAGCGGACATTAACATTCAAGCTGCTGGGCCCTGTGACCTGACTGAACGTTACGTCATTGTTGTTGACATTTTGTTCGAATGTTCAGTTTACTGTAGTTTTAGTTTATGAGTATGATGAATGCTTTTACAGCAGGAATAAAATTTTGTAGAGCACAATGGTATGTTTTTGGAAGTATGCTGTTAGCTACTGTGTGAAATGAGGTACATGGATGGTGGCTAGGTTGCATTCTATAGTCGTCATTACAGCGAAAATTATGCGGCGTTTTTGAATGAGTACCCACGCAGCTTTTTTCAACAATATTGACAGCCCTGGTTACAATTAGGGATGTACCAGATTTCGGCTCCGGCAAATATGGAATCCAGCAATTTTTACAAATCCGGCTCCGGTAGAATTTCACTTCATAAATCCGGCCAAATCCGGCTGGCCAGTAGAGCCATAAAAAATATATAAAATGGACGGATTCTGGATTTTCCGGAGCCGCCATGGCTCCGGCAAATCCAGAATCCTGCCATTTTTGCAAATCCGACTCTGGCTTCAGCTCCGGGAGGATTTCACTTCATAAATCTGTTAGAATCCGCCTCTGGCCGGATTTTAAAATTTAGAATCTGGTACACCCCTAGTTACGATTTTAAATAGATTGCAGACTTACACTAAATACATATTTAAATTTCAAAAAAATATTTGAAACATGCTTATTTTCAATTAAAAAATATGGCTTTTAGAGGGGGTGGGGTAGACCCCTCAGTTGATGCTGCGCGCCGAATATGCCGCAAAATTTTGGTCCGCCAAAAATCCGCCGGAAAATATGCGGCGCGCCGCATTAGCCGCCATAAATCCGCCGAAAAATGAACGAGCCGCCGTAACGTAATGTTTTTGTTTTTATTAAGATTAATTGCGTTCCATTTTAAGATCGAGTGCATTTTTAGAATAACCGTCGCCGAAAGTGTGACAAAAATGAGATATTTGTAGTTTTTTTAAAACCTAAATAATCATTGATACAGTTCTTGAAAGTTATCTTTTTCTTACAATCCTAATAAATAAAAAGATAATTAAAATACAAATAAATTAATTAATTTAAGTTATCGTTAAGCTTTGTTGTAAATAGGCGATTTATTATTACTCAATTATGCCTCAGCGATCTTCTACAAGCAGATAGTAGATAGGTAAGCCTAAATTAATTGTTTCAATCAACTAGATACTCGTTTAGTCAATAACTGATGATTTTTAAAGGTGATCCTGAAGTTTTAGCACGTAAATTGTTTTGCTGCGAATTTTAATTTTCTCTAGTGAGAACTTTCATTTTAATTTATTAAATGCATTTATATATGTTATATTTTAGTTATTATAGCGCTAATTTTTAATGCTTTTTAATTTATAAGGCTTTTTTCGGCCCTTGACGCTACATAATCGGAATAGGATACATCATTTTTATTTATCTAGCACCCTGCTAGCTAGATTTTTTAAAAACCTGGAACGACCCATGCTAAAACAAATTTACTGACTGCAGATGTTTTTAAAAAAAGTTTCATTCATCTATTTTAGGATTCTTAGAAGATCAATAAATATTTTAATGAAAATTTCTTTTTTATTTCCATAATAGATGTTTGATTCTTTTTTGTTTGTTTGTAAGTGAGAAAATTACATTTGGCCACTTGCTGTGACAACCCAGCAAGTAGGGTGCTAGATAAACAAAATGGATGTATCCTACTCTACTCTAATTATGTAGCGTCAAGGGCCGAAAACAGCCTTATAACAGCCTTACATTTTTAGGTTACACCATTTCTGATGTAACAATTCTTTGTGACTATATGATGATTTTAGGTGAACTCAAATGTCAGCAAAGGGGCCATCCATAAAGTACGTCACGCTCCAGAGGGGGGGGGAGGGGGTGTAAGAAAGTGTGCTAGTTTGTGACAGGAGGGAGGGGGATCCGGCCATGTCACAGTGTTTTATATTAAATTTTAATTATTTTGTTAATAAAAAGGGAATTTTTGTTGAAAGTGTGACGTACTTTAGGGGGGGGTGGGTGGGTCCAAGATTTGTGACAGGGGGAGGGGGGAGTTAAAAATGGTCAAAAATAGCGTGACATACTTTTTAGACGGCCCAAATTGTCATCTAAACCGGGAAGAGAGGCAGTTCATTAAAAAACTACATGTAAAACCTAAACCGCCTAGCCTACATGGAAATTCTAAAGCACAATGCTGGAAATATTTTGGTGGCCTGTTCTCTGCTGATGGGAGAAATATAGACAAAGGTCGAGTTTATTGTCAGCTGTGTCTCACTGCTCAGCAGTCATTGGGTGACAAGGGTCACATTTCAAAAGTAAACAATTTTCCCGCAATTTCATCATGCGGCAATACGAATCTTCACTTATGTGTCAAGCACAATGTGTCAGTACAAAAAAGAAAAGTCAATAAAATTTTGGGATATTTCCGTAAGTATGGAGAAGGCAACAGTCAATGTCAGGCAACATCAAGTCATGAACTGACAAGAGATATTGTTATCTGGTTCTTTAGAGACTTGCTCTATGTGGCTAAAAATGTGAAAATGTGGCTAAAGAGGGTTTTGTTGACTTCTTCAAAATTAATTGCCCATCTCTCAACATACCGGCACCTGTAACACTTGCTGGAACATCCCTGGATGGTGTTTATGAATATTTTGCTGCAAATGTCAATTTACGGAGAAATCTGACTAATCCGGATATCAGCCGAAAAATTATGTCAGCCAGGTGAAATTTTAAAATCCGGCTAATCTGGATATCAGCCAAAAAATTGTGTAAGCCAGCCGAAATTTTAAAAAAAAATAGGCTGGCAGGTCTAGGTCAAAGCTTTGTGACGTAATATTGGAGGGGGGTCTAAGTTTGTGGGGGGGGGAGGGTAAAAAATCTGCCAAAAATCGTGAGACGTCATTTATGGACGGCCCCCATACCCATAATTAATAAATATTATTAAACTATATGCATAATATTTGAAAATATAAATGAAATGCTGCTTAACTTACTTACCTATCACCGGCGTCTGGATGTAATCCACCTAGAACCTGGAGAGAGGCTGTTCTCTCTTTAGTAGATTCAGTTTTATAATGCTTGTGAAAATGGTTAAAATAACATTTTTAGGAGGTACTTAACGGCTTAACTATGATTTCTATAGTCCCTAGCAACTGGATAAAACACATTCATAAATAATTAACCCCTTTACCGGTTGTCCTGACTATAGTCATCTTGATCTATTGACGTTTACACGGTAGACCCGACTATAATCGTCCAAATGATATTATGATCTGCAGTATGCGGCAGACCCAATTATTCTCGTCCAAAATGTTAAGACGTAGTTACAGTGCTCAAAACTATGGGAAGCCATAGGCCTAAAAAATACCTAAATATTTTATTTTGATTGTTAAGAAACAATCAAATTTTTGTGTACACTATGACTTCTTCGGTCTACCGTACTGTTTTAGATTTATTCGCCAAATAAGGGTTAGTTTTAAAATTTTTAATAGCCGGTAAAGGGGTTAAATAGAACAAATTAGAATTACCATATTTGACATTACATAGGTTTAGGATGCGTGCCTGTTTCAGTTAGTCTAATTCAAGAAATAATGTTTTTAAAGTTTCTGATGTAGTATCTATTCAAATGACATTATACAGACGCATGTAAAAATGAGAAGATCTCTTCCCAAGTACTTTTTGGCTGGAGGAGTTCCATGCAGAGAATCAGTAGGGCTTAAAGGCTGGCAAAGTAGTAAAGCAATGGCACAAAATATACTTATACAGGTTCAGAGCACAGCGCATCCACAGCAAGCTGCTTAAGCTTTACAGACTCAAGAGTATAGTACAACACTTTAACTATTTCCTGTCTCTTATTTTGTAGTTGTATTGCTGTACTTGTTGTAAGCTATGTTAGTGAGTGTCAGTAAGAAAATTAACCTGATTCTTCTACTTAGGTAAGAATCCTTCATTCCATTTTACTTGGGTTATTCTGTTCTTGGACAATTATTCTGGTTAACTTTATGCTGACACACCAAGCTTGGATGCAGAATGACTTCTGCTGAGCATTGAATAACTTCCAGCTTTGCAGTTTGGCCTCAGAAGCAATTTTACACCTGTTGAATTCATGCCCAAATTAACTTGAGGAGGCCTCTGTTAGCTAAAATGTTGCAAATGTGTTGGGCAGTACTTTCAGATTGAGGACTTGGCCCCCAACCTAAATGAAATGGATTAACATTAGTATTAGAATAGATCAGAAAACGGGAGGATAAAAAAATTAAACATAAAATTTTCATGATGGCCTACAATAGCATGTTGATTAGGATTCACAGTATTTTTGTCGAACCTTGCTTTAGTTGAGAGGTCCAGATAGTGAATTTAAATTGATAGCTGTTATAAAAATACTTCTTCCAAACGACGATTCGAGTCCGCCAAGGCTGCATTCTCTCACCTGTCCTGTTCAATCTTCCTTGAAAAAATCATGCAAGAAACTCTCAGTGATCACCACACATCCATCTCTATAGGCGGAAGACCCTTATGCAACCTAAGATTTGCTGATGACATAGATCTTTTGGCTGGGAGCAGTAAAGAACTACAAGAGCTCACTGACAAACTTGCAGACAGATAAGGTGCATATGGGATGGAAATCAGCTCAGAAAAAAAGCAAGATATTGGTTAATACTCAGCGCCAGTATGGCAAACATCGTAATGTACCAACAAAAGCTGGAGGAGGTACATAACTTTAAATATCTAGGAGCCATTATATCTAGAGATGGTACCTGTGAAGCTGAAATTCGAGCTAGAATTGGGTCAGCAATGGCAGCAATGACGAAGTTAAAAAAATATGGAACAGCAAAAACATTATCCTGCCAACAAAGCTCAGGCTTTACAGAGCTCTCGTCAAAACCATTGTCCTTTATGGATGTGAGACCTGGACACTAATGGCAACCAATGAAAGCAAGCTGCAGGCATTTGAAAACAAATGCATGAGGAAAATTCTCCAGATCTCCTATTTAGAACACAAGACCAATGAATATGTCTGGGACAGAATAAACTCTGTTGCGGGTCGTCAAGAAACCATTATAACAACAATTAAGAGACGTAAGATGGCATGGTTTGGTCATGTACTGCGACATGATACCCTGACAAAAATTATCCTTCAAGGCACTGTAGAAGGGGGCCGGCGAAGAGGTCGACAGCGGAAAAAACTGGCTTGACAACATAAAGGAATGGACAGGGATGAGATTGAACGAAATACTGGCCGCCGCTCAAGATAGGCAAATGTGGAGATCGTTGTCTGTTGATGTGTCCATGCGCTCCCCCCAACGACCGCAACGGTCACGGGACTGATGATGATAAAAATACATTTTGGTTATGGAGAAATTAAAACCTTACATGATTTCATTTTTAAATCCTTTCTATTAACTCGTGGCGTCTGCTTGCTTGATGCCTTGCTTGCCGAAAAAACTTTTGATCGATTTTTAACCTACTTCTTCGTATGCTAGTGAGCTGAAATTTTGCAGGCAGACTCGTGCAGATGATAAAAATGATCTATCAAAATTTCAGATTGATCGAATGTACTGTAATTAAATTAATGAATTTTTAGATTATCTCTATGTAGCATGTTAATTTTTGTGCTAGAGTGTCCCAGTGCGTATTATATTGAACAACCTTTTTAATACTTTCCTGTCGCGCTGTGGGGTGCGTATTATATTGACGATACTTTTTAAAAATATATTCCCGATTTATAAATGTAAATGCTATTAATTGCTAATCTGTCTTGCGGTGCGCACTGTTAAACATGTTTTTATAACCCTTTTCCCGTGATCAAATCGAGCTGAAATTTAGCAGGCAGACAGTAGAATTATTTTTTTTTACTATAAATCCTTTATATATTTGAGTCATAACTAAAATTTTAGATTTTTGGATTGTCGTGCGATGCGTATTATAATAAACATTCTTTTAGTTATGTCTCGTATATAAAGGATTTTTAGTCAAAAACTTAGTTTTTTAAGTTTAAAAAAAAATTACATCAGTATAATTTTTTTATGCAACAGATGCAAGTGAGATTTGATGGACTCTTAGGATTCCCTGGTGGTCTTGTGGATGATGGTGAAGAGCCAGTTGATGGTATCAATCGTGAAATGCATGAAGAGATTGGACTTGACCTTGAAAAATATTTATTTAGTGATGAACATCATACTGCATCATATTACCATGCAGGGAAAGGATTGATTCTTCATTTCTATCTAATGGAAGTCTCTCCCGAAGACTACTGTGAATTAGAATTAAAGACTTTAAGTGCAGTTGAATATGGAATAGAGGTTATTTATTTTATTTAAATATTTTTTAAAACATTTTTTTTCTATATTTAAATTATCTTAAAATAAGTTACCGTATATACTCTTTCGCAAGCCAACCTTTTTTGGACAAAATCTAGGGGTAAAAGTTGGTGTGTCGGCTTACGAGCGGGTCATTAACGTATTTCTGCATGGATATTGAATATTGATGTTATTATTGTAGATCATCAAGGTCCTTTTCTACATTCTACAAGATTCGACTGGTCTACCAGAAGCTATAATATACATGTATTATTAAACATCTGCACTTACCTTATTTAATCATTTAATTTTATTTTGTGAACGTTTTAATAAATTGTTTTACAAAGTTTGTTTTCAACAACGAATTTTAATGTACGCGCTTTCGTCACTGTTTACCAAAGAATTTTTTTTTAAATACCGGTAACTCTTGCCTAACAAAGAGCACAAAGACAAAGTTAGGCAGTACGAAGTAAACAATCATAATGACCGATTTAGCTTGTAGTTTAAAAAAAATGTGTACCATTTTGTTTAAGCTGTCCTATTATTTTTGGGGAGTCGGCTTGCGAGCGGGTTATACACTTTTAATACTTGTGTCTTCCAAAAGTGTGGGGGGGGGGTAGGCTTATGAACGAACGGGCTATAGAACGAGTATATACGGTTAATATAAAATCATGTGTATTTAAAAAAGCTTCTCTCTTTAACAAATAGTTGACATTTTTCCCAAAATTATTTACCTTATTTATTAATAATAATAATAAACATATGGAGAAAACCTATCTCTTCCTTTTTCAGACTTGTGGGATCGTTCGAGTACCTTTGTTCACAATGGGGGATGGGATTAGGGGATTTCCTGCATTTTTAGCTAACCAGTTTGCTGGCAATGCAAGATCTGAACTGATCAAAGGCTTGTTGACTGCCCAACTCTTCAGTGAAAAAGAGATGTCAGTAGCCCTTAAAGCATACCACAAGTACACAGAAAGTCAAAAAAACAAAAAGCTGTTATGAGGTAAGGTGGTAAAAATGAGAAATATATCCGAATTTTGAATATTGTACCAGTGGCTATGTTATATAAATTTGAAACTGTTTGCAGTTCTTCAATTATTTGATAACTTATTATATTATAGTAATAATAACATTCCGGATCTCATCTCGACTTTTTTCCAGTAATATTATTATGCGACATTGATATATTGCATGTTGTGGCAATTTTTCATTTTAAATTTGCTATATCACTTTTTGACAATGTTTTTAAAAACTTGTTTGTGTTTATTTAACATTAATTGTACTTTTTAAAAAAAAATGTGTTAATGAAAATTATTATAATATATATTTATTAATTTATTTAAGAATCCATTTAATCTATACACGTTACAATGGAGCCACAGAAATCAAATCAATTAAATGTGCCCACACTATGAAAAATAATGATACAAATAGTTATTTTGTTATATTTTTAAACTAAAAAATTAAAATACTGGTGACATACTTCAGGTTTTTTTATGAAAAGGTTTCTAATTATAAATGAAACTTTATAATGTCAAATATAAATAATTTTTGCGTGTGTGTGTTTGAAAAAATAATAATGAAATGTATCATATTTGAGTTCATTCAAATTCAATATTGTTGATGTTGAAAAATGGTTGGAAATATGCAACATAGTGAGAATTTTAATGAATGACATATATCATTTCAAAATGAGTTTGGTTCTATCTCAGTGTAAAATACTTCTTTCAATAGTTTCTAAAAAACAAATTAAAATGAAAGCTGTATCTTATCTTATCTGTTTACAGACGCTCCTTCTATACAGAAGATTATTGCGTCCTACGCTTATCTATGGTTTGTGTTTAGTCCTGCATTTTTATTAGAGATTTAAATGTTGATAAAGTGTTGGTTTTCCTGGATTCTTCAGGCAACCCATTCCACGCCCATTTATTAACTTTCAAATGTTAAATAACTAGGAAAATGTGCAGGGCTAGCAGTTGTACACAGAGGTAGGGATGGTGGTCCAAAAGCCAAAAATGTGTAGTTAACAACAGAAGGAAAGTGGATGTGAATCAAAGACTTTGTTTGCTTACATTGTTTATAATGGTAGTAAATATTTGTTATACTGCTCTGAGGAATTACTTATGACTCATTACCTTAAAACTATTTTTCACTCTTCTTGTATTATTATTGAAGTTACATAAGGATAACATCAAATTACATGTAATTTAATCCCTGCTGTGCCCTATACTAGTCGCCATTAAGAATGATGCCTGTCATAAGTTCTGGTATTATTTCAATACCTGTGTGGTATATATTTTGATTCTATTTTTGAAAGATTTGAAAGGTTTCAAATTTATTTTCAATTTATAATGGGATTATTTTCTTTTCTGTCTTATTTATTATGGGTATATATTTATTGAGATTAACTATGTAACTTGTTTGGGCAATATAAATATTTGAGGGTCTTACCTATAATTGATTATACAAGTGAAGGATATTAAGATGATCAATAAAAAATCTTAAATAGAATTTGTTTCATTTTTTCTCTGTCTTTATTGATTTTATCTATGTTCATTTGTTGATCAAAATTATTTTTAAAAAATCTTTAGAATATTCCATTTTATTTGAGCAGCACACTAAGAAGTTAAAATGATTTTCTTCTGAATCATATTTGAATATTTTCAAATACAGTGGGGAAAAAAACATTATGGGCACAAAGTAAAGATATTTAAATACTTCTTCTGGTGTTGAACAATCTGATTAAGGTTTAAATTAATTTATTATTGAGCTCCTATGATTTTATTTTTCTCACCAAATTTGAAAATGTTAATAAAAAATATTTTAAAACATTTTAGTGCAACTCTCAAAAGATATTGATGATTTTAAGAGGTTTAAAAAAAATATTATATTTGACTATTGCTATTTGAAAAGCTATAAATGGATAAACAATTGTAGAAAACTTTTCCTTTGCACACTTTTCCAAAAGTTTTTTTCCTAACGTGTACCCATATTTAGATAATCATTTACAATGATTATAAAGTTTAACCTTCTTAAAGGTGAAAAATAAACTTAATCTTGATTAATATTAACATTGATTTTGAAAAGCTACTCATTTACTTAAATTTGAAAATATTTCTGTTAAAATGACTAATTAGTTAGAAAATAATTATTTGAAAAAAGGAGTCTTTATGACTCTGCAAGCAAAAGAAATCAGCTCCTGTTGATTTCAGTTATGATTATTTTTCACCAAATATTTTGATAGAAATTACAAGTGGCATGGAATGAGACATACATGTACTAACATTAAATCCATTATTAATACTTTCGCTGCCAAAGTTAATTAACTATTATTAGTTAACAGTTTTAAAAATGAATTATTTTTTAATTATGTTTTTGCTTGAATTAGAATTTAAACAAGCTATCTAAGATTAGAGGTCCAGTAGTTAACTTATTTGACCAAATGCCATACATATTTTCTAGACAAACAAAATTATTTCTTTAATGTTTTACTAAATTTTCATCGCACCCACACACAGGTAGGGTAGTTAAATGTCACAAATATTGTGACTGACAAGAGGCAAGTGATGGTAGGGAAGATGAAGACTTTTAAAAAATATTGTTTTCACGATTTGAGTGAACTTTTGATTGTTTAATTAATTTCCATGTAAGATAAGAGATCAGATACTAATAATACAATTGGTTAACTTTAAAAAAATCATTTAAATTATTTTTTTAAACCATGAAATGCCACTGACTGAAGATATTAATAACTATATATAAGTGCACATTTCCAAGTCAAGTAATCAAGGAAAAGTGAGATCAAAATTTCAATTACTAGTGTACATGAGTTGTGAAACTAAAACTAAAATAGGTGGGAAAACACAACATTTTAAAAATGAAAATAAAATAGCATGAAAATGTATCATTTTTATTTATTTCAATTAAATCATTGTTTCAAATTGCATTAAAATTTTAATGTTTACCACATAAATCTTTGAGGCTTTGGATCATCAGGCCAATAAAATGGTCGGTAGACAAACATTAAGATTGTAAATGCATTGATGCAAACATAAAATAACAACTCAGCCAATAGGACCCTGATTGATGGCATTTTCATATTTACACGAATTATGTAAAATGGAATTATATAATATCGGAACTCAAGAAGTGCCTGAGGAACCAGACACATTACAACACACAAAGAAATGGAGAGGCGCCATAAAAGGTTTCTATGTTGGGTCATTTTGTAAATTTGATAGAGACAATACAAATATACAGGTATCATTATATATCTCACTATGTGTAATCTTTTATAAAACTTGGACCATACATAAAATGGATAGTGTCTGTTGTCACTGAGAAGATACTTGTGTTCATAAGTAAAATATTTAATAACCAAAGCTGACATAGCTGTAAATAGCAAAACTTTAAGAGGATTATTTTTAGTCACATGAAGAAATTGACAGATCTGAGAAATTTGGATAAAATGGACAAAAGAGAATGAGCACATGATCCATAGAAAGTAAAATACTTGGGGAAAGTTGTAGGATGCTTGGTGATGTGACCTATCACCTACAACAATCCCTTTATTGATAATACTAAATCCAATGAATCCAAATATAACATAGAAATACCAATGAGATTTCATCACCAGGCTTTTCCCTAGTCGAACAATATTTGGTGGACTAAGTATTGATAAAACAGCTTTAAATAATTCATAATCCCCCAAATTGTGTAAATTTAACTTTGAGTGATGTTGCATGTCTTTTTCTAACACTTCGATTGCAGATTGACACAAACAAAATAATACCCATATAACATTGGTTTGTCTAAATACTAAAGCAATTAAACCAGCTCCCGCTGCTACACCATGTTGTCCGTAGAGGCAAAATAAATACATCAACAAAGTGAAAAATGTAGCTCCTGGATCTGTATAATATAGCCAGGTAAAAAAGTACAGAACTGGAAACAGCACAAGGACTACTGAGTTGAGCAACATTTGCTTTTCAGAAGCATTATCCTGAAATGTAAAAATGAGTTCTTAATATTAAAATACTGAATAGAGGTAAATTTTTATTTTAAAAAATAGTTATAATTTGAGGGGAGATGGATGTCATAACTTAAATAGACCTATGTCACACTCACTAGATTGAATGGAAATTTGGAAAGTATATTGCAGTAACAGGTTTTGGGATATAAATTTAAAAAATGAAAAGGATTTTAACTTAATTTTAAAGTTGTTTTAGGTTTCTTCATATACAATATACATGTTTTTCATATTTGATTGTTTCCTCCAATTGCCAATCAAAAAAACTATAGAGGACCCCAAAAAATATTTCCCCAATTAATTCAGGCCATTAGGAAATCCACTTTTTAGGCCTCCAGTTATTAGCTCAGTTCCTTATACCTCTGCATGGCCCTAATTATTATTATTTATTTAACTATTTATTATGTATTATGTACGAAAGAAATTAACAAAACTCATTTTGACACAGATTTATTATGGCTGTCCATTAGCTCCCAATAACATGATAAAAATAGTGTGTCTTAAGACTATTAGATGGGTCATTCTTTCAACCAAATTAATACTAACCTTAGTATTGTTATTCAATTTTCTGCACAAAAGAAACAGTAAGATGAAGTTTCCAGTGCAAAATGAAATATTACAAGCTCTCAGATTTTGTGTTGTGCAAATTTCTTCAAGGCTTACACCATGAAGACTTGCTAATGGAAATAGCAAAATAAGAGAGGACAGGTACAGCCCAGGCAGTGTTGTTATCATAGGATTCCACTGCAAAAAGATATTTACAAAATTATATATTTATTTGTGTATTAGTTTTTGGCTAAAGCAGTATTTTTTTGTTTGTTTTAGATCCAGGCACAACTGCAACCAGAGATTCCTTAACAAATCCTGTGGTTTTTCCCAAAATAATCTTAAATGGCTAACATAATACAAACAAATTTTAACTTTGTGAATTTTTATTAAAATTTCTTTACCTGTGCTAATAATAAATAAATTAGCAAATACTAAACCAATATACTACAAGTAAAAAAATATTATATATGATTAGGGCTGGTAACGATTAATTTAAATTTAATCGTTAACTTTTGAAAACTTAACGATTAATTTCATGAATTAATAGTTAATTTCGATTAAATCCAAAAATTAAAATTTATGACGTCATTAAACTGAACATCTCAAGGGAAGTAACAAAAACAAGTAATTGACATTTTTTGTTTTATTGAGTTATTTCCCCTGTCTAATATGTTTGTGCTGAAGGTGATACCTCAGCGGTGTATTTGATCTCCTAAAAGTAAAAGCGAATTGTTTACGGCAGTGAATACAGTAAACTTTTTCACCATCTTCTACTTTGCCATCCGCAGTTATGTTAAAAACAAAATGCTTGTTCAACTTTTTTTTTATATTCTTAAATTTAACTATGCTGAAGCTGTCTTTAGTCACCATTTTTTGTTTACATCTGCACGTCTACATAAATTAATAAATTATAATAATACGCGGGAGATGTTTGTAGATTAAAAAATATATAAATTATTTTTTAATAAATTGAACAAAAAATATTATAAATACTTTCTTAAATTTTCATCAAATTTTTATCGATTAAAATTATTTTAATTGATAATATTTGTAACAATTAATCGAGAAATTAATAGTTAATTTAACACACTGTAAAAACAAAAGCTGGTCAAAATCCAATTATTAAAGATAATGCTTCTCCCATAATTTATACATGCATATCGTTTTCAGTAAAAGATTTTAAGTTCAGTTACCAGGTTATTAATCAAAATTTAAAAAAAAACAACAGAAAATGAAAATAGAAATGGAGTCATTGGAGACCAATATTAAGAGAGTATTTGATTACATGAATTGGGCAGGGAGCAAACTGTAATAATTAATGGATCTAAATCTGCACCAATAAAGGTTAACTCAGGAGTTCCACAAGGAACTGTGCTAGGTCCCTTACTCTTTTAAATTTATATAAATGATTTACCCAACAACATCTCAACAGGTACAAAAGTTAGGCTATTTGCTGATGATTGTATAATCTATAGAACAATAAAATCAGAACAAGATAGCAAAATTTTACAAAAAGACTTAGATGAATTGATAAAATGGGAAACTAACTGGAGTATGTCTTTCCATCCAGAAAAGTGTCAACTGTTAAGAGTAACAAAGAAAAAGAAACAAATAAATTCAAAATATTACATTCATGGAAAAGAACTGACCCAAACTAAAGATGCAAAATACTTAGGAGTCTTAATAAATGAGAAACTATCATGGAATCCCCATGTCAATGAAGTTATTAAAAAATCAAACAAAACCTTAGGCTTTATAAAAAGGAACTTTAACAAATGTAATAGAGATATAAAACTAAAATGCTACCTCACTTTGGTGAGACCTGCACTAGAATATGCATCTTCTGTATGGGACCCATCCACCAAAGAAAACATTGATAAACTAGAACAAATTCAAAAAAGAGCTGCCAGATTCATTACTGGAGAATATTCGAAACTGACAAGAGTAACACCATTAGTTAAATCATTAAACCTTGAAACACTAGAGGATAGAAGAACCAAGAGCAAAGTAGTAATCATACATAAAGCAATTAATTCTAATTTAGAAATACAACACAAAGATAACTTAATACAACCCTCAGATAGACATAAGGATAAAAACACCTTTCTTATTCCGTATGCAAGAACAAACACATACAAGTTTTCCTTCTTCCCGTCCGGAATTCGGGCGTGGAATGGGTTGCCTGAAGAATCCAGGAAAACCAACACTTTATCAACATTTAAATCTCTAATAAAAATGCAGGACTAAACACAAACCATAGATAAGCGTAGGACGCAATAATCTTCTGTATAGAAGGAGCGTCTGTAAACAGATAAGATAAGATAAGATAAGAAATCATAGCTCTGATGGATACATATTTATCTGTAGTAACACTGTGTTCAACTTATTAAATTATCACATAGACTTTGTAGTCTAGACTATATAATAAAAGAACCATTTAAAAAATAAATAAATCATAATTTGACTGATACTTGTAAAAAGAGTTCTGGATTGCCATCAGATATTAAAAATTCTCTTGGGGGGATCTAAATGCATTCAGTTAGATTATACAGTGGAACATTTTGCTAAGCAGGCCAGAAAGATTTGTATCCCTTTGAATTTGAAGACAAGAAATGAAGGAAATGAGAATACTAATTTAGGCTAGTGTTGACAAGAAGATGATGGCAATTATTCAAGAATATATTTTTGGAAATAATGTTGTGAGGCTGTAGTTGATAAAAAGCAGATTTGCAGGATACTCATTTTTGAAGGCATTATTACAGGATAGTGCTACAGGATAGCATGTTTGAGAGTGAGAGCTCAAACTAAGGTTAGGACAGTTAGGTATTGTATGATTTGGGTAGGAGTTTTGGAAATTTGTGAAAATACTTCTGTTCATATTTTTTTTAAAGTTGGGGCAAAACCCATGTTTCAGAAGCTGTTGTATGACTTATGCAACCTTTACAAACATACATTACCAGTAGTCTACATTTTATTATTATTGTTGGCAGAGAACTAGGTCTTATTCCACAAAGTTGCCTGATAGTTTTAGGGAACGACTTAAGTTATTAAACAAAATAAGCCATCTTGTCTATTACCATTTCTACAGAGGGTCAGGGACATTACAGATGCAATATATCAGCTGAATGAAGAATAAAATTCAGTCATTCAATTTAAGATAAAGAAGTATCAAGAGTTTTAAAATTTATTTTATTTCTCTCCCTGACTCCTCTTTTACTTTTCCCCTCATTGTACATTTTCTCTATTGTCAATTTTTGTAGTTTAATTTTTTTTACACTAAAATATTTATGTGTTATGCATAAAAATGTGTGTACAACTTAAATTTCATTTTAATATTATTTTTATTTTGTAACATGAGAAATCATCTGACACAAATGAGAAATCAACTGACACAAACAATTTTAAGGTTTTTTTTCTTCTTGATTTGTTTCAGGGGACGGGGGAAGGCATTACGTCTTTTTAGTTGTTCTTTTATTTCCCAAGCTGAGCCTTAACATTAGTACCCATTTATATAAATATCTCATTCATAATTTAATGAATACTTTTTTGAAGGATCATATACTTTCAATAGCAAGTTTTCAAGCTAACTAAAGATACATGAATCAGAAAACATTGTATTTTTTGCTTTATAATTATTTATATTATTATTATGTTTATAAGATCAAAATGAATAAAAGGAGTTCATAAAAAGTAATGTTTGAAATACATCTTCATTAGACTGAAACCATGATGCATCTTCCTTTTAGAAGTACTATCACTATCACTGAATGGGCAGTCCATGCTTCAGTTTCCACTGAACAAAGTTTAAGTACTTTAAGTGTGTTGTTTTCTTAAAATGTAAACATTTCACACCTCCTCAGACCCATTAACATCACTGGTCATGAATTCATAAGGTTTCAAAACAGGTCTCACTGTCCTCATTGAGCATGTTCACTTTCATAGATCTTTAACAAAGTCTGACCTGTATTATAGTGTATTTGATAGTAATGACTAATGATAGTATTGATACTCATTGATAGTACCTTTAAGTAACTTAATTAGTGTGATACTGATAACAGCTGGTTCAAGTCTTTTTGATGCATACCATTCTTTTTTTTTGCATATGAGCCTTGGTGTAAATGAAAAAATGGCCTAAAAAAAGATAACAGTAATTCATGAGACATACTGATGTAAAATTGAATGAGCAATATTGCTGCGCTTGAGGTACATGAAAAATCTCATCCATGTAAGGCTCCTTTTGTACTTGTTGGATAAATTGAAAAATAGCACCTGAAAGTAAAATCACTATGCTTAATGTAGAAATTAAGATTAATTCCATGTGTGATGTTTTAGCTATATTTAAAAAAAAAGATAATATGTAATGAATTCGTTGAATTGCCGTAGGCGTAGTTATACTACGATCGGTTTCAAGTTTGAAGTGAAAAAGCGAAACTCAACACAATTCTCGTAACATCTGCTGTCAACGCGAGAGTCCGTGTTAATTTAGATAGTCACGTGACTTAATCCATCAATGTAGGTAGGTAATATGGCGGTTGTTCAACAAACAGGAATGAACGGAGACATACCCAATTTTACAATGGGATCTTCTGGAGAGGATACCATCGTTTCCGAAAATTTGCAAGAGGAGGTACAATGCAATTTCCTATGCTTAAATTGTGTATATTTACATTTTATATATCTTTAAAATGAATGATAACCTTGTGTTGTGTGTAAGTACTGTAAGTGTAAGTTTAGGCTTAGGCTTAGAGTTAGAGTAAGATCAGTAAGCCTGCTTTACTTTATTAGTTTATTTAGTCTTAGTCTGGACTACTCATACTCTAAATAGTAAAGACAAAAGTCTTGGACTTAAACCTAAGTCCAAAGTAAAATTAATTTTTGTAAACTTTAGACCTCATTAAAAGTAAATTTGGTATTTTCAAAAGGCAAAGGGTTTTGAGCTACAGTTACAGCTAAGCCTAAGCATTATTCATTATCATTATAAAATTTAATTAAATTTCTTGAAGACTGAAGAGTTTACACTAGGTACTTCGGTATGTCAGGAGGCATACACTTTTTTACCAAAGTGCCTAGTTTACACTGTTTACAAAAATCTTTAAAATAAAACAAAAAAAAACCATTCCCATTTGATCAAAAAATTTCACCACTCTTGTTTACTCATACTCATACCCAAAAACTCTTAATTAATTACTTTGGAATCTCAGGTGTCCCATGCCTGTACTCAAAATCTTAATCATTGGACATTGGATCCAAGATTTCCTTTTGGGTAGAGAGCAAACTAATTAAGGTTTTTGGTGAGACCTGTACTAGAATATGCATCTTCAAATCTTCTGTATGGGACCCATCCACCAAAGAAAACATTGATAAACTAGAACAAATTCAAAAAAGAGCTGCCAGATTCATTACTGGAGAATATTCAAAACTGACAAGAATAACACCATTAGTTAAATTTAAATCATTAAACCTTGAAACACTAGAGGATAGAAGAACCAAGAGCAAAGTAGTAATCATACATAAAGCAATTAATTCTAATTTAGAAATACAACACAAAGATAACTTAATACAACCCTCAGATAGACATAAAGATAAAAACACCTTTCTTATTCCGTATGCAAGAACAAACACATACAAGTTTTCCTTCTTCCCGTCCGGAATTCGGGCGTGGAATGGGTTGCCTGAAGAATCCAGGAAAACCAACACTTTATCAACATTTAAATCTCTAATAAAAATGCAGGACTAAACACAAACCATAGATAAGCGTAGGACGCAATAATCTTCTGTATAGAAGGAGCGTCTGTAAACAGATAAGATAAGATAAACTATACTAATGAAATTATTATTTGGGGCGAGTTGAGTGTTGACAATAAGTCTCTTTCGTATTAATACTCTGTATTGTTTTGACTAAGGTGCATGCGCACAGCGCAATTTCCCTTGCTAGAACAAACATTTTTAGAACCCCTGGTACAACATACGTAATAGGAGACGCCGTGACCCAGGGTCATAGTGACTCATAGTAAGTTCTTGAAATCTGCTGTCCACGGGTCATCTTTTGGTCACTGGGACGTCCAATGCCATTTAAGCAATTGGTCATTTCTTGGAAATGCACGACACAGACACGTAGCCAGTCACGCATGAGTATTGGTTCCATGAAGTTGTTGCGCTAGGGCCCGCTAGGCTGACCAATCATCGTAGAATGTTCACGTGATTGACCGTGCTGGTATCGAGTGGCAGTGGTTAAGAAATAACAGAGAGGGCGTGAGTGTCCATGGTATAAATAGGATTGTAAACCCATGCTCAATTCATAACCACCACTCGTCTGCATATAGAAATATCAGATACAGTTCTACAAGAAAAATGTCAAAACGTTGTCGATCTGATACCTGGGACAATATGGAGAAGGTTTCTAAAGACAAAGTTAAATGCAAGCTGTGTATGAAAGATTTCACTCGCCGATTTTGTAAATTTCCTGGAGCCAGATTACAAAATTCCTTGCTGTCAGACATTCACAGATCGTCTGGACTGCATGAAGTCAGAAAAGACAAAGACTATTAAATTAGAAATGCAGAATGTCTCTTCTGTTGCAATTACAACCGACATCTGGACGAGCGCGGCAAACAACCCATTTATCAGCCTTACAGCGTCCTATATAACAAATGACTGGCAGCTGATCACAAAATCACTCAGTAACTAGCCCATCGAAGAGCCCCACACACAAGCTAACATAGCTGCCAAATTAAAAGAAATGACCAAGATGTGGGCAATTGAAGATAAGACAATTGCAGTGGTCCACGGCGGAGCAGCCAACATGAAAGAGACCAGCAGCAGCAACAATTGGTTTGACGTAAGCTGTGCAAACCACAAGCTTCATCTGGCTGTGACCGTCAGCATTGGCGTGGATAAAATAACAAACAATCCAATAAGCAACTGTGTTGCTTGCGCTAGTCATCTAGTGGGGCACTTCTGCGCTTACATTCCCAACAGTGGAAAAGGACAGCCGCTCCGCTATGCTGTCCTTCCTGGGTCTGTCTGTAACACCGTCTGTGCCTGATGGTATTTCACAATTGGATAGATATTTGGCGACTCCTGCTAGCGGAGACGTTGATGCACTTGTGTGGTGGGCTGAAAATTGCAAGTTATATCCATCTATTGCACCAATAGCTGCACAATACCTAGCTATACCAGCTACACCAGTGACGTCTGAGAGACAGTTCAGTGCTGCAGGTCGTCTAGTTACAAAACTTCGTACCCGACTTGATCCTGATCGTGTTGACACCATCATGTTTTTATATAAGAATGTTTGACTTTCAACCGAAAGGGAGATAGATGTTTGAAGACAAAAGTAAATAAAGAAATTTCCTTTAACTGTTAATTTGTTTTTAAATTTGTTTATTGTCTTAACACTTGAGTGCAACTAATAACTATAAAAAATCATAGTTCATTTGGCCAATCGCCCGACTTTTCAGGAGAAAAAACACTGTGCACCACCCCCCCCCCTTTTTTTTTCCACGCCCGAATCTTTTTGGCACATAAACATAACTATTCCAATTCTATCTATTTTAAACAAAGGTGTTGTAAATCAGAGGTCTTGAGATAATAAAATGTGTAAAAAGAATTACAGAAAATCCCCTGACTGTGACACAATATGCATGATTTTTGCACACATACCCATGCTTAGTGCACTGGATTTCCTGACAATGCGCGACACGTTCGCCTGCCAACACACTAGGTTCTCAAGACTCCAATGTGTCAGGCCAGGCGTAAACTATTATTACACTACCTTATGAGTTAGGTAGGAATTATTTTTTTAAAAAAATACCCCGAACCAAGTGTCCTCCAAGGGACAGTATGGTTCAATCTGGGAATCACTTCTATGAATGACGCTAACTTGGAAACTGAGTAACAAATAATGAACATCATACCCCATTTAAAAAAAAATGTTGATTGGAAGCGCACAAGAGAGGAAAACACGTGTCACCGCAGCAGCGCGGCGGGCTAGAGCAGCTGAATTCTGAATGTACTAGTTACTTGGGGGGGGTGGGGGGAGCGGTTAACAGGTCTTTTATTGAAAGGTTAACAGGTCCTCAAAAACAAGCAGTCTTAACAACCTTAAAACTAATTACTAAATTATTATTAATGGATCTAAATCAGCACCAATGATATATAACGGTTAACTTCACAAAGAACTGTCCTAAGCCCCCTACTAATTTATAAAAAAATAAATGATTTATCCAACAGCATTTGATCAGGAACAAATGTTAGGTTATTTGCAAATGATAGTATAATCTGCAGAACAATTAAATCAGAGCAAGATAGCAAAATAAAAAAACCCACCCAGATTCTAGATCAATTAATATTAACTAAATGGAAAACTAATTGTAATATCCTAGGTTTTTTTCATCCAGAAAAATGTCAACTGTTGAAAGTATGTAACAAAGAAAAATAAATGCAAACTATTTCATTCATGGAAAACAACTAATCCAAACTAAAGAGTAATAATGTCAATGAAGTTATTAATAAAATGAAACAAAACTTTAGGCCTTATAAAGAGAAACAGATGTAATAAGTTTAATAAGAATCTATATATATAATTCACCAAAGCGAGTATGTGAAAATAAGCATGACGGATGACCCTCGCTGGGGTCGACCAATCAGTTTATGGTTTGGCAAGCGGAGGTGGTGGAGAGAGGGGCAACAATGGTTATTGCGTTTGCCTGTGTTGTCCCTTCACAGAATAACATGTGATTCGTAGTGTAGTGGTTATCATGTCTGCCTTACACTCGGAAGGTACTGGGTTCAAGCCCCAACAAAAACATTATCTTCTAATTGTTAAAAATGTGTGTTTGTGCCCTTTCTTTTCCCCCTTTTTTGCGAACATGGCTGACCCTCGCAGTTTATGGTTGGCAAACTAGGGTGGTAAAGGGTGGTGGGCAGGGTGCGAATGTCTCGAGACCAACAATGCGTCAGTGGTTCCTCCCTACCGAGTTCACTGGCGTTGTTTTGATTTCTTCGTGGTGTAGTTTGTATCCGTTCTTACCCCCCTTTCTTTACACTATCCATGAGCAAGTATGCGGTGTATGCTACGCTCTGGGGCGTATCTAGTATAAAACTAAAATGCTACCTTACTTCGGTGAGACCTGTACTAGAGTATTACGCATCTTCTGTATTGGGTCCATCCACCAAAGTAAACATTGATAGATTGTTTTAACAAAAATAACATACATGAAATTATATTTTATTTTGGGTGGGAGTATTAACAACCTGCCAACCTTTCCGATTTTGTCATAATTATACAGATTTGTACCCCTGATCCTGAAATTCAGACAAAACCTTTAAATTCTGCTTTTTCAATCATTAACATTTTTCAACAATTAAAAAAAGTAAAGTTTGACAGGAAGTTATTGTTATCAAATTGAAACACAATCTCTAATTCTTCTTCATTGGCCATCCAAACGTAAATTAATTCTTTTACCAGTCAAATACAAATAATTTCAGTTTTGCTAAAAATCTTTTTTTAATTACGCGGATACATTTCTAAGGAAACCTGAAAAATCATTTCCAGTGACTGAGCTTAAGAGTGATAGTAATAGTACTAGTCTAATCAAACTACAGTAGAACCCACTTAACTCGAGCTCCGTTTACTCGGGGACCCTATTAAGTCGACGTTTTTTATTGGAACCACCAAATTCTCTCTTTGTCTTTGCATTTTCTCATCGGTTAATTCGATTATTTTAAGTCGCAAAACCTCAAGCACAAAAGAGGGCCAAATTTACCACTAAGCGTTGGTTATCTCGATCCCCATGACCAATCGCCAGCTTTTGAAAATGTTAGATGTGATTTTTTATAACCAAGGGAAGGCCGGAAGGCATCAAATATCTTCCTCGCCAGGTCTGCTGGTGACATCACAGCCCGCTTGCGTTCAGCTCTCAGCGCTGTGTTGCTTCTGGTACCACATGTATACCAATCGCCAGCTTTTGAAAATGTTAGTTATTGATTTTTTATAACCAACATCAAATTTCGGCCTCGCGTGGTCCGCTGGTGATGTCACAGCCCGCTTGCGTTCAGCTCTCAGCGCTGTGTTACTAACTTACTTCTGGAACTATACAATTCGTCAGCTTTTGAAAATGTTAGTTATTGATGCCACTCACCATCTCGCTACCGTATTTTCGCGCGCGTCTTATAAAAGTTTTACTATTGGTTACGTTTATGCTAGCTAACCAATAAAATTTATAGTTCAATAACAGTTCATGCGGCTTTAACATTGTTCACATTTTAACATCGCCGTACTGTGTGTTAGTTCTCGTACTATGCTTCGTCAACTAAGAGAGTTTTTAAAAAAAAACGTTCACTAGCCATACTCATTTTTAAAAGCAAATATCAGTTTTGATATTAATGTGGTAATCTTATGTCAAATGGCTTTAGCTTGCAGCAAAACTGTAACTAAAAGACTGAACTCAAATTTGAGGACCAATTAATCGCCCGGTATCTTTGCTACGTCTTTCTAATATAAATAGTAACAATAACGGGCGCGGCCTTGACTTTGCCCTTTTTCATATCATACGCGCACTGTGTGTTAGCTCTTGTACAGGGCCTCGACAACTAAGCAAAGTAAAAATTAAAAAATAATCTTTTTTCAGCCGCAGGGGAACTAAACTAATAGTGATGACTAGTATATTATTTATAGACCTGAATAGTAAGAAAACGCTTTGATGTCACGGTCGCTCGCGTATTGGTTCTGGTATTCTACCGTAACACAACAAAATACTAACTCCGCGTTATAAGTTTATACCAAAGTTACGGCTAACCGGTTAACAGTTAACATGTACATAAAGAAATTTCAAGCACATGTTAATATTTTGCCGCCATATTGGTTTTCGTTTAACTTGATCATCGGTTATCTCGGCGCCATTTGGCATACCCAAAGGCTGTCGACTTAACCGGGTTCTACTGTATAAACATTTCGAGTAATGTTTTTCTCATATTCTTTGGTGTTTTGTAGACTCTTAAAAGACAATGGAGGTAACTTAATATTTATTTAGTATGTAGTTCTCTAACCAGCGGACCCCTATACTGATTTTTTTTCCTTGGCAGGTCTGTATTAATATATAATATTAATTGGGGGATTGGGTTGGTTCTAATCAGTATGTTATCAATGTGAAACAAGACAAGGAGAAAAATTAACATTGAAATTGAGCCTTTTTGTTTGAATACAGAATAAATGTTAAATAAAATATAATATATATTTTTAAATATAGTCTTATAATATATTTGAAGAGCTCAAGGGAAGAAACGGCTATGTCACATTTTTGTAGTTTTGAGATACAGTCAAACCCACTTACCTTGAGCTCGGTTAGCTCGACCACCCCACTAACTCGACGTTTTTTATTGGAACCGCCAAATTCTCTCTTTGTCTTAGCATTTTCTCATCGGCTAATTCGATTTTTCTAAGTCGCAGAAACCTAATACTTCGAGCACAAAAGAGGGCCAAATTTGCAACTTAACGTTGGTTAGCTCGATCCTCGTCGGTTCGTCACTTATTGTAGGCAGTATATATAGACCTCCGAATACAAACCCAGAATACATGAACAATCTTTGTAGTCAATTAACTTTCATAAAAGAGAATAATAAAAATGCAGTTCTATGGATTATGGGGGACTTTAATCTTCCAGATATAAATTGGAAAAATTATACAATTGATAACCATCAAACTAACAAAGAAATTAATGAACACTTCCTAGACACTATAAACAACATAAACCTAGAACAGATAGTAAAAACAGCAACAAGGAAAAATAAAACACTAGATTTATTCCTAACAAATAGACCAGGACTAGTGTTAGACTATAAAATAATTCCAGGATTGTCCGACCATGATATTGTTAGGGTCACCAATACAATAAAAACTAAAATTAATAAGATACCTAGAAGAATAATCTATCTTTGGAATAAATGTAATTCAATAAAACTACACCAATCAGCTGCTAACTTCCAACAAACTTTCCTAAGTAAATTTAACACAAATAGCCCAGTAGAAGAAATTTGGAAAGATATAAAAACAAATCTAAAAACTATAATGGATGAGAATGTTCCAACAAAACTAACATCAAATAAAATTAACAAATGCTGGTTCAATTCTAGATTGAAAAAGCTATGCAAACTAAAAGAGAACTTATTTAAGAAATATAAAGCTACCAATTCATATAGGATACACAAAAAATACTTAAAGATTAAACACTTGACACAAAAACTTAGTCGGAACCTCCAAAATGAATATATAAACAATGTAATTACCAAAGATAACAATAAAAACTTATGGTCCTTTATCAAATCTAAAAAAATGGAACCTTCAGGAATAGCCACACTAAAAGGCTCAAATAATAAAACCTATAATGATAATGAAACTAAAGCTAATATCCTTAACACATATTTTGCATCATCTTTTTCTGCCTCAGGCGACAAGGAAGTTTTAATAAATTTAAATAAAATGGAGGAAATAGGTAACATAACTGTAGATGAGATAGGTATACATTCACTCCTAAAAAACTTAAAAATAAACAAAGCTACTGGCCCAGATGATTTGCCTGCAAGATTATTAAAAGAACTAAGCAATGAACTGTCCCCAATCCTTGTAGTTCTCTTTCAAGCCTCTCTAAACCAGGGTAAAGTGCCCCAGGATTGGAAATTAGCTAATGTAAGTCCACTCTTTAAGAAAGGGGATAAATCAGACCCTGGTAATTACAGGCCTGTATCACTTACTAGTATCACCTGTAAATTACTAGAACACATAATATATAGTAGAATAGTTAACCACCTTGACAAATATAATGCCCTATGCCCACATCAACACGGCTTTAGAAAAAACAGATCATGTGAAACACAATTAATAGGATTAATAGATGAACTATCAAAAGGCTTGGACAAAAATGATCAAATAGATACAATATTACTAGACTTCTCAAAAGCATTTGACAAAGTTCACCACCTTAGTTTACTTAAAAAACTTAACTACTTTGGAATCTCAGGTTCCTTACATCACTGGATCCAAGACTTCCTTTTGGGCAGGGAGCAAACTGTAATAATTAATGGATCTAAATCTGCACCAATAAAGGTTAACTCAGGAGTTCCACAAGGAACTGTGCTAGGTCCCTTACTCTTTTTAATTTATATAAATGATTTACCCAACAACATCTCAACAGGTACAAAAGTTAGGCTATTTGCTGATGATTGTATAATCTATAGAACAATTAAATCAGAACAAGATGGCACAATTTTACAAAAAGACTTAGATGAATTGATAAAATGGGAAACTAACTGGAGTATGTCTTTCCATCCAGAAAAGTGTCAACTGTTAAGAGTAACAAAGAAAAAGAAACAAATAAATTCAAAATATTACATTCATGGAAAAGAACTGACCCAAACTAAAGATGCAAAATACTTAGGAGTCTTAATAAATGAGAAACTATCATGGAATCCCCATGTCAATGAAGTTATTAAAAAATCAAACAAAACCTTAGGCTTTATAAAAAGGAACTTTAACAAATGTAATAGAGATATAAAACTAAAATGCTACCTCACTTTGGTGAGACCTGCACTAGAATATGCATCTTCTGTATGGGACCCATCCACCAAAGAAAACATTGATAAACTAGAACAAATTCAAAAAAGAGCTGCCAGATTCATTACTGGAGAATATTCGAAACTGACAAGAGTAACACCATTAGTTAAATCATTAAACCTTGAAACACTAGAGGATAGAAGAACCAAGAGCAAAGTAGTAATCATACATAAAGCAATTAATTCTAATTTAGAAATACAACACAAAGATAACTTAATACAACCCTCAGATAGACATAAGGATAAAAACACCTTTCTTATTCCGTATGCAAGAACAAACACATACAAGTTTTCCTTCTTCCCGTCCGGAATTAGGGCGTGGAATGGGTTGCCTGAAGAATCCAGGAAAACCAACACTTTATCAACATTTAAATCTCTTATAAAAATGCAGGACTAAACACAAACCATAGATAAGCGTAGGACGCAATAATCTTCTGTATAGAAGGAGCGTCTGTAAACAGATAAGATAAGATAAGATAAGCAATGCATTTTTAGTTCAAAACAGTGTTGACATCTCGCTTTATTCGAGACTTCGGGCTATTGTGTGATTCTACGAGATTTCAATAAAAATTACAGGATGTTATTATCTTCTTTCACTTTCGTTGCATGTCTGTATTAGATGTATTCACCCGAGGTGCCCGTAAATCGCGTTAGCGATCTTTAATCCGTCATTATTTCGCAGTGCATGTTATATTAGTAAACTTAATTCATTTTCTGATGCATTAATCATTTTATTTTTTAAGATAAACGAATATCTTTAGAAATGAAAATAAAAGTTTGTATTGAGAATCGGCGGTGGTTTTTATATTATTAAATAAAAAATTATTATTCTTTTAAGTTTGTTGTTGCTTTGTTACCAGTAAGATACGTACGTGACTGTGACTAACACGCGCGTGACGATGAAATCAAATCATTTTCTTAATATTCCAGTACATGTATATAATGTTATTAATATACACGTCATCACTTTTGTAGGTCGAATTCTGATAAGGAATGATTTTTAAAAAAATTCGCTTAGACTTAGTTGTCTGCCGAGGTCTAACACACAGCCCACAGCGTGCTGTGATCAACGGTCAAGGCCGTAATAGTTTTATTTATATTACAAGTTTGATTGACTGAGGAAATTCGAGAGCGTTCTGATAGTAACAGATATCCTGCACGTCAAAAGCATTAAACTTAAAATTACCATATTGATGTTTATTTTTATTCGCTGATACGACGGGCATTGCAAACGCGAGCGGCTGTGACACGCGCAATGAGGCGAGGCGAAAACTTTTGACCTTTTAACGCATGCGCAGACAATTATAAACTGGTAGCTTTTTTTTTATTAAATGGAATCGAAACATGACAGAGATGTAATCAAAGTCCTTTACTTCGGCATAAATAATAAATATATATATAAAAATTCCCGATTAGTCATAACTTTTCCCGACTTTCAAGGCCGATAATTTTTTAAAAAGAATTCCCAACTTTTTCCTGTTTTCCTGAGGGGGAACCATGGATGCCATGGTTATATTTAAATTTTAAACGGTCCTTAAAAACGAACGGTCATTACAACCTTAGGAAAGAGTGAAGAAATATTAGGGTTCCGATACGATTCCGATTAATCGTCCCATCACTAATTAACGCTAACTAATTAATCATGTCCATAAAGAAATTTCAAGCACATGTTAATATTTTGCCGCCATATTGGTTTTCGTTTTAACTCTATCATCGGTTATTTCGAGGCCATTTTTCATACCCCAACGTCGTCGACTTAACCGGTTTCGACTGTATTAACGTTTGAAAGTTTAAAATTATACAGATTTCCTATAAATTATTTAAATACATTTGAATTTTTAATAGGGTCAGAGAAATAATTTTTTCTTTAAACTTCATTCAGAGCATTCTACTTTTGATCCTCTATCAGATACAGGGGATAACTAAAACATTTAAAAAATGTCACTTAGCCATTTCTTCCCTTGAGGTCTTCATTTAGAAATGCTGAAAGACAGAATGGAAGTTATATATTTTAATTAATTTTTAGTAATTTAGGATTTAAAAAAAATTATAATATGGAAAAAAAGACATGGTAATATTAAAAAAACAAATTGCAGGGCATCAAAACAGTTATATTTAAAGATAGAGAGACAGCAAAGATATATTAAATAATAAACACAAAAAACTTGAACTTAGACTATTTGCTGGTACCCTAATGGTGGTTTGAAAAGATTCAAAGGAAAAAAAAGCAAAATATCTACAAATTGAACCCAAAACCTTAACCACCCCAGTCTTAGATCCTACCATACGACCACCACTTATATAGTAAGAAAGGTGCCTTTTATAGTTATATCCAATATCTGTAAATGGGGCATCGATCATGTTTTACTGGCATTACTAGTAATCATGCAGTAATCATGAGTATGAAGACGGCGATAGATTATTTTGGAACTGATATTTAGTGTAGAAGTATAGGCACACTTTTGGTCTAAATAAAGTGAAGATCAGCTTATTTCAAAGGACAAATAATTTTTTATTACTGCCTGGAATGTTTGGTCTCTGCTTTTTTCAGGTTGCGTTCCGGTACCTTTTTTCATGCGTCCTGTACCCTTTATTCATAGCAAAATAGCATTGATATTATATACTAGGGGCAAGTACCCGGCTTCGCCCAGGTTTAACAACAACAGCAACAACAACAAAAACAGCAACAAAACAACAACAACTACAACAACAACAAAGCAACAACAAAAAAACAACTACAAAACAACAGCAACAGCAACAATGACAAAACCAACAACAGAAACAGCAACAGCAACAAAACAACAACAAAAACAAAACAACAACAAAAACAACAAAATCAACAACAAAAACAACAAAATCAACAACAAAACAACTACAACAGCAACAACAACAAAGCAACAACAACAATACAACAACTACAACAGCAACAACAACAAAGCAATAACAACATGAAGGACATTGTCGTCGCAGGGCAAGGGATGTGGACAACAACAACAGCAAAAACAACACAAAAGCAACAACTGCAACAACAACAGCAACAACAACAGCAACAACAAAAACAGCAACAGCAACAAAAACAAAACAACAACAAAAAAATTATTTAATGGCGATAATCGCCTTCTTGTTAATCTCGACACCAAAATGTGTATTAATTTGCGTCATTATTTTACGTCTTAATTTTCAATAATTTTTATTTTATATAGCTCATATAGGGAAAAACTACATTTTGGGCCCCCGGCCCCCAGTATCTTATATATATGGAACGAAACCTGTTTAATAACCTTGCCGGTATAATTTTGTGTACGTGTACCAAATTTCACGTTATTTGGTTGTCTGGATCTTGAGTTATTAGGGAACAGACAGACAGACAGACAACAAATGCGTCTTATATATATAGAGATTATTACAATCTGAAAACATAAACTTTTATTGTCATTAGAAATTATAAAGTCTTTAAGTTATTCAGTTTTATAATTCCACTTTTTAGATTGAAAACATCCAACGTGTAATCAAAGTGACTCGTAAAAAACTGGAGGCAATGAATGAGGAATTCGGCAGACATCAGCATCCCCCAGCCATATATGTACAGGTATTCTTATACCACATTGAATTATTCTTAGATGTAATGGGTTGACCAATATTATTGACAATTTATTACAAAATCATTTATCATTAAAGTCAGTAAATACTATTTAACCCTTAACTGGGCGTAGCGGCCAAAACCATCATATCCCTAAAACGGCCTGTAGTAACATTGGTTATAATCTCACGTATTTTTTTTAAAATCACGAGACTTCTGGCACATGATTTCCTGTTTATTCTGTTGTGGACATATTCGACTACATTTCCTCACGTGTTCTCTTTGATGTGTTTGTTTGTTTTTTTTTCAATTTTTTTGTTGTTGTTGGATTCTTCAAGTGATGAAAGGGAGTTTACAGACTTAAATCTAGCAGAAATTGAGGAGAGAAATTGACTTTGAGTTGGATGAAAAGATCAGTATTGACATTAGTGTTAGCATCGTGCATAATCTGATCTTTCAGTCAGATTGGATATTAGTAAATATTGTAAATAGTGCTTGTTTGGACTTACAAATGTTTTTCAAACTTGCATCGATTACTAAAAAAACAAGGTAAGTAATCAAAAGAAAATTCATTTCTGTTTATTTTGCATTTTATTTCATTTAAATATTTGCACTTATACCTGAGATATAGGCCTAGTGTTTATTACTGATGTACCCCTAAATATCTATAAAAAAATTTTTTTTTAAAATCTTGCCTGCTTGTAGAGAATGAAAATGGGAAAAATTCTGCCCAGTAAAGGGTTAAAACATATGCTGAACTGAGAGAACAGTGAAAACTTTACTTAACTAACTCTAGTGTGAAACTATTGCTCGATTTTGAAATGAATTAATAATTTTACTATTTCTCTAACTAGGAATATGAAGAGCTTGCCAACAAAATACACGAGTATCAACTTAGAGAGCAGAAACTACAGGATCAGATAAGTATTGGGGGTGGCACCCCTCCACCATCTCCTGATAGATCCATGCAAGAAGAGCCCCTTCGCTCACCAGGACCTCCCCTCACGCTAAGCAACAGCAATAATAATCTACATCAACTATCTGCTGGACAAAGGAGCCCACAGTTAGGTCCCCGTTCTGCAAATGCTCATATCAAAGCACACTTACCTAACAGTATGGTTACAACAGTAAGTACAAAACTATACATCATTTATAGTCAGTATTTAACTGATCATCAGCTTGTCTAATATTGATAGTTTTTTCTTGTGTTTCTTAGGTTGTTGCTAAACCAGGCACAACTCTCAAAGATGGTCTAATGAAAGCCATGAAAAGGAGACAGTTGGATGCATCTAAATGTCAAGTGTTCAGACATAACACCAGGTAAACAAGACATACATAAAAATTAAGGGGTTGTCGTCTAAGAAAATATTGATTTTTACCAAAATTTCACCTTTTTTTTCTCATGTTTTGAAAGTTCAACATTAATAGAATCTACATCATTCAAGTTTTTTCTGTTTTTAAAATAATAAACTAACAAATTATTGAATTTAAACTCACCTACCCCACTTTAAATGTTGACCTAGTTTCATGAAACTGTTGAAAATTTGAACACGACAACCCTTTTCGTTACCTATTAATTACTATTTAAAATTATCAGATAGTGCTGTCATAATATATCAATGGAAAGGTAATTTCAGTGGTTATTTTACTATCATTAATCCATTGCGTTAAGTAGACTGTCCATGTTTATTTGAGTCTTCAAATGTATTGAAATTAGCGATATTTCATTGGTCAATATTTCGTAATTTTTCGTTGGTGCAAACAGTTTGAACCATGACTTTGATTTGTCTACGCATGCGCAGCCAATTTTAAGCTTAGTTTTTCACTCAACTCACGATTTTTTCCTCAATGTTCATTTGAAAAAAAAATTGCCTGCACTAATATACTATACCTTTGAAAATGCCTAAAAAGGCTTATCGGTTTGGTAAAAGCAAAAAAAAACAAAAAAACAAACTTAGAGGAATCCATGGAAGGAAACTTACATCGCCTGTAAATCCGAGGTAAGTTTAAAAGTACTATTACTAGTCTTAGTGTTACTGTTGTCTGTTAGCTAGATTTATATGAATTAGAACCACGATGTCGAAAGGATTGGAAAGCTTACACTTACATGATAATACTAATAGTAATATAACATATTAGCATCTTTAGTTGAAATTAATTTCAATGCGTAATTGTTTAGGCCAGTTTTACTACGATGTATTGATTTAATCAGTATAGTATAATTTAGGGGTCTACCGATATATCGGCAATATCGGTATCGGTAGCATGTAAAGGTCCCGATATTGACGTCACCGATATTTAATAATAGTAACATTTAGACCAAAAAGAAAAAAACAGAAAAAAAACCTATCATTTAGATTTACAATATCTCGACAAATTAATATATCGACCCCGATACCGGTATTGAAATAGCCAAAAGAGTCCAAGTATTAATATGTACAGCCACAATACAGTGTGCTATGATAATGTTTAGGTATCGGCCGATTTTCGTATACTCGGAAATACTGTGTAAATAGTACCGATGCCAAGTATACCGTAATTGCTTTAATAAATGGATAACTTGTAAACATTATGTTCACGTAAATGCTCTAATAGCAAAGATGCACGCAGAATCGCAGATGTCTAAAACATTTCGTTTCGTATGGAATAACAAAATGTACCGTGTGCAGACTTGTTGTCATTGGCAACCATTCATCCTTCAACCTCATTTTGACTATATTATGATTACTTTGTTCTCATTGTTTCATTCAGAAAAGGTGGCCGTGTGGAAAAGCTATTAAACTATTGGTTAGGATTAATAATTATGAGTCAAAGTTGAAGTTTAAACAAGAGTTCCTAATTTCGCTTGTACATTCTTATAAAGAACGGTTCGTTTTGTCATGAGTCCTATGTAGGTCATGATCTGGAACGTGTAAACAACGAAACTTCGTTTCGGCAAAAAAAAACCAAAAAAAAATCGGTAAAATCTGCAAAACTGCATATGGGTAGACCCCTAAATTATTAAATATAGATAATTACGAGTGATAAATTTAAGAAGGGCGTCATCAAATATGACTGCAGTTATTTTTGTCCTAATAAATACTCATATCGGAAAAAATATCGGTAATATCGGCAAAAATGCATATCGGTAGACCCCTAATATAAATATAAACAATTAGGATTGATAAATTTAAGAATGACGTCATCAAACAAGACAGCTGGTTTTTGTCCTTACAAATACTCATATCGTCACTCATATGGGGAAAAAAAAATATTGGTGTAATCGGCAAAAATGCTTATTGGTAGTCCCCTAACATAAAAGATAAATAAATAAGAGTGATAAATTTAAGAATGACGTCATCAAATATGACCGCTGGTTTTTGTCCTAACAAATACTCATATCGGCACTCATATCTGCAAAAAAAAATATCGGTAATATCGGTATCGGCAATATCAGCAAAAATGCATATCGGTAGACCCCTAGTATAATTCAATCCAAGTAAATTTTTTGCTGCCACTGACATAATGATAATAATAATGATCAAGAATCCTCTTACAATATATACGTTTACAATTAGTTAGGTGGTAAGAATTATTTCAAATTTGAAAATTTATTTGTCTTTGAACAGAAACTGGCAGTAAAGCTTCAGCTAAAATTATAATTTTAAGACTGAAGAAAATTATTTTATTACATTCCCATATAAAATTTGTGTTATGGTAGGTAAATTTCAGTAATAGTTCAATATTAGTAGAGTCAGAGTACAGACATGAATGCATTCACATTCTATTTTTTATTTCAATGTTAGGAATATTTTATAATATTTTATCAACATTTTAATTCTTATAAAATAAATTTTCAGTATGGAGGCTGAATTGAGTGAGCCAACAGAAATTAATGATCCCCTCAACTGTAGCAGAGCAGAAGTTTATTGTTTACCAGGATGCTCCTAATGAGGCAGTACCAGCACTCGAGACACCAACTTCTACATGATTGTTCATCAGAGTTTCCTAAATATCAGCAGTGCATGTGTGCAATGTGGTGGAAACCAACTTCTGTTGATTTCAAAAAGATTAGGAGGTCTGGCATCCAATTTAGAAATTAAATGTCCAGAATGCGAGTCAACATGGTCTGGTTGGAGTTCTCCAGAAATAAAAAAACAGTTTGACATTAATTACAGGACCATAATAGGCTGTTAAGATAATGGTACAGGATTTACCAAATTGCATTCCTTGCTTTCTGTTAATGAACATTAAAGCACAAATGCACCATAAGACATTCTATAAACAATCAAAAACTGTCGACATAGCTGCTAAAGAAGCAGCAGATGAAGCCATGAGCCAGGCTGCTCGTGTGGTTGCAGAAAGGGTAAAAGCTTCCTGCCCCCTATCTGACAAAGCCATTAGTGAGACAGTGTATCCCATCATCACTGTATCATATGGCAAAAAGCGGGGTCATTCTTCGCACAATGGTCTTGGTGTTTCCATAGACTTGGATAGCGGTCTAGTTTTGGATACCCAAGATATAAGCAACTTTTGTAAAACACAATCCCAAATGCGAAAAAAATGCTTATTGTTCATCAAGCGCTATGGAGGCTGTGGCTGCAAAAATGATTTTTTTCTCGATCAATTGAGAAAAGGAAACTTCAATATAGCACAATGCTTTGCAAAGGGGACTGTAAAGCATTCAATGCAGTGCAAGACTGTTACGACATTCAAGTGACGAAAGATGATTGTATCAATCACATTGCAAAGAGAATGTTTGATGCATTGGAGAATTTAAAGAAAACAAACAAAGCAAGTTTAAATCGCAAACTTACTAAACCAGTTATTGCAAAGATAACTAACACATATGTGAAAAATTTAAAAGACAATGCTCCTGATGTCGATAAAATGAAGAATGGGGTGTTAGGTTGATTTTTCCTCATGATGAGCGCAGATAAAGCGCCTAACCACAGACTTTGTCCTGAGGGGAAAGCTCTTCGTGTCATTACCAAAGGGCACTGAAACTGGTCTTCATGAAAGACACAGACCTACTTTTTCGTCTCAAGTGGGAAGCATAATCTACCCCATTATCATGAGATTAACAGACAGCAATCTGCTTCAAAGATGAGCCAAAATGGAAACACAAAATGCAAATGAAAGTTTTAATGCACTCATTTGGAAGTGGGGCCCTAAGACGGTTTATTCATCTATGGCAGCTGTGGAGATGGCAACAGCACTAGCTGTGTTATCTTTCAACTGTGGTCCTGTGGGCCTCAAAATGATTATGGACAAAATTGGATTAATGTGGGGCCATTTAGACAATGCATTTTCAACAAAAATGCTTAATGTTAAATGTGGTCATTCAAAGAAACGGAGAATTGAACAAGAACACCTCCATGAGGTTGAAGGAGGACAAACTTATGTATCTGGTGGTTTTAATAGCAAATTTTCAGATCTAATGGTACAGACTATGATTATGTTGTAAAAAAATATGTTATCTAGCAATATGGCTGTCAATATTGTTTTAAAAAGCTGCCCAGGTACCCCTCCAAATTTTGAATGGGTACCCGGGTTACCCGTTCGAAACACCTCAAATTTTCGCTGTCGTGGCCGCTCTTAGCATAATACATGTACTTCTTTGTTTATTATGGAAATGCAAATTTAGATGTAATGAATCAGAGATTTAAAAATGATGACATCAAAATAATACTATAGTACAGTAATGTAAAAGCAATGAGTAGAAGAGATTTTTTTTTGGGAGGGGGGGGGGTAAACAAAGTATTTCAAAGATAAAGGGCGGTAATCCTATGATGACACGGCGGGTTATTTCTTGTTCATAGCTGACAACTGTTGTATTTAACCAAACTTTCCGAGACTTGTCCCTACTGAGTGGACCCAGGCCCCAGAATTTATTTTTGTTTTAAAAGTGATTTGCTTTTAAAGTATCGTGGGGATAGGAGTGGAGAAAGGAGTGAGTGGGGGAGGGGGGATAAGATAAAAAACATTGGCTTGTCTCAATGTTGTCGGCGTATTTTAAAGCCTAAGCCAAGGTCATTTCTGTCATTTTCTGCCCTTCCTAAATCTATATTCCTTATTTGAACAATTCAAAGATCCAAAACCTTTTTGTGTTAGATAATTTTTGTTTTATGTTCCATGAAAAAAGGTGTAACAAAATACTTTGAAGTATGTCAGGACCGTGTTTTATTTCCTATTGAAAGTTATTTTTTAAAGAGTTTTCATGTTAAACGTATTAAACAGCATATATTTCAAACGAAAAGTTTTAATGTGATAAATTGTTAACGAAATGTGAACACAGAAGAGCCACTGTTAGAATGGACATTGGAGCAACATTTTCACGGGTACCCCGGCGCAATTTTACTACCCGGGTAATTGCTCGGCAATGGGTACCCAGGTTCCTGGGTACCCGTTGACAGGTCTATCAATCAAGCTTGTAAAAAAATTTTGTTTAATTTTTGGATTTGAAATTTTAAAATTGATTTTTCTCGGAATAATTTTTACCTACTGATTTTTGACATAGAGTTCTAAAATCTGAGCTAATATGAAAGCCAGAGCCATAAGATTGGTCTGTATCTGCCTGCAACTATTTTTTGGGTAATGGGGTATTCAAAAATTGATTATAAAAATTAATTAATTTTTTATTGAAAAAAAAAGACAAATTTTTTGTAAATTTTTGCGAGGGAAATTAAAAAAAATAAATTTTAAAAATATTTTTTAAATTTAAACTAGCTCAGTACCTCTAAATATGCTTAAAGTTCATGGCACTGATATTTTTGTATCAAAATTTAAGTTGGTTTAAAAAGTTTTAGAACTCTACGAACAGGTGTTATTTTCAAGATGACTGCCGTTGCCATGGCAACTATAAATTAAAAAAAAATCATGACATCAAAATGTAATCCTATTCATTGCTAAACATGATAATAAAAAAATATTTGTTCTAAGTTAGTTAAATAAAATGTTTTTTTTTATAGGGTGCCCAACCCCCTTAAGCTAAGATGGATTTAAGAGGATTTATTAATTTATTTTTAAAAAAAGTTATTATTTATTATTCATATTTTATTTCAGGATACAGCTTACATGGAATACAGATATGGGGGAGCTGGCTGGGCAGGAAGTTTCTGTTGAGCTCATGGAGGTTGATGATGATAGCAGCATGACACGATCCATGCCCAGAACTGTTGTCTTATCACATAATTATGTAAGTTAGTAATTATTTTTATAAGTACAAGTACGTCTTACTTATGGTCTGTGTAAAGCAAATAAATTTGTGTTTTTGTTTAAAAATTTAATGTGAAATTTTATTCATACAGGGGAGAAAAACTTATTTCTCATTGACTTTCTGTGACATATGTCGCAATCTCCTGTTTCAAAGTATTCGTTGTCAAACATGTGGGCTTAAGTTCCACCAACGCTGTGAGGAAAAGGTCCCACGTAATTGTCAAGGAGATCTTGAGGTTTATCTGCGTAATCTTAGGGATTCTTCACGTGAGCAGGTTCATCAGTAAGGCTCTTTTATTGTTTTTTAAAAAATTTAAAGAGTATGTTATAAAATCATACTTCTTGAGATAAAATGTGGAAAATTTATTTTTAAACTGATTATTGCTATGTTAACATATCTTGATTTTAAGAGCTTAGAAATCTGAATTTTGTAAATTTTACTGCATTTATTCTAAAAGTGGTGCTATTTTAATAATGTTATTTCTATATCCTAAAAGATATTTGTCAGAAAATCCTCCACCTACTAGAAGACAAGCACAATCAACATCAAGGGGGGGTCATGTGAGTCGACCGCCTGCTCCCCAGTTAGGTCACAGAGAACGGTCTACTTCTGCCCCAAATGTTTGTGCCAACATTGTAGAAAGTGGGGACATCACTGAACAGGTTAGAATAATCTCATATTCTCATTATTACAAAAAATTTAACTCAACTCTTGTTAAAAAGAGTATTCTGAAACTGTAAATATAAATAAAAAAATTATTTATTTTGTCATGGCTGTGAAGCAATCAAAGTTAGGAAATATCCTTCTTCATGGTTATATTCTAGAGTCCATATTCTAGTGTCAAATAGTAGAGAGTAATTTGAAATACAGAGGATCCCTTTTATCTTGATCTCATTTGACTCGCCAACCCTATTATGTCAGCTTTTTTTTAAAGGAAACTGCCAAATTCTCTGTGTTAAGCATTTTATCATTAGTTTTGTAGATTCTTGTATGTTAACAAAAGTTTATCTCTATATGAGGACGAAATTTGCCACCCAGCATCAGATATCTCTATCCTCGTGACCAAACACGATTGTTTAAAAAGGTAAATGCATAAAATAAAAACAGGGTATTAGTAGGCCTGACAGGACGTAACACAACAGCGTGAGGCCTACTAATACCCTGTTTTTATTTTATGCATTTACCTTTTTTAAAAGCCTGATTGCAGTCTCACCCCCATTACTTTGTTTAAAAAGACAATTTTGACAAAAATTCCTTAAAATAAACACATCAAGCAACACTCCAATAACACTGGAAGGAACAAATCTGGAAGAGGTGGATAGCTTCACATACCTTGGAAGCATCATCGACACACAAGGAGGGACAGACGCCGATGTAAGAGTGAGAATTGGCAAAGCAAGATCATCATTTAAACAGCTAAAAAAAAGTTTGGAACTGCAACAACTTGACTCTTCATACCAAGGTCAGGATATTCAACACCACAGTAAAGCCTGTCCTACTGTATGGAGCAGAAACATGGCGAATAACAGCAGCCATTTCTAAAAAGCTTCAAGCCTTTATAAATACATGTCTCCGAGCAATTCTCCGAATTCGCTGGCCAAATGTCATCACCAATGAGGACCTCTGGCAACGCACACAACAAGAGCCAGTGGAAGAGCTAATACGCCAGCGCAGATGGAGATGGATTGGCCACACTCTCAGAAAGCCTACATCCAGCATTGTGAGACAAGCCCTCACATGGAACCCCCAAGGCAAAAGGAAAAGAGGTCGTCCCAAAATGACCTGGAGAAGAGAACTGGAGGCAGACACAAAAATGAGCGGGCACAGCTGGGGGCAGATTGAGAGACTGGCGCAGGACCGGGATGCCCGGAGAGACTTTGTTCGCGGCCTATGCCCCAGATGGGACGAAGGGCGATGATGATCAGATATCTCTATCCTCGTGACCAAACACGATTGTTTAAAAAGACAATTTTGACAAAAATTGGGATACTTTTTACACACTTCGTGACCTACATTTCAGTCCGAAATTTTAAAAATGTTCATACAACCTTAAATGTAACCCTGACTTATTTAAAAAGAAAAGAAATTCAGAATAATGATTTTTATAATAATCTTGTGTTGCATTGAAACGGATCTATATTTGTTCATTTTTGTTGGGATATGATATCTTGGTCATATTATTTTTATCAGCTTAAAGCATATATTTTCAACAATCCTGAAGCGGGTGACCACGCCCAACGTTTAATAGCCGAAATCTCTGACACAACAATAAATTCAATTAATATGTCTATTAACATAAAAATATTTGAAAATTAGGCTTTAAAATAATTCAACGGAATTAATTCAATAATATTCAATAAGATGTCAAAACCCTGCATAGTTGATATTCTAAGGTATTATAATTATAATGTGCAGAACAGTTGTTATTGGCAATCATTCATTCAACCTCATTATGACTCTAATACTACTAACACTATGTTCAATCATAAAAAATGGTCATATGCAACAAAAAAAAGTATTAAATATTGACCAAGATAAAGCTTTGATTTGGTTAATCATGAGCCAAAGTTGAAGGTTTAAAAGTAGTCTCTTAATTTTATTTGCGTATTTAATTGATAGGAATCAACCACATGTTAATATTGCTGCCATACTGGATTTTGTTTTATCAACCTGCAAGGCCGGCAACATAACAAGTTTCATAGTTTAAAAGGGCCATATGAGTACAGGAGATATTTCAGATTATTTTTTAGGACATAATGAATCGAGAACGAGGCTATGCCTAATAGGCATGCATAGCATCAAGTTCCTGTTTAATTGTTCATTCTTGTGGGTTGGATTGTTTTCTTAATGTTATTTCTGGATCAGTATCTTCATCTTTATGTAAAGCGCTGTGAGCCCAGTTCCAAACAGAGCTATATAAATTATCAATTTATTGTTATTATTTGAGTTACGGTTCATTCAGTATGGATGGTAATAAAAATGAAATTAAATGTCTTTGTGAGAGATAAGAAGGAAAGAGAAGACAGTAAATGATGGGACTAAGAGAAAAGTTTGGTTGGAAGAGGTTAGAAGACAAGGTAGGAGTTGAAGTACTGGAACAAAAGGAAGATGGAGGTGTTACAGAAGAATAACAGTGGAGACATTTTTATGAAATTTTATCCAGTTATCACACCACGAAGCGGAAAAATTGAGAAAAAACATGCTTAAAGGTTTTTAAAATTCTGTATAAATTTACTCAGTATTTGTGCACTTTTTTATGATTAAAGGCCCATTTAAAGTTTCAATTAGTTGTTTTTTTTAAAGTAACTCTACTCAAGACAAAGTGAGAACATTTTCTTAAAAATATTATAATGTTTATGTTTTAAAGAAAGTTTAAAATTAACAGGATAAAAATGTTATCTCCATCTTGATTGATGTTTATACCTAAGAATATTATTATTATTGGGAACGTCATGAAAAAAATTGGTTTCTTAATCCATTATTTAGCAGCTCATTATTTTGATTTATTATCAAGGGATAATAAACGACTATATTAATTTCTTTCAGGAATATATTAGAAGATTCAGAGAGCTTCAAAATGTTCATGCAAGTAAGTGAGAAATTAAAAACAAATTTTTAAAGATTTCTCAGCCGATGAGGTTATCATAAGGGGTTTTATTATCTTTCAATAGACCAGGCTTATTTAGGATTGAAAGAAAAGTATACTAATTTTAAACAAGTTAAAAAAATTCTAGACTTGGCTGTAATAGTGTGCTCTCTTGTCAAGATCTTTCAATGGCATGACAAAGATGCACTTGGAATTGGAAAATTGACAGTAAAATAATTATAAAATATGTAATAGCTAAAAACATTGATTGTATGATTTGACTTAAACAATGAAAAAACAGACAAGGCATACAACTCGGTTACACGATATTAAATAAACTGTTCATCTTGAAAGTTTACACTTCATTAAAAAAAATTATTCATATTTAGGTAAAGATAAATTTTAAATATTTTTATGAATATAAAAATACTTTTTTTCTCTCTGTTTGTTTGAGGGTTTCCTACAAGAGCTCATTGGTTTTGTTAAGATGGATTTTAATGTAAGAAGACATACAATATTATTAGATATGAATTTAAAAAATTAAAATGCCAGGTTTGATGTGTTCGGATAAGTTTTTTTTTACCTGTCTTTGTTTTGAAGTTTTTTAAATTAATTTTTTTTTACTGCTTCATCGAAAATAATCTTTTGTTTGGTGCATATCATGCATCTTAAAATGTATCTCTTTTTCTCAGGATGTTAAAAAATTTTTTTAATAAAGGGTATTTTTTCGCACACCCCTCTACAACACTCTAAAGTATTCTATATTTATCTAGATTTGTGGTTGCTTGACTTCCACATTGTAATACTATTGCAGATATGTTTCCAAGCTATCGCTATAGTTTCTATAAGGACAAACGTCATGCTAGTGATAGCAGTGCCTCCTTCACAAAAAATCCTCCAATATCTCAAAGCAGAGGTATCACGAATGCAAAGTTTTGTATGAAACAACTGCTTAGCATGAATTGACATCTAATCAATAATTAACTGTATTTAATAGGTATCAATTCTATTTATTTTAGCATGGAACTCTTTTACATTATAAATGAGCAAATCTTTCAAATTTAACCTTGGGTTTTTCTAACCAGAATGATTAATTGAATTTGAACCCTAATAATTCTCCTACCTTCCAAAGTAATATGCACTTATGATCAGTGTTTAATATTTAAAAGTTTCCATTTCATTTGCACATACAATTGCTTTGTTTTTGATTTTTGAGAATGGATATATTTATTTTGATTATTTTTATTACCTTGTTAAAATGTCCGGCATTTACATTGTGTGTGGAAATTTGAGAAGAACCCAAATGAAATCTCAAAATTATGGGGTTCATATTATGTCTTAAGTCACATTTAAACATTGAGATCTTTAGAATGATTTGCTTCTTATTAATTTGCTTACACTAACACAGGTTCAATGTATTGGTGCATGTCTACTTAATTTTTTCAGTTAATAATCCGTTTGAATCCAGTTTTTATTTTCTGAAAACTTGAAGTTGTTTTGTCTATAATGTTTTTGGAAATAGGCTACATTGATCACATGCAATATCTTATCTTATCTTATCTGTTTACAGACGCTCCTTCTATACAGAAGATTATTGCGTCCTACGCTTATCTATGGTTTGTGTTTAGTCCTGCATTTTTATTAGAGATTTAAATGTTGATAAAGTGTTGGTTTTCCTGGATTCTTCAGGCAACCCATTCCACGCCCGAATTCCGGACGGGAAGAAGGAAAACTTGTATGTGTTTGTTCTTGCATACGGAATAAGAAAGGTGTTTTTATCCTTATGTCTATCTGAGGGTTGTATTAAGTTATCTTTGTGTTGTATTTCTAAATTAGAATTAATTGCTTTATGTATGATTACTACTTTGCTCTTGGTTCTTCTATCCTCTAGTGTTTCAAGGTTTAATGATTTAACTAATGGTGTTACTCTTGTCAGTTTCGAATATTCTCCAGTAATGAATCTGGCAGCTCTTTTTTGAATTTGTTCTAGTTTATCAATGTTTTCTTTGGTGGATGGGTCCCATACAGAAGATGCATATTCTAGTACAGGTCTCACCAAAGTGAGGTAGCATTTTAGTTTTATATCTCTATTACATTTGTTAAAGTTCCTTTTTATAAAGCCTAATGTTTTGTTTGATTTTTTAATAACTTCATTGACATGGGGATTCCAGGATAGTTTCTCATTTATTAAGACTCTTAAGTATTTTGCATCTTTAGTTTGGGTCAGTTCTTTTCCAATAGGGGAAAGTGCCCTTCAAATAATTATTACCATCCCTTTTCAGGTGACAAGTTTTAATTAAATTTCATTTTAATTCCACTATTAGCAATATTTATCAAGTCTTTAAAAGTAGTTTGGGATTTTTAACTAGACATTTACTGATTCTTTTCAGGTCAACAGAATCAGACATTAACTCTTCCTTCACAATCGCCTGCGGGAAGCCCAACAAAAAGTGCTCACTCATCTCCCACGATTGCTATTAAACATGTTCGTCCTCGTGCAAAGTCAGTGGAAACTGATCCCGGCAAAAGAACGGTATTTCAGCAAATAATTTTGTATACCATAGTGATTTAAAATTTTGTTCAACCCTTTGCTGGGCATGGCAGCCAAAAACGCTTGTTATTGTTTCTGTGCAAAGTGGGTGTAGTGTCAATGTTACTTTCCTTTTTAATAGTTCAAAATCTAGCATCTTTGATAATCAAAGCTAATTTCAGAAAGTTTTCAAGATTGTAGTTGCATCTTTTAATTTGTTTATATTTTAAAAATTATTTTTGTAAAGTCGTTGTAATAGAATTGTCAAGTGATAGTGAGGCATTATATATTTCATTTATATATATTACTAACACCAAAGATTATAATTTTTTTTACTAATGCGAACATAAATATGACAAATTCTCGCTCATACAGAGATAGAAATGGGGAGACTTCTGTCCAGGAAAGGGTTCATAAAATTGTTGAGAAATAATTTTTTTTTATTAGGCCATAAAGAAGTAATTTAACCTTTTTTTTAAAAAAACAATAAATGGTAATGTAATTCCTTTTCAAAGGTATTTAGTTTTGATGATTGTATATTAAATTTTTCCTTTAAAATAAAAAATTTAAATAAAAAAAAGATTTTTTTTCTCTCTGTTTAGTTTTGATGGTTCTTAAATAATTTCAATTTAATTATATCTAGTTAATATTTTTTATCTCACAGAGAGCGAGGAGAGACTCTAATGAAGATTGGGAAATCCCTAATATTGAAATAATGTATGATCGTCAAATTGGTTCTGGTTCTTTTGGGACTGTTTTCAAAGCTCACTGGCATGGGCCAGTAGCAGTTAAAAAATTGAATGTAACAGATCCAACTCCAGCACAGATGCAAGCTTTCAAAAATGAAGTTGGCGTGCTGAGGTATTATTGTGTTACCTTAAGATAGAGAACTAGAATTAAATCTAAATTTGTTATGCACTTTTTCCACTGCTCAGATGGGGAAGTCCTAACTAAATAACCGAAATTAACTAGGCGTATCAATTGTTTGTGGTAAAGTTCACCTGATAGAACTTTTTATGCTAATTCAATAAAAAATAATTATTGAAATATTTCAATAATCAAAATATTTTGGAATTTCCTGAAAATAAACTAAACATTTTTTTAAATTTGCACTTTGAAAAAGTGTCATTTTTGAGGATCTATATCTCTTAAAGTAATAAGGAATGGAGTCCCAAAATATGTGTATATACTCTAAAGCTTTTAAAATTTAAGCCCTGATTATTTCAAGAAACTAGAGCCATTCATTAAAAAGTTTTAAAAAATTACCAAAAAAGCTTTTTTAGCTGTCCAAAAAATAGTTAAAAGTTAAAATTTTCTTGACTTTCTCAGAAATTTGTAATTGATTTATATGCTGTCGGACCTCACTAAGTCGACCTTCCCTAATTCGAAAAGCTCCCTATATCGAATTTTGTGGCTTCCAACCTCCCTTTGTCAAATTTTCAAAGGAGTTTGGGTTATTCTGGGGCGACATTTCATAACACGTGTTCTGTAGAGCCACATTAACGACTATTTTGAGAACAAAAATGACCTAGACAAGAATAAAAAAAACCTTAAAAAAAACAAGTTTTTGACTATAAATCCTTTATGTAAGTAAAAGAATGTTCATTATAATACGCAGCGTAAGACCATCCAAAAATACAAAATTGTAGTTGTGTCATAAAACATGTTTAATATAATGCGCACCGATCAGTAATATAAAAAGTGTTGTCAATAAAATACTCACCTTATTGCGCGGCAGGAAAGGTTGTTTAATATAATACGCACCAAGACATCTCTATCTCAAAAATTTAACATGATACATAGAGATAAATAAAATAAACTAAAAATTCAATAATCTAAATATGGTACATGCGATCAATCTGATCGGCACGAGTCTGCCTGCAAAATTTCAGCTAATGAGGAAGTGGGTGGGTTAAAAATTGATCCAAAGTTTTGGCGACAAGCAAGCAACCAGACACCACGAGTTAATATAAAGGATTAAAAAGGAGTGGCTGGAAGAAGTTTACTAATCCACATCCCTTTGCTGCATGCTGTGACTCTTTTTAAGAAGAAAAATCTTACTCCCCCATCCCACTGTCAGTGGTGTCGGTATGTCAAAGCCAATGTGGCTTCCTTTCATATGAAACATCAGACACCGCCCCTCTTTCCTCGTCGGGATGGCTGCCACCCCCTCTCCAAATCAACCTAATCCTTGATTAATCTGCGCCTATCTTGAAAACTCCGTAAGTCTAATTTTTTTCGGGTCCCTTTGAGTTCGACTTAGAGAGGTCAGTCTGCATAATCAAATGTTATATATCAAATTAAAGATAATATTAAGTAGTCCATGACATGAAGGAATATTTACAGGCTCTAAAATAAGCACTAAAGTATTCACTTGATGATTTTTAGAAAATGAAGGTTTAAACTATTTTAAAAATATTCATTTTATTAAAAAATCTTGATCAATGAAATCAAAAGATGGTGTTGTATGTCTCTTCATTGCAAACATACTAAGAATAAAGAAAATCAACACTCAAAACAATGAAAATAGGTAAAGACTTAATAAACAAATGAACAAACCATGCAAAAAATCAACAATATTTTTAAACAGTATCATATACACTATGATATAATGACAAAATTTCCTAGAGGACAAACAGTATCATAGACACTATGATATAATGACAAAATTTCCTAGAGGACAAACAGTATCATATACACTATGATATAATGACAAAATTTCCTAGAGGACAAACAGTATCATATACACTATGATATAATGACAAAATTTCCTAGAGGACAAACAGTATCATATACACTATGATATAATGACAATATTTCCTAGAGGACAAACAGTATCATATACACCGAATTAATGACAATATTTCCTTGAGGACTGTTTTGCTGACACATTGAAACATCAGATTAGTACAATTTTCATACATTCTAAAAAATGTTGTGCACTTATACCTTTAGACACAGACATTGTAGATAACAACTTTAGGAAAAGTTCACATCTTAAAACATTCAGTCATAGATTTCATTAAGTGTAATGATTGTCTAGTACTGTTTCTGTAACTAATAGTTATCCCCGTTTATTTTTTAAAAAGGGTTGTAATAATATTCAAAAGCAATCTTTAACCAGAGGCAACACATGTAGAACCCACTTAACTCAAGCCCGGTTAACTCGTCAACCCTATAAAATCGAATTTTTTTTATTGGAACCTCCAAATTCTCTCTTTGTCTTTGCATTTTCTCATCGGTTAATTCGATTATTTTAAGTCGTCGAACCTTAGAGGGCCAAATTTGCCACTTAGTGTTGGTTATCTCAATCCCCATGACCAATCGCCAGCTTTTGAAAATATTAGATGTGATTTTTTATAACCAAGGGAAGGCATAAAATTTCTGCCTCGCGAGGTCTGCTGGTGACGTCACAGCCGGCTTGCGTTCAGCTCTCAGCGCTGTGTTACTAACTTACTTCTGTTACTATACCAATCGCCAGCTTTTGAAAATGTTAGTTATTGATGCCACTCATCATCTCTCTACCGTATTTTCGAGCGCGTCTTATAAAAAGTTTTACTATTGGTTACGTTTATGCTAGCTAACCAATAAAATTTAGCGTTCAATGACAGTTCACGCGGCTTTAACGTTGTTCACATTTTAACATCGCCGCTCTGTGTGTTATTTCTCGTACTATGCTTCGTCAACTAAGAGAGTTTAAAAAAAAAGTTCACTAGCCATACTCATTTTTTAAAGCAAATATCAGTTTTGATATTAATGTGGTAATCTTACGTCAAATGCCTTTAACTTGCAGGAAAACTGTCACTAAAAGACCGAACTCAAATTTGAGGACCAATTAATCGCCCGGTATCTTTGCTACGTCTTTCTAATGGCTCTCGTAATATAAATAGTAACAAAACAGTCACTGCCTTGACTTTGACCTTGTTCATATCATACACGCAGTGTGTTAGCGCTCGTACAGTGCCTCGACAACTAAGCAAAGTAAAATTTTAAAAACAAATCTTTCCTCAGCCGAAGACGAACTAAACTAATAGTGATGACGTGTATATTATTTATAGACCTGAATAGTAAGAAAACGCTTTGATGTCATGGTCGCTCGCGTATTGGTTCTGGTATTCTGCTGTAACAACCACCAAAATATTAACTCCGCGTTATAAGTTTATACCGAAGTTACGGCTAACCGGTTAATCGTTAACAACCTTATCATGCACATAAAGAAATTTCAAGCACATGTGAATATTTTGTCGCCATATTGGTTTTTGATGATCGGTTATCTCGGCGCCATTTGACATACCCCCAAAGGCCGTCGATTTAACCGGGTTCTACTGTACCAAAATTTCCTTACTATGGAATAAACAATTAAACTTAGAGTTAGAGCAGACAAAAATGTTTCAATTTCATCTGACTTTTAACTGAGCTACATGTATCAGGTTCCCTTTTGACTAAGATTTCATTAGTCTTCATTTTAAGAAGTATTAACTGACTATATTCACATATATTACAATGATGTCTCAAGACAGTGCTGTTTGTAGCATTTCTTTGCTGTCTGTGCTAAGGGCTAGTTTCATTCTCCATTAATAGCGACTAAATTCACTTAAAAATATTATTTCATAATATTAACTTTGCACAGATAATTTATTTAAAGTCATTATTTAATTATTAATAAGAAAGAAAGAGCCGCCAAATATTTACTAGTATATACTTTCAGTGGCTTAGCTGGAGAACTTTTGCCGCCCTGGGCGGTCTCCAATTTGCCGCCCTTTTTAGGGGCCGTCCATAAATGACGTCACGCACCTGGGGGGGGAGGGAGTCACATACGTTTGTGATGATGTGTGACGAGGGGGGGGTTGTTTAAGAAATGTGACGTCACGTCAAAACGCGTGACTTTAAATAAATTTCCACTTTTCTTAAATGGCAAAAATTTAATTTGAAACATGCTCATTTTCATACAGAAAATACGGCTTTTATTGTTCAAAGCTTTGTGGCGTCTTATTGAAGAAGGGGTCTAAGTTTTTGTGACAACGTGTGACGAGGGGGGAAGGGAGTTAAAAATCAGCCAAAATAGCGTGCTTCATTTATGGACGGCCACTGAGTCGATTATATTATGGTTTTTAAAAATTAATACACATGAGTAAATAATTAAAATTTAAACGCAGTAAAGCTGGGTAACATGTTTACCATTGTATGCCCTATTAATGTAAGCAGTAATAAAAGAGGCCACATAAGATTATATACCTAAAAATACACATTTATATAAATACAAGATACTTGTTTCAAAGGCCACATGAAAATTAATGAGGTCGCAAGTCCCCACCCCCCCCATGAGACAAAACATATTCCACCAAATTAACACCCAAATAAACATTACCAATTACTATTCTTTTATTTTTTATTAATAAATAAATGCTTTTTTTTTACAAAGAAATTGTATACATTAGCAGTGGCGTAACAACGACTTGGCATTTGGGCAGTTGCCAAGGGCGCCGGCCTGCACCAGTTCAAAAGGGCGCCGCTAAATCTCTAATTTTAAATTTTTTTATTTAAATAAAAGGCGCCAAAAATAAATTAGCCAAGGGCGTCAAAAACCCAGTTACGCCTCTGTACATTAGTATGTAAACATATTTATACATCTACGTTCTTAGCTTTCATTATAGAAAAATCGTGTATTATGCTATCAACATTAAAACTATTTGTAATATCTTGTTCTATGGAGAATATTGCAAGATTTTGTTGTCTTTAATCGCTCATTGTGGAACGAAGATAATTTTTATCAACTTCAGTTTGGAGCAGCTCCTTTTACAACTGGCGACACTGATAGTAATAGTTAAAAAATTCATAACAAAATTACAATGTTGGGTACAGAATTTTCCAATCTATACTGTTGAATAAATTTTAATAAATCAAGAGTTCCTTTTTCCCCGTTTTTCTAACATATTGCCTCTTCTTGTAGTATAGGTACAGCCATAAAAACCTGGATCTTTTTTCTTTCCATATTAAACTGTAAATGTCAGTAAAGTAATTTATTTGAAGTTCAAATGCTTCATTTAGTAGGTTACATGGTATTATATACGAATATTTTCTTGCAAGGACATGCAACTCATCAAAGCGTTATATTATTTTATTTTATTTTATAATTAATTCCATCCATGGATAAAAAAAATTCTCGTTGTACTTCTTGTTCTAAAGATAGAACCCCGTCTTTTGAATTTTCACTACTAATATTTTTTCTCTTTCTAACTATGCGTTCATTTGATATCTCCATCTCTTCACAAATTGTTTGGCTGATACAACAGCATTTTATAATAGCACATCTCTTTGTTCCATGCAATGGCTTTGCATTAATTTTAAAAAATGACGAGTTCCCATAAATTAGATAACATAGAAGAGAAAAAGATTGCATTTTACTCATTCGCTACTAATGCGACTGAATGCGACATACCCCCCTCGCTACTAATGCGCCCAAATGCGACATGGCGTCTAGCAACGCGCATATAAAAAATGATCCCGCGAGAAGCATTGTTACCGTGCGAATAGCTCTCGACTTTTTAAAAAGTAGAAACATAGCTGATTTCGTTAAAAAAAACCGGATGTTTATGTCATTTACGGTTCAAAAGCTGTGTGGCTTAGAAGTCGGACTGTATTTGGTGAAATTTGATCGTGTGGTTTCTGAATATTCTTATACAATGGCCTTTCATTTTCTTGACTCTTTAATTGCTGCTTCAACGTTTAATTATGCAGCAGTTAATAATTTAAACAATGAGGAATTAGATGTTGAAATTAGTGATAGTGATACTGATAATAATTAACTCTAATCTAATCATAATCAGAGTGACAGTGACGCTAATGAGAGTTATGAAATGAAGGAGATACTGTCACTGAATCTTGGTCAGACAATTTGATTAGTGTTACAGACAATTTAATGAAATTATAGGGGAAATCATTTTCTCCCTATTGACAGCAGTCTCATAGACTACTACAAGCTTTTCATGAACTCTGCCATGATAGAGTTGTTAGTTGCTGAAACAAACAGATACGCTGAACCGCAGCAAACAGCCAAGGGTAAGAAAGACACCCAGTGGAAGGAGGTTACTAATGAGGATATATATAAATTTCTCTACATTGACATCATGATTAGACTCAAGTAACCAATTACAAAATTGTATTGGTCAGTGGATAAGATGTTTCTTAAAGTTTCATGAGACAATAAATGGACAAAAAGGTGACAAACAACGGAGGTCGCATCCCAAAACTGCGATGTAAATTTTCAAAAAACACTTTTCAAGATTTATTTCAAATATATTTGTGAATTAAAGTGCATCAACCTATACATTTTTTAAAAGCTCATTCAATTTTCTGTTTTTTGGTGTGTGTTTTGTTATTTTAAAATTTCATTTAGGTTTTAAAACATCTCTTTAACATGGGGGTGCATGTTTTTGAGAGTAATCTCCCTTTGCTTAGTATTTCAGGGGGTGTTTTGGTTATTACGCTTAGTAGCAAATGAGTTAATTGAGTAAAATTCCAGCATCTGACCTCGTTTTCCTAGTTACTTCTTCAGATGTCAATTTTTCCAAGACGCTTGAAAGTTTAAAGTATGTCTTTTTCGAAATTATTATGCCTGTTGTAGTGTTTATTAACGGAGAAATTTGAATATTTAAATATTCTTGTCATATCTTAATAATTTTCCATAAAATAGACGAATTCAAATTATTTACACATTACTATTAATTTAATTGGATAGGCGTAACATGCTTAATGAATAACCGTATTTTAATGAAAAACACAAATTATTTGTGCTACTTTAATGCAATAAAAACAAAATAAATTTAATTTTTAATAACTTACCTTACATTACTTACAATAATTTACTGAAAACTGAAGCAGTAATATAAATTACTACTTGCAAGTTAAACACAATATTTGAAACACCATGCCTAGTAGGTACTTGTACGCGCATCATTCTGCGAATGTCGAAATTCCACGTAAAACTGACGTGGCGATATTAATAGCACACATTATTCGGCCCAGCGGTGATGTGTTTTTTGGGTAGTTTTCTTATAAAAGCATCATCTGTGACTTATAACGCTTAGTTTTCGAAACAAATGGATACGTTTTTTGAGCGATTACAAATTTTTGAACGGTTTTGCGTTAGTTATAATATTCACTATGTAATCAAACAAATGTTGTGCGAATCCGTTAATTAAGACTCGAAATTACGAATATTTTTGTTTCACCTTGGTTTTCCCCCTTCAAAAGAAAAAGGGCGGTGTTGGAAATGTTTGTACTTTTCAAATGCCCACAAATGCCGCCCCTAAATGAGTGCCGCCCGGGGCGGACCAGCTACGCCACTGTATACTTTTAAGAAACATCAAATAGAATGAAGTATTAGCTCTAGTATTATAGATTCACTAGTATTTGTCGCCCTAACATTTTTAACTCATAAGTCAGCTTTTTTTATGTTAATCAAATATTTACTACCCAACCATTAAAATTAATATTATATAAATGTTTGCAATTTTATTTTGTTTTGTATATGTCTTTTTATTGACATTTCCTGATAATAATTTGCGTCTGTCTATACATTTTCTCGATCGGTTCCAAATATCTTTCAAAATCAACAATATGACCTTGTTTTAGTTTTATAATTGTAATACATATCAAATGTTATTACAGTGTTACCTTGAGATACGATTTCCCTAACATACGATTTATATATATAGTTATTTCTACATATACATTGAATATTGGTGTTATTGTAGATCATTAAGGTCCTTGTCTACATTCTACAAGATTTGACTGCTCTATCAGAATTGTTTTAATTTTGTTACGAATTTTATTGTACGCGTTTTTGTCACTGTTCACCAAAGAAACAACAAAAAAATATGCCGGTTACTCTTGCCTAACAAAGAGCACAAAGACAAAGATAGGTAGTACAAAGTAGTAGGAAATTGAGCGGTGCCGGTTTAGGGCCAGGAGCGCCAGCACGGATTAGCAAAAGGTACCGCGAAGAACGCAGCGGACGCCAGCTCTGAGGAAACCTTCCAGTGGGGGTTGCACCCTAGGTAGGTCATTGATGATCCCCCGCATTGCGGCGATCCAAACCATTGAGACTTGTATGCTTTGCCGGGGTGGCGCCGAAGTGGTAGCGGGTCGTAGTAAGGCAACTCCACCCCTCCTTGTGAGGTCAACTTAGTGGGAGGCATCCTCGACTTTCTGTCTTAGATGCCCAGGTGGCCGCTTCAGAAGCGACCGCTCCGGGGGGGGTTTTCCCAGCTGTCAACGTCCTTTTCTGGGGGAGGGGGCCAGATAGCTGGGAGGGTCTTCCAGGAAGACCCATGAAGAGCACTAGGCTCGGGGCTTCTGATTTTCTTCCACATGTAGGATCAACAGTAGGAAATACAAGAAAAGTACGAGTGGGTAGTAACTATATATAGTCACCAATTTAACATATTTTCAAATAATAATATTCTGACTTTATTCAAATGAAATATAAAAAATAACACCCATCTTCTCTGTTATTCAAATCTCTTTGTTCTTCAACCTAAACAAAAGTAAACAATCATAATGAACGATTTAGCTTGCAGTTTTTAAAAAAATGTGTACCATTTTGTTAACCCTGACCTATTAATTTTTGGGGCCGGCTTACGAGCGGGTTACACACTTTATATATATAACTACTCTCTTCTAAAAGAGGGGGGTCAGCTTATATGAGTAGGGTAAAAGGCAGATGGTGTGGGGGGGGGAAGAGGGAATAAGTTGGAGGGGGGAGGGGGGAGTGGGTTGTGGGGGGGTGGTGGGGGGTGTGGGGTGTGGTGGGGGGTGGGGGTTTAGTAGTGTTTGATTGGTGGGTGTTGGGTTGGGGGGGTGTGTTTTTGGTTGTGGGTTGTTGTTGTTTTGTTGGGTGGTGGGGGGGGGGGGGGGGGGGGGTGTGTGTGGTGGTGGGTGGGGGGGGGTGGGGGGTGTGGGGTGTGGGGGGGTGGGTGGTTGGGTGGGGTGTGGGGGTTGGTGGGGGGGTGTGGGGGTGGGGGTGTGGGGGGGTGGGTGGGTGGTGGGTGTGGGGGGGGTGGGGGGGGGTTGGTGGTGGGGGGTTGTGGGTGTTGTGGGGTGGGTGGGTTGGGGGGTGGTGGGGGTGGGGGGGTGTGGTGGGTGGTTGGGTTGGTGTGGGGGGGTGTGGGGGGGGTGTGGTGGTTGGGGGTGTGGTGTGGGGGGGTGGGGTGGGGGTGGTGGGGGTGGGGGGGGGGTGGGTGGTGGGGGGGTGGTGGGGTGGGGTGTTGGGGGGGGTGGTGGGGGGGGGGTGGGGGTGGGGGGGGTGGGGTGGGGTGGGGGGTGGGTGTGGGGGTGGGGGTGGGGGTGGTGGTTGGGGGGGGGTGGGGGGGGTGGGGGTGGGTGTGTGGGGGGGGTGGGGGGTGGTGTGTGGGGGGGGGGTGGGGGGTGGGGGGGGTGGGGGGGGGGTGGTGGGGGGGTGTGTGGGGGGGGGGTGGGGGGGGGGTGGGGGGGGGGTGGGGGGGGTGTGGGGTGGGGGGTGGGGGGGGTGGGGGGGGGGTGTGGGGGGGGGGTGGGGGGGGTGGGGGGGGTGGGGGTGGGTGGGGGGGGTGGGGGGTGTGTGTGGTGGGGGGGTGGGGTGTG